>JALIZF010001836.1:600000-936856 GCA_029948255.1 Telmatactis stephensoni
ACCCAGCAGCTCTAACTGCTGCCCAGATGCAACAAAGAGGTCCGACACCGTTGATGAGACAAGAAGAACCCAACGAAAGGCAGAATGTCATTCAGCTTCTACAGAACTCTGGTCTTCCTAATTCTTTAATACAGCAGCAAATGAATAATGAGCCGACAGCGCTTCCTCAAAGACGAGGACCTCTAAGGTTTTTGCCTCTTCCTCTACCATTCCTGCAAGCGCCTCCAGTTGGAGTTCCTCCCATTCTTGGAGATCAGAGGACTTTTATGCCGATTCCTGCAGCTCCTGCAGTACCGCCTTTTGGAGTGCAATTCCCTCCTATGTACCCAATTGTACCAAGGCCGCCAATGCAATTTCCATTTTACCGCTTCGTGTTCCCGCAAATGCATCACTTCGTGTTCCCGCCAATGAACCACTTCGTGTTACCGCAAATGCAACAGCCTGACTATAGTAGCTCTATTGCCCCACCTCAAGACAGCAAAGATGAAGATCGACCCTCTGTGAATGTAAATGTCGAAACGTCGAAGTCAAAAATCCCTAAATCAAAGAAATCTTAGAAATGTAGCGTACATGTAATAGGTGAGTTCCACTAAAGAGATAATATAATCAGGAAGCCTATGTATCACTGACTGTTTATTCACATGGACATCTTCCCTAATTTTTATCAAGAAGACCTCTATACAACAGAAACCTTGCTACTACAGACACACTTCCTCATTCTTGCCCTTATTAAAGAGGTTCACTCAAAAGAGATGACTTAACGTTTAACAATGACCGAGAGCTGAACTTCAATTCACATTTGACCAGCAACTACATCAGAACGATGAAATACTACACATAAACAAAACAGAGATTTCAAATTCAGTGTTTCCATAGTAACATTAAATATGATTATCGAGGCACTCAACATTGGACATATTCTGTACTCATCAACGCGTTACACTATTTACGGACGACATGGTTGTTGCCAGGCGTGTTGATTGTTGATGGCTGAATTACAGTTGAAAATGACGTTAAGAGTGACACGTCAAAGACAGGTGTCTTTTAAATGGTGTTTGTCACATAGGGTGACCATAGAAGGAGAGCTAAATCCCCTATTCTTAAAACCTTCAAAGGACCCAAAAAGCTTCATGCCTACTTCGTTTCAATTCAATTTCGTTCAGATACATATTACGTCTACTATGGCAGTGGCACATCTGCACTGATCCGGATAAATTTGAAAACGCGTCAATTTTGGTATGATTATGCCTCTCATCAATAGAGTAGATTTCGTATGACTGTGAAAACGGCACCGCACGGTCACGGCACGGTTATGGCAGGAATTCCAAATGTTTTTATAGACAACACGGCACTAGCACAGTCACGGCACAGCGCGGTCCGTTTCACACTCACTTGAAATCTGCTTTAGTAAAATGGCGTTTTTCTATTGTCTAAAGTGTGAAAATGAAGGGAAAAGATGCGTTTTCAAATTTTCTGAGCTAGTGTGGACATACCTAAGATTCCGTTCACACTATTGCCTTTTCTTTTAAAATAGCATACTTTTCGGTGAGTTTGGCCTTTCTTTCCACACTACAACATTGCTTTCCTTTTGACAAAGGTACAATAACAGAGGGGGAAAAAGTTGCGTTTTCAAATGTACCCGCATTAGTGAGGACGTAGATTAAACCGTCTAGTTTTTAATACATTCTCCTTTTTTATTATTTTTCAGGAAAAATAAAGTTTTTTACATAATTAAGACTGCGCTGCAACACTAAAGAATACCATTTTGACAAGTGTCAACACCATGTTAGGCACGCAGTTGCAACAAATCATTCTCTTGAACAACCGTCAGTGGTAGCACAAACGAGCGGCATTCTTCAGAGGATTAGGAAGTTGTCTGAAAAGCTCGGTCTTCAACGTGGTTATCATAGTAACTACTAGCCCTTGATTTGCTTGGAAATATGTGTTTAGTAGACATGACTTTGTGTATTATTTTGGCATGGACTATTGTGTAGTTGAACTGCTTAGACCAGTCACTTGTTTAGTCACTTAGTACATTTATAGTGATTTCCCTTCATAGGGTATTAGGTCATTGTTGACCCCAATGGGGTACATTAGGTGGAGATTCTGGTGATCCCTGTGGAGAAGCACATGGTGGGATTTTGGCAGACTGAAATAAGTCCATTTGTCACCTAATGTATCCCATAGACCATTACTTTAATAAATGAATTGTAACATAAGAGAACCAAGTATGATATATTAGATCCTTCATTTCCTTATATGGCAATCTGATCCTTCAAGATCTTTCATTTCCTTATTTGGCAAGCTGTAAGAACCAATCACGTTTAGCGTTAAGGATTTTAGTATGTATCAAGTGACGAGCGGTCATGACGTCAGAGTCGATTAGTTTGGAATTGACCGCTATTTTAATGACGTAATCATCGGTATATGAGATTAGTGTTCATAGGCCTGTGTTGATATTTGCTATGAACAGCGTCAAGAGATTTTCTATCAATAATAATTATTAATAATCAATAAAAAAGTGTTTGAAATAAATACTTCACTTTTATGTACAGTGTCAGTGCTGGTTTTTAACTGGAGATCAGCTACTTTATGATACTAGTTTATCAGCTGTCTTCTGCACCCGACCCCACCCCTCCCCTCCACTTTGATCTTTCTCTGTATCTACCTCTTCCCTTAAAAACTATTCTGGGGTTTAGCGATTCCTTAACAGACACTAGAGAGGTTAGAGTGGTTTTCATAAACCCGTGAAATAGATATTAAACTAATACACATTAGTGGACCTTAATTCAATTGTTTTCTTTTGTTCTTATTTGACTATTACACATTAACTGCTAGTATTTATTTCACGGGTTTATGAAAACCACTACGATTCACGTAAATGGGAATCGGTAGACAGCAGAGAGGATCACGTGACCTACTTTTTCGTACCTGTCGTTGTGTGTTTGGTGCTCAAATGAGAGAGTGATGTTTTACTTTTACGGCAAACACGAAATGACTCACCCTCGCGTTAAAGCGGCAACGCCAGACGAGAAGATAACAGGTCACGTGATCCTCTCTGCGGTCCACATGAAGCTTAATCTTTCTATTAATTGTGATCACGCGACATTGCCTTTAAAAATTCTTCTGGAAAGAAATGTCACTTTTTAAATATTTTTTCAGAAAAACAAGACGCTCGCTTGAACGTTCACTGGGCGGACTTCGACCCTAGTTGTCTGAGCATGCGCTGTAGAGACTTGTCTGCATTTTGCGACGGACGAAAAAACTTTATGACTTAGTCTGCTATACCCACCAAGTAAAAATAGAGACATTTCATACCTTTCCAAGAAAGTGATGTCCAATTGATGGAATAAGAATTAGAAAAGAAAAAAGACATCCAATAAAGAACTTTCGATATATTGGTTGAATGGTCACACACAAATCAATTCAAAACGAGGCTGCGGTCCAACAGAAAAAAAATTATTTACCCCGAGCCTCGACTCTAATATCACCCATCCAAGATAGAGTGATGGCACTTTAATCCGTGAAATAGATATTAATCTTACAGATATTAGTAGACACTAGTTCTATTGTTTTCTTTTGCTTTGATTAGACTATTAGACATTGACTATTAGATTTTGTTTCACGGATTGAGTACCATCACTCTACCGAAAGTCGGCCATTACTCATCGAATGATGCTACAATCATTGCTCATGACAACTAGTTCGAGCAGATATCGCATGACTGTGAAAACGACACGATCACGTTACGATAAGGTTACGGCACGACACGGTTACGGCACGACACGGTTACGGTAGGAATTGCTAATGTCTTTTATAAGCAATAGGGCATTGTCACGGCACGGCGCGGTCCGTTTCACACTCATAAGAAAACTGCTTCAAACATAAATCGTATGAATAGTGAAATAGGATGATGGCAAGAGATGCATCCTCGGGAAGCCAAGGATATTTGTGTGTCACTCGTTTGTCGCTACTGGGAACGTTGTCTGTTAGAACTTGATCCGGAAGTAAAGTTTCTTTCGTTTCTAATTGAATTAGGTCGACCAAAACAACAGTATATTCAGCTAAGTGATAATAAAGGTTTTGCAAGGTTACGTCAAAGTGGCTACGTTAGATGGGAGGAACAATAAAATGATATAGAAAGAGGCTCTATTATTCCACCATCACGTGATCGTGCAAAACCTCATTAACAGTGAAAATGCCTCCTAATGAATTTTGACTTCCGTTCCAAGTTTTAAAAGACAGCGTTACCAGGGGATTGTTTCTTGGAGCGAGAAACGAGCGACAGAATAATATTCTTTGAGCTCCCGAAGATGATGTATGAGCAAATGAGAACATTTCACTTGTCAAGCTGTCTTTAACTTTAACTTTGTACTTGCACAGGTAGCTTGACAAACATGACCTCTAAGGTAATGAGGCATGAAGCACGTGACATGTGTGATGTCATGGATTGGGTTGCTAAGCAACGGGCCTATCAATGCACAGTGAAGCCATCAAGTCAAGAAGTAAAAGTCGATACAACAGGTGGGATTTTGGAACGAAAAACGATTTCAGGAATTTTCGAGCAATTATTTCCTAAGTGAAAACTTTGAAAGGTTTTCTAACTTTTGGAGTCAATTATAAGCCTATTTTTCACTAGGGACGCAATCCCATGCAAAACATAAAAACTGGTTTTAGTAGTACCGCGATCACGACACCATAAGGGAAAGACAATAGAAAAAGAAACAATTATCGTTCCTGTGTGTGTGCTTGGGTCGCAAGTGAAAATCAGTCCTTAATTGTAATGTTTATTTGAATAAAGTGTTTGCATTATTCTTTAACTATGATGTAGCATTTGTTACATTGTCTACAACAGAACAACACATTTACTTTTAGACTTTTCTTTTAGACTTTTTTATTGATATTACACCATATTTACAGATTTTTTTATAATTATTAATAATATACATATACCAGAATAATTAACAAATATAGAAATTTATTGAACATATAAAGTTTGTGCACAGTAGCCGAAGTAGCATAGCTTTCGTGTCGGCTTACTTGGAACCTTGTTTGAGTACATCTAATTCCACCAAAAGAATTACATTAAAATCCCTGCATTGTGAACGAAAAGCCAGTATTGACCATGTAGTAATGAAAAAGATCGTATCCTCAAAATTAATAACTACAAAATCAATTTGTTATCGTTTTGAAATGATTGAGAATTTTTTCATTCATTTTCTTCCATATTACTTCCAGCTTTAAAAACATTTTCCGATCATGAGTTACCCTATCAATCGTTTCATTATAACCCCATTATCACCTGCAAAGAACCACCCTTTTGCAATATTGATCCATTGTGATGCACTGACCTGGATAACTCAAGTCAAGCGCGCTAAAATGACAGAGTAGTTCTACCTGCCGTCTTTAAGAGCTCTCAACTGGTGTATTCATTGTTTTAACTGTCCGGTCACTAACCGCTTCATTCCAACACAAACAACCAGCCACGTTTTGTCAGTGATAAAACATTAAATCATTTCTTGAAATTCCGTCAGTCTTAGGTCATCGAGTTGGCGTTTCGTAGACCAAACCATCTGTGGAAGTATTGTGTCTTGGGCGTTCTATAGTTTGGGTTAAAACACCAGGGAAGAAATTGTTTATTTTGATTAAAGACAATGGGCGCCCTTCGGAGTTTGGGCTTATTTACCACATTGTTTTGGCTAACGAACGCCGCGGTTATAAGAAGAGATGCTGATGGATATACAGTTCACGAAAAGCCGCCAGAACTTGTTGTGAACGCCGACACAGAAGGAGTAAAAGTACAAGCGAAGCCATCGAAACTCCAAGTCATTGCTTATCCACATCTACAAGGATTTCACCCATTCGAACACACAGCAGTTTTAGGACCTCATAGTCCTCCGGTAAATATCGGGCCAAATGCGCCCCCTGTTCATATTGGTCCCCATGTGCCCGCTGTCCATCTTAGCCCGAGGGTTCCAAGTCTTCATTTTGGAACTAATGCTCCACTTCTTCACGTTCGCCCTCATGCACCATTCGTCCACATGACTCCACCTCTTCCCGCTGTACATGCCCTAACTGGGCCCCCAGTTCATGTGGTTTCACCATCTACTGTGTATCATCAACCTCCTATCGTTTTTCATCAGCCACACTTTGCATACCCTGGTTATGGTGGTTATGGTGGCTATGGTGGTGGCTTTTATGGAAGGTCGGACATCCCAGAACATGATTCCAAGAAACCGTATGTAAGATCCAGGCGTGATATTGACTCAGAAAGAGTCAAGAGACAATGGTATGGATGGCATCCTTTTCCTCATACTGTTAATGTTGGTCCTCATACCCCTCCTATTCATGTTGGACCCCATTATCCTCCTGTCCATATTGGCCCTCATGTCCCTGCAGTCCACATAGGTCCTCATGTCCCAGTCATTAATGTACCTTCCCATGTACCAGCTATCCACGTGCGACCTCATGTTCCTGCCGTCCATCTTGGACCACCCGTGCCTATCGTCAATGCAGGAAATCACTTCCCCGCAGTCCATGTAACTTCGCCACCAACCATCTACCATCGTCCACCAATCGTTATCCATCAACCACACATTGTACATCCATATGGACAGTGGAAAAGAGCTCATATCCCGAAGCACGAAAAAGAAACAAAGGAAGAAGACGAGGAGCAAGAAGAAGAGGAAAACGACGAGGAACAGTCCAGTGAAGAACAAACAGAGCAACCAAAGAAAGGCAAAAACAAAGTGAGTCTAAGATCTTTGATTGAGAATTCTTCCCCCAAGGTAAAACGCCAGATGTTCTCCAATGCTAACTCAGGACCTAATGGTGACTCTGTCATTTTCGTGCACCCAAGCCAAAGCCATGGTGGAGATTCCAACATGGGATTTAATGAATTAGGCCTGGGGAATTCCAGTCCACTAGAGAGTGAAATGTCCAACAAGGGCTTCGGTGGTGATAACTACAGCCCTTCATTCAATGAAAACGGTGGTGGAAATGCTGAAAGTCTAGCCAGCATCGCAGGTGGCCAACTTGGAGGTCAAGAAATGGGTGGAACCAATTCCTTTACAGAAAACGGAGGAATGAACCTTGGTGGCCTTGCGGGGCAGAATTCGATGTCTGACTTAGCCGGAGCATCTCTTGGAGGAGGAAATATGGGAGGAAACATGGGTGGGCTGGCAGGATTAGGTGGTGGAAACCAAATGAGCGAATCCATGAGGTCAGAGATTCCAAGGTCTATAATACCCCTCGAAGACAGCCAACAAGAAAGCTACCAGTTAGATGATGGTCAATCAGAATTGAATATCAGAAGAGATCAAATACCTTCTGGATATCAGTACGAAATTTATCCTTGAGGTGAGACTGACAATTAGAAATATGGCAAAACAAAGTATATTTACAAGAAAAACAAACGCAAAGAAATAACGAGGTTTCGACATCGTCCGATGTCATTATCAATTGTTGTTTAATATTTCTTGTAAATATAATTTCAAAGTCAAGACTCATCAAAACAAAGTATCACAGCGCTTCTTTTTTATCTTCTTTGTGTATACTTTTTCGCACGCTTGTGTGTGTGTTTGTTTACCAGTTTGTTTGCTGTTCGTTTGTTCTAAAACTAAGCTCTGTGATGATAAAAATGTCATTTTGTTTTTTGGTTTTCTTTCAAGCTACTTTGCTTGCATTTGTAATAATCTGGATTAAAACAAAAACGCGAGTAGCAGCTTTCGCAATCGTCAGCAAGTGGTCATAGATGGAACTGGTTGTCTCATACAGAATTTGAATGTATAACAGTTCGAAAGGCCTTCCAATAGGAGCTACAACTTCACTGCTAATTTCCCTGATCATTTTTCTTATTCTTTGTATATAAAGCTTTCTATTTGTTTATTTCTAAGTGCGTTATTATTCGTTTATTTGCTCTTCTGGCTGTCTATTTAATCTTTTTTATAGTCCTTTTCATCAGATCCCATTGTCACAAAGACTGAATTGTACTGTCTGTAAGATACGTCCAGCAGAAATAGAGCGGCTGAATTACTTCAGGCTCTAAACGAGGACAATGCCGCCTATCTGGAAATTGAGCTTTCCAAATTAGATGATGATGGTGATGACGATGGTGAGGATGATGATGATGATGATGATAACGATTAATGAAATATATTCATTTATTTTCAGGCGCAAATAGATTGACAACAGCTACTTGGTGAGGATCAACACCAATGAGCCGTAGCCTTGTACAAACTAATACAGATTACGAAGCAATGCTTCGACAAATACAACACATTTCAAATTGAAATACCAAAAATGACAAGAATGTAATTTTCATACCCAAGCCTCGATTCCACGTCTTTTTGTGACGTCGCTCGTCTCCTGTGCCTCACGTCTTTGCGTTCTAAAGCATGAAAAGTAATGATATAGATTTCTTTTGTAAGAAATAAATAATATATACATTGGTCAGAACTTTTAGAGTACCCTTATTTTACAAGCAAAGGCGTCTGCAAGCAATTTTGATAGCAGCAAAGATTTTATCGAGTGATTTGGAAGTTTGTTTGGTGTTAGTTTTATCAGCGTGGAATGAGTTATAATGTTTTAATCAAAAAAATAAAGAACATGAACAAACTAAAACTCAAACACTTTGTCTTCCCTTCAAAAAATGGTACCTCCTTCAAATACGCTTTAAACTGATGACAGTTTTCTTACCATTTATACTTCAGCTTGTGAAATCCCTACCCTTACGTACCTAAAAGGTACCACTTTTTGGCAGGGCCTTCTTGTAGAATCCATAATAGAGTATCAGCCAGGCCCAGGAGCATTACGCTCCTGCCAGGCCATAATACGTACACAGTTCACAAAGTACATGGCAAGAACGCACACAAAGGAGTGAGCTCCATTTAATTAGTATTTAACCAATAGATTTCATTTTTTCCTCGCGTATGTACTCTAATAGATGCACAGATGACCACAAAATTATATTTAGTGAGAACAAAATACGAGTGGCATGACTGTTGTTCTCACCACATTGTGGCGTTTTCTGTGCACCTATAAGTATAATGAAAGAAATCTAGGAAAATGGAATCGATGGGTCGTTAACTTAAGGTTTAAACAACACTTAAATAATCTGTTCTATTTGTTATATGTATTTAAGAAATATAAAATGCGCGCGCATGTCTCTGTACTGTGATATAAACACGATGGAAGATGTAGAGCAAGAGAAAAGAAAGCTTAGGAACACGAGGCGTAGCCGAGTGTTTCTCTTGCTTTTCGAGTGTTCTACATCTTCCAGAGTGTTTGTCACAGTACAGAGACATAAGCGATCGTTTTATATTGCTTTTATAAAATATTTTCGACGTTTTTTGAGCGAGCCATGTCTCTGTCCTCTGATATAAACATGGTAGTCAGCCAATCAGCGCGCGCGTTATATCTCAAATATTTTATAAATATATATATTTCGAAATACTGATTTTCACCAATCAGAGCGCGCGATTTTTTGACGGTTCTCGACCAATCAGAGCTCGTAATACATCGAAATATATAATATAACCCCAACCGCAAGACAAACAAGAAAGAACTCCACGTCTTACTCGCCAACAGTGGTTAGATCTTTTGTATCCCTCCAATGCTATTCTTAATGGTCAAATGAGATACTGTCTCACTTTTCAAGGTGCATGCCGATGGTATTCGGTGCCGATGGTATTCGTCCATCACATTATTTAACAAATAGATTCCATTTTTCCGTGCGTTTGTACTCTAATAGATGCACAGATGACGTCAAAACGTGGTGAGAACAAAAACGTACGATACAAGACGAAGTCGAGCATATTACAGCATAGTACAGCATATTGCCTAACTGTGGAACTATAAATAGCTGTTTCATATACCTTGCCCGAGATAGACGAATATGAATGTTTATTTGAAGGCGCGACATCCTATAGTTAAGAATTCTTATGTTCTCAGGGACGTCGCTTACGAAACCTTACGGAATTCGCCAGATCGCTTACGGCCGAACCATAAGGAATTCGCCAATCGCTTACGTAACCTTACGTAACGGAATCCACCAGATAGTTTACGGAACCTTGTGCTACGTATGGGTTAGACCGGAAATCGGTAACAATGAACCGTCTTATAACGACCACGTAAAACTTAACCTGATATTGTAGCTCAACTATATAATAAATTTGTAATTTCTATCTCCTCTAGTTTTGCTTATTTCTGGTACAAAATGACTAACTTCTTGAGCCTAATGGTCGTAATAGCCCCCTTTTTTCTCGTGACGGACTGGTGAGCCATTGACTGGCCATGACAAAGTCTTCTTCATTCTTTAAGTGAAAGTTTTTGAAATCTTTTTAACTCGTTGATCTTTAAGAGAATTGCTCGTCAACGCTACAGTATTGCTGTTATTGTGATTTTGTGGCCCATCAAAATCTGATAGTTTTACTTTGAAGTGAACTTAACGTCGAGAAAAAGGTCTATTAGCTGCAACGGCTATAAATAAGATCAAATGCCAAGGGCACTCTGACCACTTCTTGGATTTACGCTTCGCTGACATGAACTACTTCTAAAGAAATTACTCAAAAAAATTTAACTGTCGCCTACAGAATAAGAACTCTCGCGTGTTTTGAAATAAACTGTCAAATATAATCATATTCAAAAGAACGAAAAGGTGTTTCAGTAAAAATTGACATCATGAGTGTTCATCTGTAAATGCGCCACTTGTCGAAGACCAAATAGTTATTAATTATTCATACGCAAATGAACTAATTGTATCACGACCAACCAATTCGCCAGCCCACCTGTAAGTCAAATCAAGAAAATTTTCTCCTTATTTGTTTTTAAAATTTTCACATTTTTCTAGATATTTTTTCTCGCTCTTTTGATGTCCTCAGTATTGTAGACCCATGCTATAGTCATGGTATCCTCCAGGCGTATTCTGGGGCTTGGATTTTTAGTTATTCTCGTCAACGTTTGTGGCGTTGATTTGCGGGCTTTACCACAAGAAACAGTGACACAATCTGGCGAGCCGTCCCATTTCCAAGTCGACGATAAAGCTGCGGAAATCGAAGTCAATGCTAATCCAGCCGGGGTAAAAGTCAATGCCAAGCCTGCATCTCTACAAGTGGTCGCCAAACCGGGTACTCCTGCCATTCCAGTATACCATCCAGCTATACACATCGCTCCCCATTATCTACCGCCACCCATTATACACAGGGAACCCGCCAGGTATTTCTACCATCAGCACCGTTGCCATCCATGTTGTCCACCTATGTGCCTTGGTATGAGTCGTGGATGGTTCTATTCAGGACTAAGGAGAAATGACCTTCCTAAGCCAGATACCATGCAGAAGAGCGAGAACAGAGACATCTCAGGAGATGAATCATCTGAGATCTCGAGAAAGCCAGACAAGAAAAGGGACAGTTTAGGGAGGGAGCTGGATGAGGATGGTAATATCATGACTAGGAAACATAAGTCGTCGATACCCAGACCTGAGAAGGGACATAAAGAAAAAGGTTCAAATAAAAGGCAATTAATTGCTGGAGTCCCACAAGTCCCACAAGTCCCACAGTATATGCCCCAAGGAATAATGAGCTTAGGGACTCCTGGGTACACCATGACAAATACCAGAGCACCCTTGGCAAGGAACCTTATTTCTGCTTACAATGGAGGACAAAGCTTATACAGTCCCTATGCTGCAAGTGGACTAAGCTCACTGTATGGACAGCCCTTAACAACCAGTCCCCTAGGACTAGGAACATTAAATGCCTTTGGCCAACTGCCTTCAAGTAGCCCCAGAATGTATAGTGGATACGGACCAATCCAACCACGGTTCAACTCCCTAACTTCTAATGCACAGATGTACAGTCTTGGTCCATCAACAAATACAAAGAGCAGCGTAATCAATAGGTTTCTACAGTCTGAGCTAAACCATGAGCTATATAGATCCGCGGCCACGCCCAGTCCTTTTGGTTTAGACCAAGGGTACGGCAGATCGATAATAAATACTCCATACAGTGGTGTACTGTCTGGACAGGGTATTGGAGGTATGGGTGGTCTATATGGTGGTCCCTTGGCTCCACCAAGGATGAATTACCAAGGTGGATTGTTTGGTAGATATAGTGACTCCGCAATCATGCAGCTTGCACAGCTTTATGCAGCCATGTCACCAGGTTAGTAGCATTTAGATTTGTAAACAAGTTGTAGATAGGAAAATTTAGAATAAGTTATGGCTCAAAGATAGGAAAATGAATAATCATACAATCAACGATTTGATCAAAGGAGAAAAGAAATTACAACATCGAACTCAACTTCTACCTACATAACAAAGGGCTTTGCGTGACGCGCATTTGCTCCAAAACTGGTCACGTGACACTTGATTGCGCCAAAATTGGCAGCGTGATGCGTGACCGGCCCAACGCGTGATGCGTAATTTGCTCCTTTAAAAAGGCAAAATGATGTGTAATTGGTACTTCTCCCTTTGCTACCATTAACACCACCACCATCATTATTATTAGCATTTATCAATTTTATTCAAATCCCAATCATCGTTACACATTTACTCTCCCAACATCACCACAACAATGTCGTAATCTTTTGAAATATTCTTCAAAAACGTCTTCGCGCACAATTTGAAACAGCAATAACTTTGGCACAGTGCGAATTAAAAAAAACAACCTCTGTAAGTTCGAGCCAAAAATTCCAACAAATCGATATTTGGTATTTTTTAGGTCTTCAGCAATCAAGATCTGCTATGCCACTGTTTTCCTATCCATACATGGAAGGAAGGAGCCCGTTGGTCAACCGATCTAAAGTTCCAGGTTCCAACAAAAAGAAATCAAAACAAAGACACAAAAGGAACATCAACAAATCAAAATTCAGACGGAAACGACACGTGAGAAAACACAGTAAAGACAAGAAATCCAGAAAGAAGAGGCAGTTTTTAGACCAGGATTTAGGTGGATATAGCTTGGACGACGTACTCCAGGACGCTCTGGTCAACGAATTCAAACGAGAATTAATTCTTGGAAGCCAACAATCACAGGCATCACAACTTGCACCTCTAACAGGCGAACAACCGTCACTAGGGTTAACGTTGCCAGGGTTACCATCGATCTATGGCGCAAATCAACCGCAGGCAGGAAACCTTGTAGGAATGTCACAAATGGCTGGTTTGGATGCTGGCTACGTTGCACCGGTAGAAGGCATTAATTCTGGTAACTATGGCAACGTTTTAGCCCGCTCACAAGCTTTGTCGTCAGTGGCCCTTGGGGGGACTCGAGTCACGCCAGATCAGATCAAACTAACGCCTACATTGGAAGAACCCGCGACAATGACTTCAAGAATGCCGATGGCTTTATCAGTGCCATTCCAAAGACAGTTGCCACAACAACGGCGATTTATTCAAAATAGAGGTAACGAGTTAGTTGGATTGCCAATGACGTTCAAAGAAGACTACAAAAGTCCCATACAGTATGACGACGAAAGGCGACCCCATTACAGAAGACATCCATTGTTTCGAAGAAGATTGCCTCACAACTACTATGACGATGATTACAGAGATGATGATGATGGTGGTTACCATGACGACCGTGAGATGTACCATGGCGAACACTTAGGCAGAGAGACTGTCTCTATTGGTGGACCCTACTCTGAGAACGAATTGCCCAGTAACGAAGGAGAAACTCTAGTAGATACAAACAACCGTGGTTTTGGACCAATCACAGTCGAGGCTAAAACTGCTGAAGGTGTCAGGAAGTCCCTAGGGGAGGAGAGGAGAGGCAAAATAGCATTTCCACAAGGGCAAAAATCCCTACCGGAGGAGAGGAGAGGCAGAATGGCCTTAGAATTCCCATGGAGAAGAAAGAAGGGGTGAGATAGCTATCCCACAAGAAGAAATAAAATCTCTAGGGGAGGGGAAGGGAGGTGGAATGACAACTCAACATAAAAAACAAAAAAAATTGAGAGAGACAAAGAGAGGTCAAATACACATTCCAAAAGGAGAACAAGAAGAGCAAACAATCATTGAAATTAAAAAAGAAAACATTCCTTTCAGGTCAGGAGTTCTCTGAAAATGTTCACAATCAATTCTGAATCAGCAAGTGCTCTGAAATCTTAGACAAAACTGTTCTTGTGAACACTAGAAAAAGAATCAGTATTTTCAGTGAGGAATATTATTCATATTCAAACAATTTGTAGCATGAAAAGTATGTGAGATCTACTCGACTTTGCCTTCTTGTACCAACCAAAGGAACAAAGCTAAGCAAATCAAGTCTAGTGGAATATTCAGGGGTGGATCCAGGATTATCTTCAGGAGGGGGTGCAATGTCTTCAGGAGTGGGTGCACTATATAAATTGGAAACTGCTGAGAGGATATTTTGGGAAAATATTGAGAAAAAAAGGACTCAAAGTCGTCTCAGGTGGGGGTGTGCACCCCCCTGCACCCCTCCCCTAAATCTGCCCCGATATTTATTATCATAGCCTGCCTAGCCACTGAGCTCTTGGGGGAGGATGGGAAGGGAAGGGAAATATGATGCTCCATTTTTCTCTTCCCCTCCCCTTTCCCTCCTGCCCCCAAGAAGTACTGGCTACACAAGCTATTATCTAAAATCTTGAAGCTTTGGAAAATCAATTGTTACATTATTTTATAATAACATGTTGTGGATTATTATAGTGGATGTCAAGCCTGCATAGACAGGGTGCAGCCTCTCTCGCTAAGGTAAAGACACTCGGGATCATGCTTTCACTGCCTATCTTAAACTAGAGTCTTACAGAGGGCATGGGTACAAAACACAATGCTATGAAATTCACCAGTAACAAAACTAGGTACCACAAAGCATGTATGGATTGTTTGGCTGGACAAAAACCAAAATTGCATCAGTTTTTAGAGTCTATTTCAGAAACAATTTGAGTGAAATTTTCTGGTGTGGCTTTATTTCATGAAAGTAATGAAGAATGAAGTTTTGTACATTCTGGCTGTTCTGTCCAGCTAAAAATTCATTAGGGTTCAGCTATCAGCTCCTTTTGTTACCAGCTAATTCTGGGCCCAGTTGCTAAGAAAGTGGGTTGGCAGTCTAACCCAGAGTTAAGTCTTAAGGAAACCTTTTAAGTTAACCCTGGATTAGCACTAACCCACCTTTGAGCAATCGTTCCCTATTTAAGATGTCTGTCTTACACAGGGAGTTTGTCTTAGAAGGGTGACAAGTATCATTTGAGAGTTAACTAACTAAAGTTTGCCAGAGTAAAACTGCTAAATGCAACTGCATGATTAAACTAATAGAGAAACATAAGAGATTTCAAACATGAAAAGGTTCATGAACATTAAATCAGATCTTTGCCAAGCTGTGTACAGTAAATTAAATACATTAAAATGATTAATTTGATTATCATGAGTAGAAAAGTTAACTCAATATGAAAAAATATAAATATTTTCATCTCTACCTTGAGTCTTTCTCAGTCTATTTCCTTGTACTCTACCTTCATCATCCACATGCCAAACACAAACAACTAAAAGTGCTCGATCGAAGAGTCCTAAAACTATAACTAGGATTTTATCCAGGGAAATTGTCTACTAAAGTTTTTGAGTTTAATTCTTTATCAAAGGTTATAAGTTTTAGATTTTATATTCAAATACTGTTTGAAACATTTCAAAACATAACCTGTGTGAGATCTGAGCTTTCACTCATCACTAGCTACCATGATGACAGTTTACACAATAAATTAATTGTGTAATTAATTATAGTAATTATTCTAAGTCAACACTCTTAAAGATGATCCAACAAGAATTTTTACTCGTGCCCAGGCCTCTAGGCCGGGAACGAGTTATAAAATGCAACTGTTTTTTTTTTTCCTGTGGTCGTCGACGGAATGCAGCATTTCTGAGTCAGCATTCTTGCGCACTCGGTTAAGTGATGAATCGGCTAAGTGATGCACTCCCAATTGGTCAAGAGCGGAAGAAACAATGCCCTTCATTCATCGCCTACTCTTCGTAGTGAACGCCAGTGAGGAACTTTAGGAATGCAAGATGGCCGACTACAACGAAAATCGCTTTCAGAGACAGGCTCATCTCGGAATAATACATCGTAAAGTGGGGCTTTTAACTTGAGATATACCTAGACACTCATAAGAGCTTCAGAATGGGCTGTTATTTTGAGCTTCATCTCCAATACTTTGACCAAATATTCAATTCTAATTGGAGTACTTGAAAGTAGGCCCTCGCGATACGAATTATTTCCTATGAGCTGGAAATCTACGAATTTCTCATCCTACATGTTGCTAAACGAACATACATAGAAGCAAGTCAATTATATTCCTCATTTAAGCATTCAAGAGATCTTGAGAGGTTTTTGTACTGAATATTAATATCGGAGACCATTGCATGGAATTAGGTTCCATTGACCTTGTATTTCGCGTTTGGTCACGTAACGTCTTTTAGTCAATATATAAAACATCCGAAAAATACACGATTTGTTATTGTGTTAAAAACACCGTTGTAGAAGATTTTACAGCAAACAATTGAGATACATAGTGAAATAAAAAAATGAATAAAACTGGTATATTCGCAGGGGATATTTTTGCATGTCGGAGATATACAATACTCATGTATGATAAGAGGCAAACACTAATAGCTCAGTGCTGACAGACAACTTGACTAATCAGATATTCTTTAGTTTTAATAAGTTAACCGATTCAAAAAAGGTCTTATGTTACGGTTAAATATTTCCCGGAATGGTGAAGAATGCGTGAAACGGCTCGGGGAAGAGGGCTCCCGGGGCACGAGTGAACGCACGTGTGCGTCTAGTTCAATATAATAAGCATAAAATTTACCCAAATCAAGCAAAAGTTCTGCTCATTTCAGGATATCCTAAGATAGGCAAAACTTTTGCTTAATTTGAGTAGCAAAATTCGTACTCTGATTAAATCAACTGTCAGAATCAACAAGGATCTCGGAGGGGTCTCAGGGGTAACCACTTAAAAATCTTCCAAATTTGTTCCAATTTCCAAGCTGAATTTCAAGCTACAACCATCGAGCATATTTCACGATCATTATACTTTTATTTCTCACCTTTAAAGCCATCTTCCCTGACAAATTCTGCAAGTTTAAAGTGTGTTTCTAGTTTTGAGTTCTTCCCTCTCTGCCGCCATCTTTGTTTACGTCACTTAAAATTTGGCGCGCGCGCATTTACTTGTTCCCAGTACTACGCCAAAATAAAATTAACAAATGCAGAAAATTATTTGATTTCACACTGAACCGGTTCTAGAAAGCTCAAAGGTTTTACCAAGCAAGTTAATAAGCAAGAAAAGAAAAAATATATAACAAAAAATGAAAATATAAGATCGTATGGAATTAAAAAACTGCGCAAGCACACTACCCTCATCCCAAGTTTTTTCTACTTTTCCCCTCGACCAAACAAATTAAAATTTGTAGCGATGAAACTTGAAGCACGTTATAAATATATAGTTAACAATGACATTATCGATCCTTAAACACAGTAAAGATCATGATAATCTTATAAACATTATTCAATATACTCCTGGGAATTAAGGGATCAAATCGGTACTTGTTACCATGGAAACGCATTTTTAACGGTGACAATAGGAAAACAGCGTTAAATTGCTATCAAAACACTTGGATGGTGTGAATTAGCAAGTTGAGGTCTTTGAAAGAGTGAACCTTTGCAAGAAGACGGCATCTTCTGCATCCTCTAAGTTCTCTTAACAAGAGTTGACACTCTTTTATATCTTAATTGTCATGTAAATTGGGGCATTAATCTAAAGCTTTTGGATCGATTTTTTGGGAGACATCAGGATGCCCCAAAACAGTACTACCAATACAACACCTTCCAGTCATACAAGAGGTCCATTGAGCAGCCGTAAGAGCACTGGTCGTCATGCAGTCCGAACAGCTTGTTCAAGTGCTTCCAGCTCTATCAAAAAAGCAGACGCGACTATCAAATCACTGAAGAGACAGACCTTAGAAGAAAAGGACGAAACCCTGTCTGTTTCTAGCTCTCAATGGGATACAGATTTAGAGGAAGATGATTTTGATGACGAGAAGGAACAAACGGATCGAGAAAGATATGAAAAAAGTTGCCAAAAACTTGGTGTAACACCAGTGTCCAGATTTGGTAAGGAAATTGGCCAGGAAGAGATCAAAATAAGTCACAGACATCTATGCGAGATGGGGGCCAAGGCAATTGCTACTGCATTGGTTAGAAATAGTACAGCGTTGAATGTACAAGTACCCTCCAACGAGCTTAGCCCTAGAGGAGGTATCTATATGGGCAAAGTATTAAAGAGAAATGGAACGCTTAAAGAATTGAATCTCGCAAACAACAACATCAACAAAGAAGGGATTCAAGCGATTTCTGAAGCTCTTAGTGAGAACACTGTAATTCGCAGACTGGATCTCTCAGGAAATGGACTGACGGATAAGGATGCTCGGATCTTGTCAAACGCCATCGAAAACAATAGCTCACTAAGATATCTTAACTTGAGTTACAATAAATTTGGTGAAGCGTCTGGGAATTACATTGGGTCTGCACTGAGTTATAATAACGGAATAGTTGAGTTAAATCTGAGCTGGAATAACATTAGAAGACGCGGAGCGCAAGCAGTGAACAAGAGTTTGCGCTACAATGACACCCTGGAAAAACTGGACTTATCTTGGAATGGATTTGACGACTTTGGGACAGAAGATTTAAAAGAGGCCTTGAATAGAAATACGAACCTGGTAGAACTAAATATCAGTAATAATCGTCTCTCTGACGTAGGAATAATGAACATTGCTCAAGGCTTGGACGGGAATGGAAGTTTAAAAGTTCTTGATTTGAGTCGTAATTCAGGAATAAGTTGCTCCAAAGGAGTGGTGCTGATACTCGAGTACATAAAGAAAAAGAAATGCAGTTTAGAGACCCTTAGAATAGTTGATGTTAATCTCGACAGCGCATGCGTGGATTTGATAACCGATTGCCTTGATGAAAATGAGGAGTTGGATATTCTGTTCGGCTGCAAGAAGAAAGACACTTTTTCCTCCAAGAAAGTCGAAATAAATCCAATCGACTTGTTGAAGGAATATATAGTGCGAGAAAAAATACATATGTCGGATTTGTTCAGACGTTTGGACGTCCATGGTCAGTTTCGTGACTGTTTGTCGAGAGAGGAGTTTATTGATGGGATGAAGAGACTCAAAGTGATGAATGGCTTTTATATTGACCAGTTAGTGGATTTGTTGGATTCAGATGGCGATGGTGAAATAGATTACAGCGAATTTGTTAAGCTAAACTAGCTCTAACGCCCTAGGCCACCGGCTTACTGCAATGTTCTAAATCATGCAAACTCAGATATCCAAACACTCAACTGGTTTTTGCCGTTTTCGCATGCATCCATGAATTAATGATCAAAATGATGGTTTCAAAACACTCTAAAATACCTACCAAATAATTCAAAATGATCTTTAGACGATTTGTAACAGCTAATATGATTTTGATATTCGGTTAGCTTTCCTATTTTTGATTTTTAATTTTGATTGACGGAAGCTAAATCACCCGGTAAAAATCAGTTGTTTGGCTATCTGAGTTCGCATGATTTTGAAAATTGCAATCAATAGCCCTGTTTTCAAGGCTCCATGCACATTTGAATTTTGACGTTATACTCTTCATTGCCTAATGCAAAGCAAAGCTACCAGAGATTGACGGACCACGAAGCCAAAATAACAGCAATATTCTAGCCTGAACCATAGGTTGTCTGAGTGACTCAGAGCACAAACAAAAGCAAACCTGTAAATGATCGTCGAGTTAAAAAGACTTAAAAATTAAAACACAAAGAATGAAGTATACCTTGCCGTGGCTCCTCAGTGGTCCGTCTTAAGAAAAAGGGTTATTGCCATATGTATAGTGTGCATTTTATATTGATGTATTATTGAGAAATTGACCACTAAAAACAAAAGCCTGAACAGCTGCAAAACATGATACTTTATTTTCCAGGAGGAGACAGTAGCCACTACCAAATATTGTGCATTGACAAATAAGGAATTGTCCAATAGAAATTAGCGAATTTGTGAAATAGAAAACATTATACAATGAAAGACTGAGCTCGAATGAGGTTTTCACTTTTTTTTGTGATGTACATAAAAGAATCAATAAATATAAAATCCTGGCCGTATTATACCTGAAACCCATATGTTTCCAGCTTTAGTTTTACAAATTGTGTTAATTTTTCATTGTTCTTCATCGTGAAGGTCATTCTTCTGTTCTAAATCGTGTTTCTCTGAATCATGTTTCAATACTTTATCCTTCAATGTTACCACAGCCTCTATTGCCGACATGATTGTAGCTTCTTCTCGATCATGGTCGCAGAAATCTCCTTCCTGGAATTTCCTATCCCATCTGGTCCTTAATTGCGCCACTAGTTTCCTTGGTAACCAGTTTATTTTGTTGTTGTTTCGGAGCTCAACCCAGCAAAGGATTGGAAAGTTATGACGGTCTTCAAGAACCGCTTGAAGTACTGCGACAAATTTATAGGATAAATTGTTTCCCTTTAATCCTAAAATAAAAAGATGTAAACAACATGTGAATATTGAACATGTCAAAGACCCGATGACTTTTGGAGCCCGTTAATTTACTTGAGAAATTACAGGAGCGCGCGAGTAATCGTAAATTTGCCTGTAAAAGTAGAGAAATTGAAATTATCGTACGCTTCGAGAAAAACCCGTAAACTTTATCGGTAAGTTAAGGGCCCGTAACGTTATCGGGTCTTTCGAGAAACGCGCTCCAGGAGAGTATAACGTAGAATGCATAGCCAGAGCTTTTTCTCCTCTCAAAAAACGTGCTGGCTACGTACCCAGGGCAAGCAAACTAGTAGACTAAGACACGTATGCTACGTAATGAGCTTGTTGCCCCTGTCTTGACTATTTTTAGAACTGCTTTTTGATAGCGAGTTCCTTGCGTGCGTGAACGAACATGCGAGCAAGCAAACAAACGAACAAAAGGAAGGAAGAAGAAAGGAAGGAAGAAAAGAAAGAAAGAAAGAAAGAAAGAAAGAAAGAAAGAAAGAAAGAAAGAAAGAAAGAAAGAAAGAAAGAAAGAAGATGTTAAGGAAGGGGGAGGGAGGAAGGGAGGGAGAGTAGGGTGGCAGGAAGGAAGGAAGCAAGCAGGGAAAGAGAGAAGGAATAAATGAAGGGAGGATGAAAGGAAGGAAAAAAAAGGAAGGAGGAAGGGATGGAAGGAAGGAAGGAATGAAGGATATTATAAGAAAGGTAGAAAGAGATAAGGAAGGAAGGAAGGAGGGAAAAAGGAAGCAAAGAAGGAAGGAAGATTAATAGTATTTCTGAATAATGGATGTTTACTTACCTAAATAGTAAATACGATGCACGTTGGCATTTAAATAACGTAGTAGCTTCAAACCTCTTTCATCTGTCATACCCACGAAATTTAAAACCAGTTTTTGCAAGAAAGGATTTCTAAAAATTATTCCTTCCAGTAATCTAAAGGACGCATCCTGAGTCATTTTCCAGCCCAATATTTTAAGATTGGTGATATCTCTGGAATGGAAATACTTTCTGTTTTCTTCTGTCAGCCTTTCTATGGACTCGTTCGGAACAATGAAATTGAAGTGAACTATCAATTGTCGACACATGCTAAGTGCGTAACGGTTTTTCTTATGGACCAAAGCCTCTTGAAGCCTACAAAGAAGAAATAGATATATTTGTAATCACGATAAATTTCTTATATTTTCAAAATACGCTCAAGCTCTCTGGTCCCTCAATTGTAAATACTTTCGTCTTTGGGTAGAGATTAGAAAGCAAATCATTGGTGTTTTGTTTCATCTTTAAGCAGAGCTACATACACATAGAAAATTAGCAAAGCCAAAAACAAGAGAGGAAGCAACGCGCGCCCAAAATTTGTCATATACCGCATGCCCGCTCGCTGCTCACTGTTCGCTGTTCGTCGGCCTTTTGCGTACGCTAATATGTTTAAAAAATCGAATACTTTGACCGCGCGCTCACTCACTACCAGCACCAGCTGAGAAGGGCTTTGACCACGCGCCCAAAATATCCAAGGGAATCGTTCACATGAATAAACAAAAAAACGTGGGGAGTGATCATTCCAGATATTTAAAAAATCCGAACATAATAGTCTTATGCCACAGCCGTACCCTACCCTTGCCGACAGTTAGGATATCCGAATTTATTCAAAGTATTCGATTACTAGCTACGACTTTCTGGCAGCAGACGAAATTCCGTATCTGTTCTAATTAAAACTGATATCAGAAAGAAATGATTTAAAAGCCCTGCATATAGTCTTGAGTTGACTATATATACTTTATACTTACCAGGAGCAAGCGTTTATCTGTGTTCCCAAAGCATAATCCCAAATCCCTGTTTTTTCGGAAACACAGGTATCCCAATAAGCATAATCCCAAATCCCTATTTTTTACGGAAACACAGGTATTATATCCCAATCCCAACTCCATTCCTTTCCCCACAAAGAAATCGGCATCAACTACGCAGTATAACTTACCTGCGAATAAAGTCATGTGCTCGCCTGTCTACCAAGAACTCGTCCAGTTGTAAAAGATCTACAAGACCTAAGTTTGAAAGACGTTTTGATTCTCTATCAACTTCTAAATCCTTGGAAAGCTATTACAGAGAGAGATAAATAGAAGTAAGACATGGAATTAAAAGAAAACGTTACAAAAAAGATCACCATTACAGTGAGGAAAGAATAAAGTATCAAGGGAATGAACTGTTTAACACTCAACAGATCAGACCAGATCAGAAGAAATATGGTGTCTAAATCAGACTTTGCGCTTTTGCTGGACAACACAATATCCAGCAGTAGTACTCCAGGATTTGGGGGAAATCGATGATGATGATGGTACCGGTGATGATGATGATGATGAAAGAATGAACGAATGAATGAATGAATGAATGAATGAATGAATGAATGAATGAATGAATGAATGAATGAATGAATGAATGAATGAATGAATGAACGGACGGACGGACGGACGGACGAATGCAAGGATTAGTGAGATGAGAATTGAAAGAGAGAAGTAAAGAAGAAAAACTACCAGGAAGTCAAACCAACAATGAACAAATATTCACAAAACAAGTGTAAAGACAACTGAATTACCAGGGAGACAATATTCTTTGCTTCCTCATACTTTTCCCTCTCCAGAAGATCTTCGACTTTGTTCAACAGATATACTCGTTTCTGGAAGGGGTAGAGAAGAGGCTCATTATATACACCAGCGCAGTAACTGCAAACTTGGCCCATTCCAGTCGCTTTTGCGCGTGTGTCTGCGCAATTCACGAGCTTAGAATTGATACGTCACAATCTGCAATTATGACGTCACAGTGACGTCACATTGATTAACACGCGCAACAGTATCTTCACTAATTGATCCCAGCTATGTGTACGTCATTGAAAATTGTTACAAAATAGTGGACAATCAAGCCAGTTAATCAATCATTGATTACTTTCAAGAAAAATTTGGGAGCAAATTTGTTGAATTTATAACCCTTGTTTTTATAACGGGCAGTTGACGGGCAGTTAACTTGTCAAGAAAAAAAATATTTTCTATATTTCTAAGTTTCAGTTTCAGTAGCGATCGATTTTTGCCGTTTACTCTGAAAAGTGGATTTGTAGCCCATTGAAGTTTGAAACCTGGGTTCAAAGTGAGGATTAGACGGAATGAGCTGCGTGCGCATCCTTGAGAAAGCAGTCTTTTTAACGTGCTGTGATTATATTTCGATAACTCGCGAGTTTCTGTGTGTGAGTTTCTGCGCGGTTCTGCGTATGCAGTTTTCTTTATTTGTTTTTCTAATTCTTTGGTTTTCTTTCTCTTTTTCCCTCTCTCAGTTTCTTTCGAAGCAGCCCGAATAAATTCTTTAGGAAATCTAGTGAAGTAAATACAGCTTAGCACTGGAAAAACTATCAAAGAAAGAGTCGAAGGAGCAAGGATGGCACATTTGGTTAGTGCGCGGCCTTCGGTGCGTCAGGTCCAAATAAACATTTATTATTCGAAAAGGTTATGGTAGTTTAGTTTAAATATGTTGTGTTTAATTCATATTTTTTACTAAATTAAATCGTAACTAAGATGTTAACAAATACTGATTAAGAAAAAAAAACTGTAATAAAAGACAATAAATTACCTTTAATTGTTATTTTGTAAATGATAGAATCATAACAAGCTTTTTGTCTTTTAGACAAAAAATATAAAATGAAAAAATCTTTTGGTACCTTAAACAAAAGACGCGACATTCATATGACGGCGAAATGGTTTCCATGGAAACACCTGTCTTCTTCAAAAAACCTTTTAATGGTCAGGTTTTGTTAGATATTTTGATTTATGGTCGCACGATCGATGATCAAATTTTCTTCCTTACAAGAAAAAATAAGAAAATTATTATCTAAAAAATAGAGATTGATTTTTCATTGAATAAAGAGAATGTAAGTCATGAATAATAGATGCGTTTAATGGGTGTCTTTTTGGTGGTTGTCACAGGTGTAACCAACTGAATAAATATCTTTATTTCAACGTGTTATACCAAGTCCTGGGGGTATAGCTCAGTGGTAGAGCATTCGACTGCAGATCGAGAGGTCACCGGTTCAATCCCGGTTGCCCCCTCTTTTACTTTTCTTTTTTCAGCGATTTTATTAAAAAAGGAAAAACTCAAATAAGATATAAAAATACAAAATAGCTGAAATATATAAAATATGGTATAGCTCACTGGTAGAGGATTCGACCGCAGTGCCAGAGATGTTACTGTTTGAATCTCGCTTGCCCGTTTCACGATTTTTTCTGTTTTTTGTTGATATTTTCACAAAAGAAAAATGTGAAATAAAAACTTGGATTAAAGAAATGGCGGTGGAAATATAAGATACAACAAATAAAAATTGAAATGTTTAAAATAATAATGCTATTAAGGAGAGCAAATAAATAATCTGAAAGTAAATTATTTCCACACTTTATTCTATGATTTTTTAAACACAACTCGGTATCTTGAATTCAAAAGGCTATTTACAAATTAAAAAGTGTTCTTTACAAAATGAACGTTTTATATAAAGGAAGATTGTTAACTGGAATTGGTTGCTTATCGGGTTCCAGTGTATCATGAATTGTGTATCAGTAATTATCAGGTTCCAGTGTTTCTACTTATCTTTTTCACTCACGTGAATTAATTGATACCGAGCTTGAAGTCAAGCTATCATAAACTGGCTGATAATCTACCGACGTAAAACTTGAGGGTCTTTTTGGATCAATTTCATTATCTTTCGTATAATGCCCATTCAAATTGGGCTCATTTCTTGAACGCGAAATTCGGGATTCCGATCGCTTTTGCCTGCGGAATTCATTATCTTGAAGGCTTGTAGCCACGTCGTCGGGTCTGTATGCTTCAGTGTTATCTCTATTGGCGCGTGCTATCTCCTCTAGGGCTTCATCAGTGACGTCATTACTATCTGACCAATCACCATCGTACTCCACAGCTCGCTCATTTGCATCTTCAAAATTGACGGACCTTAAAGAAGGTTGACTTCCGCTTGCGCATGACTTGGAGATGATGGACGCTGCCCGCCCAGGGATGGCTTGGTTTCCTTGAGTGTCACTATGGTCTGATTGCGTTTTGTCGATTTGTGTTGTTGATGATGTTGTATTTTCATCCGAACTTCCATTTGTTTCTATTAGCTCATCATCTTGAGAACTAGTTGTACTTGCTTTGCTTGACATGGATTCCTGATCAATCGTAAACAGGGGCCTTTTGTCTATAGATACGTTGATACTGTTCGACCTGGGGGAACTGACATTCTCAGAATAGAGTGCGCATGACTCTTCAGTGGCGGACTCTAAATTGAGGCAAAAGTCTGAGTTGAGTATGCGCAACGAACTTTTACACACACATGGAAATGTATAGTATTCATCAGAATATGAAATACCCTCCTATTGCTGGGTTTCATCCATTCCTTTGGGAATCAAAAGACAATGAGGCAGTAGCCATGTTGGATGAACAAATAAGAGACGCTAATGAGAAATCTTTTGTTGAAGTTCATCCAAGATGGCTGCCGTGAAGTCACATGTAAACCTAAGAATCAGTTTATCTCACAGTTGTAAGAAAAGAAGCCTAACTTACACGACAACCTTTTTATGACACCCCTAATGCTGGACACACGGGACCATCATTTTTTGCATGGCAGCCGTAATTATCATCGTGTGAACAGAAAACCTATTGGCCTGATAGGGCGCGTGCCAAGATTTAGGAGCTAGTGCCGTGCAATAAAAAAGGTTGTTGTTGTGTCAATCAGCCAGAGAAACAAGAATTTTAAATTTAAAGAATGTATTATTAATGCTTTTAGAGCAGTTTTCGTATGACTGTGAAAACGGCACTGCACGATCACGGCACGGTTACGGCAGGAATTTCGAATGTTTTTATAGACATCACGGCACTGGCACGGTCACGGCACGGCGCGGTCCGTTTCACACTCATACGAAATCTGCTCGAAATACAGCGGTTTTCATATGAGTGTGAAACGGACCGCGCCGTGCCGTGACCGTGTCAGTGCCGTGATGTCTATAAAAACATTCGAAATTCCTGCCGTAACCATGCCGTGACCGTGCGGTGCCGTTTTCACAGTCATACGAAATCTACTCTATGCTCATGCATGAGCATACTGACAGCCGCAGGTTTAACGATGCCGATCATTACCATAATTATACTTTACAAGACAAATTGAAGTTTTACCTTTTATACCTTTTATAGATTCTGAAACTTGTCCTGCTCTCATGGATGAGACAGTGTGTCTACGAAGCAATGGCCTTTTGTTATTGATGGGGCGCTTTTTACAAGAGCCGTTTCCTGGCTCATTGGTGAGAACCTCTTTGGGAATCTAAGTAATTGAGATAAGATGAAGATAAGACTATTATACATTGTTTGTCCACCAATAAAATTGTTGCGCGTAATGGATAAATTGAACGGTTTGTCAACCTTGAAAATTGTTGCGCGCAATGAATAAATTACATCGCGTGTCAGCCTCTGAAATTGTTGCGCGCAGTGGATAAATTACACTGCGTTTCAGCCTCTGAAATTGCTGCCCGCATCGTGTTTCAACAATCACAAAAGTAAAATTTCATTTCATTTCTTATCTTACTCCACGCGCGCTCTGTTGCAAGGGTGTTCGAGCTGCGAATACAGACAAGTGTTTGGCCATCGTTTAAGATTTTAATCTTTGCATTGATCAACCTTACCGGCGTTGGTTTGTGTAAATTAATGAAATACTGGATATCAGACGATGAATGAACGGTAACCTTGCCAATAAGGTCAGGAAACTTCGTTGGATCACTGAGCCTCAACTTCAAGTTAAAATCCACAAAGGTCGTCTTGCCAGTGAACATTACAGTCCTTTCCTCTGAGTGGTCAGATGCATCTCTATCAGGCTCAAAACGCCCGCGAACAAGAATGCGGACTTTCCCTAGAGGGACCGTGAGGGCTTGTGAGCAAACCTCATATGCAAAACAGTTGTCAGGATTACGAGGTTGTGACGAGTCCAAAAGAGAAATCCGCAGGACAAACTGTTTGCCAGGCTCAGCTATTTCAGTGATGAAGGCTTTGAGTACTAACGTCACCATGACGTCAGGGGATGTATCAAGACACAGTTCGCGAGAAATTCGGTGCGACACCTGCTCAATAAAGCGCATGTGCTTATTTGAGAAACGTCTGACCACTTTATACAAGCCACCGCATGTGACAAGAAAGGTTGCCACTTTTTTGTTGTTTGTTGTCTCAACCTACAAGAGATTGACCAATTAAATAAGTTCAGATAATGATCTGGTCAGATAATGGTCTCCTATGGAAGCATTATGGCTGGTGACAATGGCCTGAACTCAGATGATTGTTAACGCCTTCAGACGAGACTATAATCCGATTTATATTGAAAGACGGATGGCAAGACAAGGATGACTTTCCGCAAGGATGATTCTATTTCTCAGCAAACCAAGGATAGTTTACATGCACTTGTATAGTCCTTGCTTTTCTTGAAAAGGACCAGGGAACACTTTTGTAAACAACACAACTGAACATGCGCAATAGCGTTCAAGCAAGGTAAGGCGTTTACCACCTTGAACCCCCGAAACAAAATGGGATTGGTTTTTATTATAGGTCAAGGCTCTTTTTGCGCTGCCATGTAAAAAGCTGTTTTGCACCTTTATAATAACTACTGAGATAATTAACAACATCAGCAACATTAACCACATTTACACGGTAAACCTAAGGATGATTCTATTTTTCGGCAAGGCAAAGATAAATTCTCGAGTACAAACAGCGTTCTGCCTTGCCTTGCCAATCTATATTTGGGATTTCTAAGGCTATGCGATTTTGAGGCCCTCCTTGTCTTATTGTCTTACCCTGGGGACTAGCGGGTGTTTTCTATCTCGCTCTGTCATTTATAAATTTGACGGGAAAATTACAAGGAGAAAAACTTCGCGATTTACTCCGTCAGGTTTACAAGCGACAAAGCGAGCCGACATAAAAACACCAGCTGGTCCCCAGGGTATCGTTTTGTCCAGCTCTGTGAGGGTTTTCACTGTATATGCTGTGGTTTTAGTTTATATACTGCACAAGATATCTCAAAAAGGGCAATAACTTATAAAAGCTTATGAAACTACTAACCTCTGGTGTACTAAAGTGATGGTGCCACACTATACTCTCCTCTTCTAGCTCTTTACTTTTTAACACAACAAGTCGACTGCTTTCCTTATCAAAGAACCCTTCAAACTCATCTCCTAATAAGGGCAACGACAAACGTACAGGTTTACTAAACCTGGTTCTGATTGGTCGAATAAGAACCACAGGGCTCCCGGTAATATCAACCATTTCATCGTTCGTTTCTTCTCGGTGGTGGATCGAAAATCTTCGGCGAGGATTCAGTGAGGTCGGGCTTGCCGAAGGCGAGTTGTACAAATCTTCTAAGCAGACAACTTTAACAGTGATTTTTGTGTCTACATCCACAGAGTTTTTGTCGTAGTTAATCCTGATTCCTGGTTTTTCTTGTAAGAAGAATGTCAAACCTTTGTCTGGTGACATTTTTGCTGTAACTTCTGGACATTTGGTCAGAACCAGTGTATAAAACCCCGCATATTTGCAAATGACTTTTGCTTCAGTTCTTTGATGATTCATGATAAATACGTTTGAGCTCATTCTTCCCCATTTCAAATACCGCGTATTGTCATTTCTTATGCCGTAAGAATTACTGAACATGCAGACCACTTGGCCAGCAGATTTATTGTGAACACAGCTTGGTAACCGTAATGTCATCTCAGCCGGAGACGAGAAAATGAATTCTTTGGGACAAAGCTGAATGATATCAAAAACTCTGTGGTCGTTCCCTTCCAGAAAAGGCTCATACTGGTATTTGTTGTTTATTCGAAACTTTACGGCATTCGGCTTAACAGCGGTGAGGGATTCCCGCGGGATTTTCAACCTTATCCCGAGAAATCCATGAACAAGATTCAAGTCTCCAATTGTTTCATCTTTAGTGCTTGTCCAACCAGACACTGTAGTACTAAGAAATAAAATATAAAAAAATAATTGTCACTTATTGGCGAACAAAGAAGCAGCTAAGCCGGCAATATTGTCTTACAAAACTCTAATAAATCAAAAGATTCTAAAATCCCCCATTTCCTTTCAAAATCCAGTCTATTATACATTTTAGGCCGGATAAGTGCATGTGTCTGCCGCTACCTGTTTTATCTAGTCATTTCCTAAACAATTTACTGAACTTAGAAGCCAAAAGCCTCATGTTTTATTTAAAGTGGGTCACACTGAAAAACTAACAAAGATATAAACATACGGATGATCGACTTCAGAAACTCATTAGCTAGCTTAACTCAATGTTGAAATCACTCCGTTGCTGGTTACATTTCGTGAGTTCGCTTTTCTTCCTTTCTTGTTTCTTTCTTTCTCTCTTGTTGTTTTATTTTCTTTCTTTCTTGTTTTTACTTGTCTTTCTCTGTCTCTCTTTCATTCATTATTTTTTTCTTTCTTTCTCTCTCTCTTCTTTCTGACTTTCCTTCTCGATTTCATAATATCATTTTATCTTGAGTCGCTCTTTAATTAAATCAGTTGCTGACTCATATCCGAATCACAGCAAAAATAAATCAAATTAATTTTTGCACTGCGTGAAGAGGAACTAACGAAACACAAATCATGCAGCACGCCTGCTTTTTGTCGTTCAAGATCATTCATTTTTTACTCCATATTCAATGATATCCTTAATCAGAAAATCCCAAGTTAAAATAAATTTGTGTAGGACTATTTCCTACCAGTTTTCAAAAAGTTTCAATTAAGGAGTTGTTATCAAGGATACACAAATGTGCGTCTCGAAGTTTCTTTTTTCACCGGAAAAAAAAACTAACAAGTTTATGAACCAGAAACAAAAGACACACTCATATAAAATGGTTTTCAAGGGAAAAACGGCTTTTGGTGTACGTAGGAGGAGTCGCAGTCCAAAAAGGTGTATATGATAAAGAAAGGTTTCAGTTCACAAAGCATTTTGTTAAACTGATAAAGATACAGTAATTGCAATGTTTAATTTGAAATCGTTTACGCTAAAAGCAAATAAAGTGGATGTATAATGTGTTTTGTTATCTATTAGTAAAATAAGCCTTTGGCTTCTCTTCTGCTACTGGTTGTGTTCGTTCTATTGTTTTACAGAAGCGTTATTGGATAGTATCAATTAGGAACATTATCAGTAACATTGATGGCCGCCATGTTTGCCAAACTAAAAACATGCAGAGCTGAGAAATTAAACGAAATATTTAGCTGCTTGTCGACTTGGGTTTATCGTTATTTCGTTTTGTGATTAATATACATTCTAAAAAAGTTCTTTTAATTTTAGCTCGAAAGTTGATGGTATTGCTAAGCCACAACGCTGAAGACAAGATGTAACTTGTAAACATTTCAAAATCGATTACTGTACTTTTTCGATTTCATTTAATAGCGAAATTGAACAATATGTTTGAGTGTTCTCGCTAATCCACAATTGAAAAAAAAGACCATAACGCGTTCACGAAAACAAAATACAGTACAGAAATATAAGTTTTTGATTCCATATTCACCGGCGTAAAGAGACTTCAGACAACAATTGTAATTGAAGTTAATAGTTCGTGTTGTTTGTTGAACGATTTCATAAGTTTTCAAACATAATTTACACCCAGATTTGAACACAATATTCTCGTCACCGTCATGAGCACAAACCCTTGACAACGACGTGTAAACAACTCTCATTTCTTCCGAAATCTTACCTAAACTTTGGCTTTCGACTCGCGTCATCGTCCTCCATTATAAAGTACTTTAAGTATTGTAATTTATGGCGTTTTTTATCCATAACAACGACTAGTTATATCTCTATTTGCAAACAAGTTATCACTTTTGAGGGATAATTGGAAGTAATTAAACCAAGTCGTCATTCATTAGACAACAAAAGGGATTCGTTTGGAATAAATTTATAGATTTTGAATCCTCTGGGAATAGTTTGTAAGCCCTGGGATTAAAAGTTAGCTTATACTAAAAACATTGAAAGCACTACATATTAAAGTTAATAAATTCAGTAAATTGAGTTTGCCTTGGAAAATATGAATCCGAAAGAGGATGAAAAAAAGAGATAAAATATAATTCTAAAGTTTATGAAAAACTTATTGAAAGGGTTTTAAAATTTATCGAACATAAAAGACATTTTCAATTTGGGAAAGAGTTTGTTGAAGTGGTTTTCAATAAGAAGCGACGATTTCAAGGACAACTTCAAGGCTTTGAGTTTTACCGCTATTAAGACTTTGTGGTTTATACTAATTAATACTCATTCCAAGTGAGTAAAAGCTGCTTAAGAGCAATAGTTTTGTTTTTCTTGTTGGATGATATGTTTCTAGAAAGCAAAAGGTTTGATTTCACGAAACTGAATTTCTTGAACGATATTTGATAAGTTTCGTAATCTCAATTAAGAATAAGAATATGAGCATGATACATATTATGTCTAGTTTTATAAGTCTGTCTGTTTTTAATCTTTTTTGTCTTTTTTTAGATAGATAAGTTTAATAACTAATCGTATTCATAACTTCTATTTGCTAATAGCTAGCTAATAAACAATTAAATTTCTAATTTTTTTTATTTAGCCTGAAGCCTTCAGCTTCCTGAAATATAATTGTTTATGTTAGTTCAGTACTTTCGATTCCAATTATAAATCTAAAAGAGTACTAAAAGTAGTTTGCATTCAAGATTACTAATCAGGTGCAAGAGATAGTGCGTATATCCGAGAACATCTCTTGATTTCTTTCCTTCATCACTCTATAACTGATGATACTTCCATAAACACTTCTGAACTGATCTTCATCAATATCACTGGACCAAATTAGCATCAATATATCTTTGGGAATAAAGCAAATATAAATTCAATACACACCATTGGATAAGGTATGACTTTATAAACTAAAGCACCTAACTTGAACGAAAATCGCTCTAATAGAGATTGGTACATTGGTAGAAAGGAAATACCAGTAGAAACTTCAATACCAGTTCTGTAGTTGCAAAGAGAATAAGCTGTTTTCTTGTTTTAATATAATCACGTGATACTCTCTCGTACGAAATACGGATTGTAGATAGAATTCACAGTTCCATAGCTAATGGAAGATGAATTGAAAAATTCAAAGCAATTCTTTCCTATTAAATGAAGAAAAAAAGGAAATATTTTGACACTTGGATGCTCACGTAGAAGGCCATTTTTTCCACCGTACATGTCAAAATCATTTAGTCAATTTGAAACTGGGAGCATGATCTCAGAAGTAACTGAATTTTCATGTAATCAAAAAATCACCATCATGCATGCTCAGCTTTACTGCGAAAACGCTTGTATCGCGACCAACAACGAATTCAAACTTTCAGTCGGATTTGGATTTTCTGATCATGTGAAGGGGGTGGATCTTGTGCAAAATGCCCTCAAGGGATCTCAAGGCAGATGGCAAACGTGGGTCGAGGTCGGATCGAGGGCATTTGCATAAGTTCCGCCCCTCCACATGATTAGTTTTTCCTCCCTAAGGATAGCCTGAGGTCACAAACCGCCAGCAACGCAGGCTACCCTAAGGAAAAATCAACATGTGAGTTGAACTTTGTATCCCTACCAAGGGAAAGTTAGCATATTCAATCCATCAACCTAGTCTGTTTAAAACCCCGATGTACCTTAAGCCTGGTTTTCACTTCGACGGAAGCAGAAGCGGAAGCAACATACGCAGACTCAGTAGTGTACTGCTCATTAGCAGCGCTTGTCTTTTCTCACACCTCGGTGATAAATGCAGTACTGAGTCTGCGTATGTTGCTTGCGCTTATGCTTGCGTCGCTAGTGAGAACCAGGCTTAAGACATTCTGGCTCGTCACCAGTTTTTCAATTGGCTTGTAAAATTGAGCGTACAAAGACTTTGAGGACGTCATCGATATCGTCAATACCAAATAAGTCTAGGACGAGCCGATCTTTTAAAAAATGGTCTCTTGTTCCAATGTTTGCCCCCTTGAAGATCCCATGGCTAATTGGTATTACAGTGTGAAAAACATCATGGTGTCGTGAATATAACCTATTCCAAGGGTAGATAAATAAGTTCAATGAGCTTTTATCATGTAATTCCAAAAGTCACAGTACAGAAATATAATTACCATAGCTGGAAAGAGCACGTCAAAATTAGTAAAACTGTGAAGTTTGAATGAAGTAAATTTCAAAGCCATGAAGATATGAATTTCCGAAATCGAAATTTTGTATGAAAACACTCGCTTGTAGGCATGCAAGAGATGCCTACCAGCAAAGGTTTTCTTACAAATTCACAATTTATAATTCCTTCAAACTTCAGTGTTACTAATTTTAACATGCTCTTCCCAGCTATGGTAATTCTTTTTCTGTTTTACGAATTTAAAATACCTGATAAAACTCATTCTTTCCATATATAGGCTATTAGGAAAATGTTTGTTATAAATTCAAACAATCATCATTAATTCTCGAATTAAACTGCGGTGGGGAATTATTTGTAAATTTTAACAATACATTTTGAATTTCTTGTAAATTTATACTCATGCAGATATATAAAGACATAATTTCTCGAAACCTGTTTTGCCGGAATATTTTTCGGCAAATTTTGATAGTATTTGTCGGTCTAAAGTCTTCTTGTATGAAGGAGTTTGATCGAGAAAAGTTTTGACAGTAAAAACGTCCATTGTTTTGAGTATTTTTTTATTTTTTTATTTATTTGTACAAACTCAATGTACCGAATTGTTTTTCCACATCAAAAATATCGATTCATTGATTCAGGGTTTGTTTTATCGGGGTTGAAAACCATACATTTCCTGTTTATGGGACGAAAAATGGTTCATTATAGCGGGGGTAGTGTTAATGAGGTTCTCAAACTAATATAATTTCACTGATAAATGACATTTTTCTTTTCATTCAGCGACAAAAACAAGTTTATCTTGACGTTTCGTTTCCTGAAGAAGTAATTTCAAAGACTGATATGAAAAGCAAGTTGACCGAATTTGCAAGTGAAATTCCTTTGCTTCATTTACGAATTCAAAGACAAATTATGTTATTTCCGCAGGGAGGCATTAAGTTAATTTTTGAGCGCCCTTGACAATAAACGACTACATATATATATTATTTTCAAACCTAAAGCTCCTATTTTAACTTTTTTTTGCATTAATTCACTGGGAATATCCAAAACTGTAACCAGCCGTTGTCAGTCATTACCGTTGGTCAAATATTTTGGCAAAACTTTGCCAATTGTTATAGTAAAGATTCTTGGATTATTCTAAAAACCGTTTTTGTAATGATCAAAGCAGCTCCCAAATTTATGTACAGGGCATTCAGATATCTCCGAGATGAATTCATCAAATTTTGTTGGCATTTTGACATTTTATTCTTTGACTCAAAAAGGGCTTGTGTACAAAATATTGAGCTTATAATTACGACCTAGGGGCCCTTATTATAAGATCGAACACCCCCCAAAAAGCTACGTTTTAGTCCCTCAAGGGCTAAGAGTACTGTAGAAGCTTGATAAATTAAGTTCTTTAGTCTTTTTTCGTGAATATGTTGCTTAAACTATAATTAGCTTTTTTGTTTTCGTTTGTTTGGTTGGTTTGAATTGTTGGTTTGTTGGTTGGTTTGTTGGTTGGTTGGTTGCTTTTTTTGTTTGTTTGTTTTTGTTTTTGTTTTGTTTTGTTTTTGTTTTTGCTAGTTCCATCTCTTAGTATATTCATGCCTTACTTAGCTACTATTTAATATTCTTACATTTCGAATTCAGTTTAAATCCAACTTTATCTTTTTTAATCTTTTCCATTTATCGGTTTTGATCTTATACAGATATAATCTGATTATTAGTTTTTCCCTATGAAAGTTCTTATCAAATAACTTTAAATTCTATCATGAATTTGAAGTGATCCTGCTAATTTGAAGAAAAATTATATGGTAAATAACATTATATTGACTATACACGTTACTATAGACACTAGCTAGTCCAGCTTATTGTTAATTTATTTATAACTTATTTTTGTGTTTTTGGTTTACGCAAAATGTGGTTCCAGTAAAATTTTATTCTGGCAGAATCAGTCGCAATATTTTGTTTTAGATTTCACCGTTCTTTTTTCTTCTCCTTCTTCTTCTTCTTCTTCTTCTTCTTCTTCTTCTTCTTCTTCTTCTTCTTCTTCTTCTTCTTCTTCTTCTTCTTCTTCTTCTTCTTCTTCTTCTTCTTCTTCTTCTTCTTCTTCTTCTTTTTTGATTTTCACTTATTTACAAAACTCTAATTCTAACTCTAACAAACCTCCACCATGTACTTTAAAAAAGCCTTGTCTCGCCTCGTGCCACCAAGAACACGTTCCCTATACTTCATAAATCTAGTTACGTGCTAAAAACCGAAGGAAGCATTGCTAAATGTCCAATTATCAGGACATACTGCAATTATACCGCTATTTTGTGTTGACTATGGCTGTGCATTTATTCGTCTGCGAGTCATCCTGTCTTGGTCTCAATTCATGATAACTTCGAGGCCAAAAAATGCGTCTTGTTTTCCGGTCTCGTGTCGACTGCCACTGAATTTTTTTAACTATTACTCAGTTATAGATCTCGTTCAATTTGACTCCTCTTAAAGGAAACTCGCGTGTACACAATACAAATATTTCAGTTTCAATCACAAATAACCTCTGGAGTATTTCAAAAAGTGTAGGGTTCACAAACCCCTATTCATTAAAATAGGCCGGATGTTCAAGTTCTATTGTGAAAACACGGAAAACACATTTTGGGATAAACTGAGTTTAGGTTTGAAATACAAGTCTTTGAATCGAGCGAACGAAATATACAATGTGCTAATATTTGTTTAGTATTGTCAGTGGAAGGTAACCATTTTGGGTATAAAGAAAACTTGCGTGCATCCATCCTTGTTTTGTACTCATTTTTTTCCTGATAAATTGCCGGAAAAGGGAATAATCTAGCAAAAATTAAACCAATATATTAATACAATTTCCATAAATTGCCCAACTGGATATGAAATTTAGACAAAATATATATGATTCGTTTTTCCTAGCGTTAATTCGCCTAATATTTGAAAGTTGATATGTAGATCACGTATAGTTGCCAGGTTTCTTTTTAGAAATTCATAATTTGTTTCTTGTATTTAATTAATCTTTCATTTATTCTTTACTTTTGCAGACATTTTGTAGTTTCAGTTAAGAAAAAAAAGAATCAATGTAGATCTTTCCACAGAATATTTTGACAGCAATAAAGACGAAAAAATATATATAAAACCGATCGTACTCTGTGCAAAGAGTGCAGAAAATACAGGTTTTTTCTATTGTAATCAAAGATGGAGACCTCATCTCCTACGACCACTATTTACATAATTTGAAAGATATCTTTTGAAGCTGATTTTCTTTGGATATCCTGAGTGATCCTGAGCAACTGATTCTTTCACAATTGTCAGATATTCTATACACTAGATAGTCGTCTATACATGTTAATTCTTTTTTTCTCCATAGAATACTGTAGAATAGACAGAATAGGACAGAAAAGGACAGATGAATTACACTGGCTTTTCTAAAGCTTAAAGTTAATCAAATGCTTAAGACTAAGCGGCTATTTCTTCGCCATTCAAGTCAGGAAAGTTTATTTTGAATGCCGCAGGCGTGATATTATGTGAGGAGTTCAAAGTTGGTTCTGCAAAAGAAACAAAATATCCTATAGAGGAATAACTTAGGAGATTTCTAAATTGATCTGTGTCGGAGAGCTCATAACGCTGCTCAGATGCTGTGTTATTTTTTGTTTTGTTTTGTTTTGTTTTGTTTTTTTATCCCTCAAGTCAAACTATTACAAAATAGGCACATAGTCCATCAAAATCGACTTAAGATGCTATAGAAATAAATTTCTAGATGTTTTTTCTTCTTCTTACTCTTCTTTTTTTTTTTTTTTTTTTTTTTTGCTCGCAAAGGAATAAATGTAAAAAGCGAAGGTCGTCCCCCAAAAACAAAATCTAAACTTTACAAGACCCAGCTGTCCAAAACATCTTGAAGTCTTAAGTGTTCTCGTAAGCCGGTCAAACTAGTTTTGTCGTCTCCAACCATATCTTTTTCCAGTTCCTCACAAATCGCCATCCTCCGTCCTCGACCGTTTGAATTTGCAAACTCATTGAAGAAATGAGTATCTAGAACTTTAAGGAAGCGTTGCCGAAGAACTGTAGATTTTTGCTCAGGGACCGGTTTCTGAGGATCCTTTTCTGGGTCTTTTTGCAAGGATTTCTTAGATTTTTCGTCTTCATCGTTGTCTACCATATTTATTAGTGAGGATACGCTTTCGTTGTAAGCATCACCAGAGTAAATCATTCTTCCTTTCATGTCTTTTACGCATTTAGGATTCGTTGTTGATATAGCGGCCTCAAAACCCATGCGCTGTTCAAACCTTGATATTTCATCGTCAATCATTGCATTATTCGAGCATTTGTAGCTCGATAAGCGATCTTTTTTCTTACGGCGTATCCCCAAAAGTGAATTTGGTAGAGATGCTTCTTGTTTTGGGATAATATCCGGTTTATGTTCCTTTGATTTTAGCTCTGATCGTGAACTCATTTCTCTGTTCGATAACACTTTAGATGCATTGTCGTGAACTTTGAAATAGACGGCTGTTGTTTCAAATTGTGATCTTTCGAGTTTTGGAAGCAAATCTGCTTTGGTCGGTTTACCGCAGTCGAGAGAGAACCCCTTATGAAGCTTATCGCTTGTTGCTGGTGCTCGCCTTGGAATTGTCGGAGAGGAATTTCCACGAAATTCATGGTGTACAATTGGTGGCAAACGAGGAACAGAACTTGAACTTGATTGATAGTCTAGAACCTTTCTTGGGAAGCCATTTGAGCGTTGTAGACCAGCATTTATGCCGTTAGAGAATGGAGACTTTTTCTCCATATTCATTTCTCGTCCCCTCCGCTTTGAAATTGACTTGACGTGCGGGTGAGACTTTAAATTAAAAGCTGTTGTTGAGTCTATTGTTTCTGTGTAATCGCAAATGGATATTCCAAAGACCTTCACTACCGTGCGAACGTATGTTTTAAACTCGCCAGCTGCCCTCACTACTGTCAATTTCGAAATTTAAAAAATACACATTAGTTGACGAAATCTCGTAAAATGTTTATCACTGAAATTCTCATTTACGTGATCAGGGGCTTCTATCTACTCAAGCCAGCTTTGAAATCGTCTCGAGTTTTCGAACAATTAAAGCAGACAACTCAAAAAGAATACTTCAAAATTTTTCATGTTCTTTGATAATCTCAATGTCCTTTTAAAAGGCTTTGGAATACTGGTCTCTGATTGGTCGTGTATTAGCCTGTTGGTAGTCATTTTCTATGATAATCAGTTCATATATTGTTCAAGTGATTTGAAAAAATTTCTCTTTTTTTTTGCAGTCGGCTGATAGAATCGTAAATGCCTAGATTGAGTTAAACTTTCGTTAACCTATTAAAAACAAAATCATTTGCCCAATGGGCAAGTATAATCTATAAATTAATAATGCACTACTCATATACTAAATGTAAATAATACATAAAAATATAGATTTGTTTTATTTTAATTCTTATACAAAAAACGGCAGGCAGTAAATTTTTTAATTTTTTAATTTTTTCGGTCCCTTGAACTGCCTCTGATAGTTCTTTACGTGAAATGGATCATACATTTGAAAAAAGACAAAAAAATCGAATGATCGATTTACAGTCACCGAAAGATATATAAAAAAACTTTTTGAGGCTTTTTCAAACACGTACAGAAATTTTGTACTTGTTCTTTAATACAAAAGAAAATATCATAAAAGTACATCGAGGGTCACAAATGTTATATATTCCAAATGTTTCTACAGTAACTGAATTGTGATGTTCGGCTGTTATTGAATATATACAAAAATTCGTCGCATGCTTTTATACTAAATATAGCCAGGTTTTGATCTAAAAAAACCAGCACAATTCTGAGAATTTCGGCCGTGGTTTGTGACTTAGACGTTTTTATGGCAGGAAATTAATCAGTAGAGAATAGGATTTCCTATGTATTGATTATAAGAAAAGTAAGCTCCGTTTGTAAATTAATGTCAAATCTAAGACCACACGGTTCGCAATCTAAATTGAGCTCGACATACATTTAAGTAAAAATTATAGATGAAAATGAAAATCGTTCACTTTTCCGCAGAGTGATTGCTTTTATAAATGGGTTAAACAGTAAAGCATAGACAGGAAGCTGAGACAACTTCGTCGGCACGGCGCGTTCGCCCATATAAAATGGCAGCGGCTAAGCTATTTTCCATATCCCAAACTGTCCTCGATCTATGCATTTAAAAACACAATTGGCATTTTCATTTGAGCCAATGCCATTGAAGGACTTGAAGATGTCAAGAAATCTTTGGGGCTGCAATTGAGGCGTTTTATGGGATACTTTTCGATGTCAAAACTAAATGGCAGGCCGTCAACGACGTCAATCTTCTACCACAATTTTTAGATCATAAATACCTTTTAATCTTTCAAGTTACATCGCAGTAAATGGTTTGTTGACGATAACCAAATCTAGAATAATGGATTATTTTATCAGTTTACCGATGTGCAAACCTCTTGTGCTGTCTAATTGTTGAGATGTGTTCAGTCTGACTGGCGTAGCATTCACTGTGTACATAGAAATAGCTACAGTTGTACAGTCAAGACAACTGTAAAAGTGTTCGTCAAAGTTTTACGTAAAAGTATACGTCAAAGTCTTGCGTTAAAGTACTTCAGAGTCTTATTGACATCAGTAAGAAGTACGTCAACGAAGAAAGTTTCAAAAAATGGTCAAGCTTTTACATGCCGTTTCCAAATTTTAAGTAGTAAACGAATACCAGAAGAATTCTCAGGTTCTCTTTTTAGGTTTTTTCCAAAGTATTTCGTATATATATAGTATTTTAATAGCTAGTATTTATGAATTTTGCTAGTACTTAATGACGTGAACGTCCACAAATTTCAGCTGTTCATACAATTTTCCAATGAAAATTAATAATTGTTAGAACTATGGTAACTAGTTAACCATTTGTTGCTGGAACTCATAATATAACAAGAAACTCGTTTGCGGGTACACTCGGCGGCAACCTCGTTCCCAGGCTCTTCGCTTGGGTTAGCGAAGGGAAAGGGCCTGGGAACGAGGTTGACTCGATCGACGGGCTTTCGACCCTCCTTGCTCCGCCCGCCGAGTATTACTATAACTGAGTATTACGGTAGTATTGTAATAACTTGCCGCTGATAAATAACATGAACCACATACTCCAACATGACCTAACGGTAAACTTAATTTAATAATAAATAAAGACTTAGTATACAAATAAACTAGAATATCAGTATAAATAAAATAATATTTTTCCTTGACCTAAATATTATTCAACGCGTTCAGTTGAAACCCTGAATTTTTATGCCAATTTATATGTATATCTAAAAGAAAAACAAAGGGACTGTGATTCCCAATGGACAAACAAACAAAAACTATTCTACAAGTATTATATTAATGATGAATGCTATTTTTTTATAACAATAATTATTCTTAAATCTGATTGGTGGAAAGACTGCTGTAGACATCACACGCGTGCAAAACGACTGCGCATGCGTCAATCTCCCAATAGATAGCCCCACCTCCAACCTCCAACCCCTCCTGAATAGATAAAAATATAGACTGTACACGCAGTAAAAACCATATATGAAAGGACTCCCCCCCCCCCCCTCCCCCAATACACTAAATGAAATCAATATGAGTAAATGACAGGTGCAAAGTGAAAAAGAAAAAACTATCAATAAACTATTCAATGTTCTGACAATTTTGCCATTAATAACTTATAAAAACTTTGACTGTTGACAAGTTCTTTGTTTTCTCATCAAGACCATCAAGGCTTATTAAATAACCTGGCAGCTGCAAATGCAAGAAAAGAGACCTAAGACCTGAATTTGATAAAATATAAATAAATGAATGTTATTGATAGAGCTTTTTAAAGCCGTTTATTATATGATTGAGTCGATTTTCTTTGTTATTTGTCATTATGAATTCAAGGGCATTATACAGATATTGCCCTCGTCCCATACTTCCCTAGGTCATCTTAATTTGGATGTTAGACTTAGAAATTTTCTACTGAGCCCCGAAATCATACACTAAGTAGCCAATTTTGGTGAAATAAAATCTCTTGAGAAATAACTTAATTTAGGATTCGAACCCGAGACCTTCTGCACACCTATACCCCTCCCTTAACCTCTATACTACTGAGCTAACTGATCGTTTTGTCTGATATAATAGTGTTCGTTAACTTCACCGTGAATAGAATTGAAAAGCAATTGTTACGTTTAAGATTTCCTTCTGGAAATTCAGTAACAATGATCAGATAGTTAATGTAATTTGGGATTGCTTTAGTGTGAAAACCTCCTCAATCATATAATAAGCCAGTGAATTACCTCGAACCTCGGCTTTTATCCATATACATCCATATACATGTATATGGCTAAAAGCCTCGGTTCTCGGTAATTAACTCTGACTTAATAAACTTGCAAATCGTGGTTTTAAACTTGATAAAACACCCCTGCTCGTTTATTAAACATTACTTGAAGCATGCAAAATGCTGCAAGTTCACCAAAAATGACGTTGGACATTTACTGAATTCATTATAATTTATCTTCGGTTTGATCAACGTTTTGCACGCGTGTGGCTCTAGATACTTTTCCATGCATTATAATGTGGAAGTTGGAATTGGACAGTGTGACAGGTGGTCTAATCGGACATACGTAATCGGACATTTGCATGGGCCAATCACGTTACTGCTTTCAAATTGATCAACCAATCAATGATTTGCTTCAAATTACTATAGCAACAACAAATTATTCAAAATGGAAGAATAATTTTCACATGTCATGCAAATTTCGATTCGTTCAAATTAATGCTAACTTGATCATGGATTCCTGTGCTTTCATTTCGAAATCCACTCCCAAAAAATCAACGCTTTTTTTTCTAGCAAAAGAATCAAATTCCAGTCAACGTGCATACACTTGGATACCCAATCCAACACTGATGCAAATTGGGTCCAAAACCATGGGTTAGGATATCTCAACCATGCGTTAGGAACTAATTTACATACATTTCTACGTTACTCACTTGCACTTGTTCTCTAGTACCTTGAAATACTAATTTAGCTACACTTAGAAATATTAACCCTTAAAAAGCTAGACAAATTTTAATTTTAAGTGGGTTGAGAAACGTCTGAAAGAATTTTAGTAAAATCGGTTTGCCCCCTGATCATCCCATAATTTTTGCTTAAAATTAATATAGTCAAGATGGCGGCCATATCGGTAAAAAGGTCTATTGCTTCCACGCAGTTTGGGTTTCCTGTTGTTTCGATCTCTGCCTCCAACCACAGGAATTCCGAAAACGAAAGAATCGTGTTTACTTTACTTACTTGAATTTAGACTTTTCGGCCTTTAACTTTCTGTTTCATGGGTTGGGTCCCATCACTCTTTATAACGGTGCATTTTTTATTGGCAAATTAGTATTTTTATATTTTTATATCAAATGTTTATAGAGTTTATATATACAAAGTTTATATAGTTTAATTTAATTTTTTTATATTGTTTTATTTTGTACTCTGGGCTCCTATTGATAGCAGGATAGCCTTTTTTGGTACCTGACAGGACTACCCTGAGTCTTTATTAAAAAAAACAACTTTCTCCTGGGTAACAGTCCACCGCAAACCCACTAGAATTTTTTTTAATTTTGCAAATGCATTCTTCTTCTGGCTCATCTCCTGTTTTTCAACTAGCTCCTTTCATTGATTTTGCACATTCCTCAATTTTTCCATTGTCACTCTGTTCATCTTCCCCAATTTTTGTTTTCTTTCTTTCTTTCTTGTTTATATACATACGTGAATATCTTCCTTATTGGCGTTTGCGTTTCGGGTCTTTTCCAGTGCATAGCTCATGTCTTTGGACGTGTCCTATATCATGTTATATCCTTTTCCCCTTCTTTCGTGTACTTCCCCTAGCCTTCTGTTTTTTGATTCGTCAGACTTCTCAGATTTAATGGTCAGCCTTGGTTAAGCCAAAAACGAGGTGAAGTGATATATTTCGAGCGGTGTCTACCACTAATTAGACCAAAGTGAAGCTATAGCGTCGGATTAGCAGCCTCTGATTCAGATTAGTGGACATTTAGAATCATTTCCAGGGGAGGTCAACCGGGTCATGCATTTTTTCAATTCCTCCCAAGTAACCAAGTAACATTATAGTAAAGCCAGCAAAGTATTTCAGTCTACTACATTTTCATGAAACATTCCATCCCATGCGACATAGACTGCGAGCCGAGTCCCTCCTTTTCCCTCCAGAATCAGTAAAAGCGAGCGCCAGGAATACCAGGACGAGCGAAGAATGGGGGCGAGTAGGGGAGGGGAGAAGAGAGAGGAAAAAGAGGGACCCAGTCCAAAATCTGCATGCAAAGTCTGTAAACCGTAGACCTTTAGAAAACCGCCAAACCGTTCATGTATAAAATGGGCAAAAACTGTAAAATCGCGGTTCCAAAGTTTCGTTGGGAAGTTCCAAAGTTCAAGTCGTACCACAGGCAACCCAAGCTCAACGCTTTTATAAGATAATGTATAAGGATTTTTTAAGCCTTGAGCTTGGGTTGCCTGCGGTCGTACTTCGAAAGTTCACCGCGAAGTTTGCTGGCGAACTTCGAACTTATTAAGTTCCCACGCAGCATCGGAAATTCGTTTGTATCAAGTTTCTCAGACTCAATAGCTAGCCATGCTATGAACTTCCGAACCCGCTCGTCAAAAAAGTATAGTAGTAGTAGCATGATCATCAATTACCCTATTCGTACTAATTTTCGCGAGGCTTTAATTTCGCGATTTGTAAAAAATCGCGAAATTAAAGATTCGCGAAAAAAAGGATACGCGAAAATTAAACACGCGAAATTTAATACACTTCTATAATTGCTTTAATCAATGATTAACTGGGTTTATAGCTACATGGACATGGGTAATTGTCATCAGTCTATTTGTCTTCTACTTCAGCACTTTCTTCATCCGAATCACTCATTTCTTCTTCTTGTACATATAGCTCTTTTACAATGTAAAACATCTTTTGTGCAGTCATCAAAATGTCCATTTAGGTCACGCTCTTTATAATCAGCCAACAGTATTTGCTTGATTTGTTTGATTATATATGCTATTTCTATTACTTAATTGCAAATCATGATTGTAAATCAATCGTTATTTAAGTGATCATTCAATATAAAAAGGTTTTCTAAGTCTGTCTTTTGTCAATTTTCGCGAAATTAAATGCCCTAAATTTATCATTTTTTGCAAAATCGCGAAAATTAATGCTCGCGAAATATTCGTGTTCCAAATTCGCGAAATTAAGTACCCGCGAAAATTTAGTACGAATAAGGTAGTAGCATATGCTCACGATAGGATGTCGTTGACACCGCTATAAATACACAAGATCGCAAGAATTAAATTGAAACATGGCATCACTTCTCGCATTTCGCTTTATCATATATTAAAGTTTCTCGGGATTCAATATCCTGACTGAGCAGGGTGCTCTGAGGCCTGTATTTGTTCCTTGATCGGAATACTGCATGTAAAACCTATCCAAAAAACTCTATTCAAAACCAGTGAAGACAATTAATATCTACATATCCCATCTGCCGGCACTCTTCCAAGTCAGTATCTTTTGAAATTCATGTAATGCAAACATCTACATAAGACCATTTCAGTTTTGTCGAATAAAGCTCACTTGCACCTGACGAGAGAAAGCGCAAGCTCTTTCGAAACAGCGCTGTAGTGGAAAAATGTATATGTCCTAGTTTATTGCTTCATTTATCACTAAGTTATATATCCTATATCTATATATATTCATCCGTTGTTTTGATATTTCTTTGTAAAGTCATAAAAACCGCGTCGGTTTGATTTCCTAAAGGTTACTCTACACCGCTGTGTTTGCCGCGAAACAACAATTAAAGACTAAACGGGCAGTTGAACCGCGTGTGGTTAGAGCCAACGGAAAGCCATTAAAAGGTTTCGCGCCATTAGATCTCACTGAACCGGCCAAGTGTCCGCCGGCGATACACACTGCAATTTTTTCTCGTGCTTGCAATGCAATTTTAGGGATTTTGTTGCGAGAGTGAAATTGCCGAGTGTATCATGTCTAGCAACATGCATGGCTGCAACGATGTCTCGCAACAAAAAATTTGTTGCAGAAAGTTCAAAAGTTTGAACTTTTCTCTGCAACATTGCGCGCTCGTAATGGATGTTGTAGAGTGATGATAGACGCTGCAATTTTTCTCTGCAACAAAATCTATAAAATTGCATTGCCAGCGCGAGAAAAAATTGCAGCGTGTAATATCGCCGGCTTTACTGAATCGAAAAAAGGTAATTGCAGAAGCAGTGATGACGTCCCCTCTCCAGTTACGGCCAGAGATACGGTTGACGAGAGTTTAGAAGCGGTCAGAAGCCTATTGCCACGGACACCTGGGGCTCCTGAAAAGGACGAAGGGATACGTTTGGGGTGGGGATAAAAGCATTTCTATATATCCCCCTCCCTTCGTCTGCTCAGTCCCTGCCTCTTGCACAGGCGACAGGGGTGGGCAGCCGGGCTGTCTCACCGAAAAGGACTAAGGAACCATATGTCTCTGTCACCCCTCTTCCGGCGTATATAAGTAACCTTTGGGGGAGGGGAGGGGAGGGGAGGGGAAGAAAAATACTGAGAAAAATACTCACACTATACAGCCAACTTTCTCCTAGCGAGACCGCCTCTCGTAAGTCATCACTTCACCAAGGGCGTGATCGCTTACTATGAACAATTCATGATGACGTTTTTTAATTGCTGTAGAGAAACCAGTTGAGCAAAATACTACAACATTTTCTTATAAATTTTGGCCTTCACGTTCCCCTCCCCAGCGCTTAACCTGGATTACTTGTGTGTAAACCTTTGAAAGACCCAATACAACACTTTATCAATTAGTGTTCTCGCCCTTTATTAATTGCTCTAACAAGGTAATTGGGTTTGTCTGTGGGGGAGTGAGGCTCTCCTATTTGTGTATGCATACGTACTATCATTCTTAAAATAACAACACTAATTTATGTGCAGTAATCATTTTAATTCACCAATTTGCTTCAGGGTGAACGCTGTTGGAGTCTATTATATTAAATGAACAAACCACTTCATCAGCCACCAAGTAATTGAACTAAAAACTTTTAAACACGCTTCATACTCAAACAAAAAATGTTGAACAACTTAAAAAGAAGTGAGACAAAGTGTGGACGTTGAAGGCGAAAAGTTTCAGAAATCCACCGTGACAAGTCAAGCATTCAAAAACTCTAGAATTTTGACATCAACAGGAAGTGGATATGACAGGAATAGGAACAGAGGACGAGCTCTAGTTGCGGCAGCAAGTAGAAGTGCTATTTTTCGCTCAGAGTTTATAAGTACTAGCTTAAAGTCATTACATGGAGAAAACGAGACATGGCCCTGTAAACATGTAAGCAGAGGGAGTGAAAGTAAGGAAAACTTGTGAAGTTTGGAGAAAAGGGGATTCTTGGATGATTGATTTCTTCGACCCTATCGGATTATTAAAGAGGTTAGTGAAAACACTTTCCAGCTATAGAAATACTTCATCCTCTACAACACAGACAATACATTATGTGTGTGATGCATAGTTTAGGGAGTGTAGTTTCGGCCTCCCTCTTCTACGAAGAAAATTTTGAATTTCACTGGTGTATGTATTACTGTAGCTGAAATGTGATACACGTTTGTTGACGTTACACAAAACGTCTGTAAACAGTATACTTCGATCTTTACCTCAACGTTTTGAAGATTTCAATTGTGTAATGTCGGTGTATATTCGAGAACGAAATGCTAAGGAGTTAGAATATTATATTACTCGATCGTTCACTTTGTGAGTTTGTTTAAAGATAGATAGCTCGAAGTACGTTCACGCAATGGGGCTGAAATCTTATGTACCGCAATTTAACTTTTCCCGCTCTCTGCCGCCTGGTAGTTTAGGGCGGTAACTTGGCTCCCACACATCTTCTTGAAGGGCCGAAATTTCGTCTCTGAGCATCAGTACCCCAATCTTAAAAGGGTCTTTCAAGTATAAAAACAGAGTTCCTTCATTTCGCGCTAAAATACCGATCGAAAACACTTGAATACTATTTTTCTTTATCGTGGAGTGTTTTTGCAGACTTAGAGGTTTATCAGAAAACTCTTATGGAGTTCTGAGAGAAAAATATTTTGATATAAATTTCAATGTACGGATTCACTTGAATACGAAGTTATTTATTGACAAAGTATTTATATTTCCAGCCGGGGTCACAGAGTTTGCTGCAGAACGATTAAATTAGTCACGAGATAAAAACCTGAATTTCAATGAAAGTCGATTTGAAATCTTTCAAGGGAGCTGTCGAGAAGGAAAAATGTGTCATCTCAAAGTGATTAGACTCATGAAATTCTTTTATTTACTTGATGTTGAGCATTGAAATTGCCTCACTGATCATTTTGTCTGTTTTTCATCCAGCCGAATCGTACCGGAAACTCAATGACAACTACCCAATCAACCTGTCCCTGTAAAACTCTCGAAAACGGCTCGAAAATCTGAATTCAAAAGTCTCTCCGATTATTTTTTTAAATATGGATTTTATTTTCTTGCTGGCATTATTATTTTGAAGGTTTTGGGGCAAATAGTAGCTCCAAAATGATTTGAGCTCAAATGCTTGCATTTCCTGTACGTAGAACTGTAAAGGAAATGCCTAACAAGTTTCTTCGCCATAACACCACGTGGTATACATGTGATAGGTACTAAAGTTGCTATGGTTACATCGTAGAGGAGCGGAAATCCGCCGATGGTGTCACGAGCAGTCATGAGTTCTTCGCAATTTTTTAGTGAATATGCTGGATTCTTTCTCTTTTAATTTAATTCTTATTTTTTCCAAAAGTAATAAAAATGACATCTATTCATTAGTATGTAAGCTTGTTTAAGCGCAAATTCAATGTCTGCCTTTGATCGAACAATTTCTAACCGGGTCCCAGAGGTTTTCTTTCATTTTTTAACGGCAAAAATCAAGCTGACAAAAAAATAAAAAAAAAGAAAGCCTCTGGGACAAGGGTACACAATTTGTAGAATTTGGTATACAACATCGATTTTCAGTCAACTTTATTTCAATTACACTGAAATTCTGTTGCGTGACAAAATGAACATAGTGCCGGCTATTGTCTTTCTTTCCATGTTGTTTCCCTCCTAAATTCCAGCGATTTTAATTTGAAGAAACTCACTAACGTAGTCTGCAAGAGTGATTATTTTATTTAACCCGTGAAAGAAAGATGTTTGTACTAGTTTGTACTAGTTGATAAAGAACAAAAGTAAACAATGGGTTTAGAGTCCTACTATTCGTATTGTTTTTACTATAGCATCCTAACTGACATTGAAGAATGTTGTCAAGTCTGTACAAAGCCTGGATTAATAGTCCTTGTCCTCATGACGGGCCTTTGCGGGCTATCCACGACAAAGCGGTTTTAATTCTTTGGGTTTTTAACTATAGCATAATTAGATTTGCTCTAGTTCGCACCAAAATATTATTGTTATTGTTATTTTTGCTTCGAAGTGAGGCTAACGTCAACATTTACTGAAATGCGCACGCAATCTTGAGAAAAGGGGCTATCAGAAAGCTTTAGAAATTATATCCTGTACCATTCATATTGGTTTTATAATTTGCACTATATTTTGGTTTAAAAAATCTACTTTTGACTTAATATAATGTGCTCTTTTCTACAACAAAAATTACTGAAAGCGCGCGCGCACGTGTTAGACTCCTTCACAGCCGTTCTTAGTCTCGTCACGCCACGTGTTTTGGTGAGGGAATGCGAGCCGTAACGAGACGGCTGCGAATGAGTCTAGATGATTGTCTGCTAATAGAGAGCTTAAGCTAAGTTTGACGTACATGGGAAACGGCAGACGGCAAAGAGGATCACGTGTCATACTCACGTTCAAGTGAAAAACGCACAATGTCAGGAGCGAAAAAAAGTAGACCGCATTATCCACTTTGCCGTCTGCGTCTCCCGTGTAATGAAACTTAACTGTAATATTTCGCCATCGTATCCCTCAAGATGGACTAATGAGTACAAAAGCTTTGTTGTTTATTAAACAAAAAGGTTGTACGAACGTAATAACATAACTTTTTGTCACTTGTTTTGCCACTAAATAATTTTTCCCGAATATATATTTCATGGGCGTGACGTCATAATGGTAAACCTCAATTTGAACCCCTTCCCCCACCCCCCCCCCCCCCACCCCCCATCCCCCACCCCCCTTCAACGGCCACCTCTCCAGAACGGCCGGTAACAAAAAGAGCAAGGGACTGGGTCCAAGCTTGTAAAACCAACTCAATTAAGGTTCCAGAAAAAATACCCCATAACATGAAAAAGTAGCATACAACATGCCTGCTGACCAAGTTTGGGGATGTTTGACTTAATAGAAACAATGTTATGAGCATTCAAACCCTGCCAAAACTACAAAGAAATGTATGGTGTCCAGCCAAAACGTCCAGCCAAACTATACATTCTCTGTATTTTAAGAAAATTTTGAAACATCATACTTCTATTTCCATTTACTCAAACATGATCAAATTTTCAATTCTTACTTATTTTTATGTGTTCTTTCTTATTATGAAGTCTGTTTGCGAATTAACTCGTATCTAGGAAACTTGGTCCCATTCCCCTGCTCGTTTTGTTACTGTGTTCAACTGTATTTTCTACTATTCTGGCACATGACTCCCTGAGTGCGCATGCTTGATATCTTTCGATAATATACATATGGTCAGCAAGATCACGTTCTGAGAGACAGTTGATAAGAATTTGGTTAAAAACTCGCGAGACTTACAGAGTAAGCCTCAAATAAACGTTCAAGTTTCATTCATTCATTATTCACAGCTCTTTTACAATTAATGTTGCATGTTTCTTTTTTATGACAATATAAACAATAAAAATAAACAGTTAATTGGCTTGGATATAAATTTTGGAAGTGTGCGGTAGCTAAAGGAGCAAGGCTTTCGGGCTAGCTACCAACGTACAGCGAATCAACGTAGTTTTCTGTCTCAAACATGTGACTCGTGCCACACATGTTCGTCGAAAATATTTTTCTTGTCGTGTGGTTTTTCTGCTCACAACATTTCTTTTTAAGGAATGTACATCCTAAACTAATCAAGATTGAGTACATCGGATATTGGTCTGGTGTAAACCCTCGTAAACCGGCCAAAATTAGAAACCGGAAACCGCAATCAACACGATGGAATTAGACTTTCATCGCTAGAAGAAATGTCCAAAACACGTAAACGGTTTGACATAATCAGAAACTTTGAGTTTTTAAGAGAATATTTTTCATATTCAAGTATTGAGCAACAAAAAACGCTCAGTCGAGGAATAAGTGTTGTACAAAGCTAAAGTTACTTTCAGAAAGCAAGTTTAGGGTGTTTGTAAGTTGGTTTAGGTTGATAAAAGTCAAATTAAAGTGTTGATCCGCCAAAATGAAAATTTGAATCCAAAATGAGGTTTAGGCCTCCAATCGCTCATTTGCCATATATATTCTTTACAGTCAGCTTGAAAGTTACTAAATTTAAATAAAGATGCAAGACAACAACTTTGTACAATAAAACTTGCAGGTAGGGCTAGTTTTTGGCATTTTAATTTTCAGCTATTTTCTTATTTCCCAAATGTGTGCCTTTTAGAAGGTAAAGTGTTTCATTAATTTGCGCGCTGTCAAAGATTTAGTGAGAGCTGCCATGTGGTCTTCCTTTTACGTCCAGAAGGCCTCATTCTTTTATAGCTTTACGGACAAGATGCCCGGATGCAAACTACGCAGTCTAAATTGGTCAACATACAGACTTACTGACGAAATAGCTTATGTAACCTATTATTTTTGCTGGTTGAGATTCCGCCTAAAATCAAAGAAAGTAGATACCACCAAGATTAATACATTTTCTTGGTCTATTATTTGAATTAAATTCAACCCAAAAATGACTTTCTAACTAAATTTCGAGACATGGATATCGGATGAACACAAAATTTCAGGAAGCAATACCTCTGGACTAGAGCCGGAGCCTGCAAAGCCAGCATTTAGGAGCCGGATGGGGAGTGACAAGCTTAAGCGGAGGGGGTGGATGGGAAGTGGCAAGTATGGCAAGCGAAGGAAGTTTTTTAATCAGACTTGCCGCTTCATCGTGACGTAAATGAAAACCTGAGAGTATGCCTACAATGCTTCTTTGACGAGTTCACTTTGCCAATTACCTTTGTCGAAGTAATTAAAGTAGTTAGTGATTTTCAGATAGTTTAGTGGATCATTCGTTATAGTTTTCGCTTTCTGAAGGTGAACGAATGACATATACGGGACAATAACACATGCAAAATCAAACCAAATCAAAATCAAATGTCAAGCAAGATAACATATAATCTTTGTCCCCTCTCTGCAGTTACTCTTGACAAGCCCATGCATTTTATACTAATTAATCAATCCCTAGAATATGAAAGTCTAGGGGAAGGGGGTACTCCCTATAGTGGACTATATGGTGATGCTCCGCCCGAAAGGGGTACGTTTTTGGAAGCTAGAGGTTTAGAAAAGGTACTTTGGGAATAGAAAAGGATTTTTAGCGAAGCGTATCACTCAAGCCGAACGCGCACGTATGGTTTGGTATGGCAATCTTTACTTACGGCGGTCTTCGAAATAATGCGAACTCAGGCGTTCAAAAAGTCCGTTGGAATCTGTTTATTCGCTTCTGTCAATCAAAAGTAAAAATCACTAATACCGACGAAGACCTACTAATACCAAAATGATAGTATAGCTATCATATATCGTCTAAAGATCGTATTTGGTCATTTGGTAGGATTTCAGCCAGGTTCTTTTAGTATCAATTTTGTTATTTTTTGTTTTGATGGGCGGAAGCAAATAACCAAATTCAAACGGATTGTTTGAAGGTCAGAGTTCGCAGAATATCAAAAACCGCTGTAACACCGACGGACGGACGTATCTGATAGTTTTAAACACTAGAAATGTTTGAATGTGAGCACACTTTTATTGCTAGCTCTGACTGTGGTATTGAATACACACTCCGAAAAAGGGTACTTTTTCGTCAAAGGTGAATATAAAAGGGATAGGTTTTTGCCAAAGTTTGGTGTGTATATAAAAGGTAATGGGTTGAACGTTTGCTGTAGTATTCCCCCGGGCTCTCCGTGAAGAAAGTTTTACAGACGTTGAAAAGATATTCGGATTTCAACTGAAATAGATAGGAGTCAATATGCTGTCTCAGAACTTGGAAACTGCGGAAATCAGCTGGTATCCACTTTAATATTTGAGAAGTATAAGTCACTTCCTATGGACACCGGAAGTTGCTTTGCCAGTATTCAATGACTTCATGAGATTTATCCCAGTTCTGAAGATGTGGGAGTTCGGGGGAAGAAAGAACGCGCATGATACATAATTCGTAGTAGAGTAACTGCTATTTTATTGCAAGTGGATGGAAATGATTTCTACGCTTTTCTAAATTGCTACTTCTCTCCATTGAACTACCTGTCGCCAGCATACTTAAAAACACGGGCAAACAGTTCAGAGGTTACAGGAAAATTGTACAGTTTTTTGTACAACGGAACAGTTTCCAAATCATACTTTCTACGCATTGTAAGTATACCTTTTAGAATTATTTAAAGATCATTTTGAAAGCACAGTTGAGGCTTCCTAACCTCATCTTGTGATCTGCTAGAAGTATTATTTTTGATGGAAAATTGTACCGCTTTTGAGCCTTTTAAGGGATTTAAGGGTATTCTTTCAAAAAAGTTTATTATATATCAAAGTAACAAACAATTAAACAAACAACCAAGCCAACAAAAATTAGACCGCAGAGAAAAAATTTAAATCCCAACTCCTATCTATTTCACTCAACCTATAAGTTAGACTTATAGGTTGACTGTGACCTATAGTTTAGAAATATGATTATAGATGGAAATTGTACAACTTTTGAGCACTTTTAAGGGATCGGATTTAAGGGATTTCTTTCAAAAACGTTTATTATCAAAGTAACAAACAAATAACCAAACCAAAAAAAATTAAACTAGAGAAAAAAACGCAGCCAAGTTAACAGGGTCCCCTATACCTTTTGTGTGGAACGTGAATGGCAGATTTATTTTGACGTGAAACGTGATTTAAGGTCTAAAATCTTTTTGCGTCCACGTGAAAGCAACTTTTGTTTTTTTTGTGAACGTGAAAGAGATTTTTTAATTATCTGTGACGCGTGAAAAGACCAAATATTTTTGCGTGATTCCATTTTGCAAAGCGGTATAGGGGACCCTGAATTAAGAACTCAGTTGGTAAAGTGAGGGTGCTTGTGTTGTAAACCTATCTGTAAGGGGAGGGTAAGTTGTGTTCTGACTCACCATTCAACGAATATTAACATTACTACAATTCACAATTTTGTTATTCTTTTAGCTTCTCCAATCAAAATAGCTAGGTGTTAAAACTCTCAAAAATTCTTGCTAATGAACATAATTAATCCTCTCTATTCCAATCATCGAAAAGATTTCAGTACAAAACAGGCCCAAACAAAAAGCCGTTTCCTGTATGCAAATTCATGGATGTCTTGCTTAGATGGTTTTTGTTGTGATTTCATGCAAGGCTAGCTGTATCCTCTAGACAAAACTACCCAGTCTTGCAATTGAAGACCTCAACGACTACACGTTAAAAGCCATTGTTCCATGACTCACTTATGAATGACTCGGTTAATCAGAATCATTTCAACTTTTGAGACTCTTAATGAATCTGGGAGGAGAAGTTTAAATTTGTATCTTTTGAAGATTACAAGAATGATGATACTTTTATTTACTTCAAAAGCTTAAGGTCAGTGCTGGAAAAACTTGGGTTAAATTTAAAGAATTTGTTTATTTGTCTCGATAGATTCGTTTTTTTAGACATATGGTGAAAATTGTTTATCTTATGAGAAACATGTTTATAAATGACTGTTATACTTCTCCCATACTCGCCGCGTGGAGTTGGTAACAAATTGACACACAGATCAGTGAAGAATTTGTTTATGGTGCAATTCAGTCTTGGTAGTTCAGTTTCAAGCTCCAAGCTTCAAGGGTCTTCAAGGTTGTTTTCAAAGTCTATCTGGTTCAAGCCGGAAAGTTACGGTCATTTCGGTTTGAACCAGATAGTGTTTTGGTCAGTCGATTTTAAACCGTTGTGAATCACCACTAGTTACATATAAAAGTTTAATAACCTGATTAAAAGGAGCTCAGCCATTGATGCTTTCCGAAGTACTGTCACAAGCCATTAGTGATGCTTTCCGAATTACTATCACAAATCATTTGAGATTCTTAAGAATAGTTTGTTTTCCCAAAATCTACTGGGTTCATAAGTGTTTATTCACTTAAGACTAGTCACCCTCTCAACAATAAAGTTTCAAACGTTGCTTTTGAGAACACTAAACTTATATCCCAAGTGACTTGAGTACTGTTGGAACAGTCATTTTGCAGATCAATATCAATTCAACTTATTTCTGTCATATCTGTACTCATATGTGAAGTGGTTCGTAGAGACAGTTCTCATTGGGATTGGTAAACACAAATGTATCCATTCATGGATTGGCTGAACAACCAAGTAGAAATATACAGAGATAAGATGTGTATAAATATGGAACTTAGCGATTGTAATGGCGGAAAAACGCCTACCTTATGGCCACAAAAGACGTTTGGAGCGGATATACGGATGCTAGCCAAGGCTTCAAATACTAGTTCTTCTCGTACGAATGCCGGGCCAATTTTAGATTCACAGTGACAATCTTTTTCTCACGCTCTTCATCCGTTAAGCAACTCCGCAATATAGGTTTCAACTAAGTAATACAGTTTTCAATCTGGTTTTTATGGACCAGGTGCAAATTTCAATGAAGTAACAACTAGGAAAAAAGTCACAATACACACACAGTTCGCGGTACAATCAACAAAATGTAGTCCTCATTCTAACGGAGTAAAACATTTTCATTTATTTTCATTGTATTTATTATAGTTTTTTTACAACGCACACCACGTTAGCGAGTATTCGTAATACAACAGCCGTTCAGTTTTGGAGTCTCGACCATGGTGCCGCACGACGATGAATCATACTGACTCGCATAGATCTAAAACGGTGTCACATCACCATTCAGTGGTTAAAAAATCGTGTTTCATCATTTCATTCATCGTACATCTACGCTTACAATTCTCATCACTAGCCTTTTCTCGATAATGGCAGAAGTCTTTGAGTCAATGTCCGCTGGTATGACTTCAACTTTAGTTTCCGGAGCCGAATGACCGATCAGTGTGAGTCGGCTCCATGCTGTCTGAAACCAAGCACGAGTCTTTTTTGTCGTTCAGTTTGTATTACAAAGCAAAAAGGAGATAGAAAAAGAACTGCCCGTCAATTTAATCAGAGGGTTAAATGTTTCTAAGCTTACTAGACCAGCAAACACGAACAGGAGTTTACAAGTATTCGTGAGTCAAGTCGCTAGTCTACACGAATAGACTTTCCTTTATGACAACGAAGAAAACAACAACTTTCGTCGTCTACAAGAAAAAAATGGCAATATTTTTGTCGTTTACACAAGCAAGTTCTCCTTGTCAAGGGACATTTGTCAATGAAAACTTGATCGTGTACAGATGGCTTTACACATGCTTTCTGAAACGGGCCCCGTTGTTCCGGCGAAAGACGATTTAATAGCGTTAACCCAGGATTAACTCTAAAGAAAACCATTCATTTTAACCCAGGATTAACTCTAAAGAAAACCATTCATTTTAACCCAGGATTAACTCTAAAGAAAACCATTCATTTTAACCCAGGATTAGCGCTAATCGCCCTTCGAACAACCGCGGTTCCTGGTATTTTGATTTTGCACGTTTTTATTTTCTCATTTCAGTCAATATGCTTTGTTAGACAAGCCAACCTTGAAATGATTTCTTCAGTTACTTTTAAACAGTTTCTTTGTTGATTTTGTCTGAGTGGATATTTCTTTGTGAATTGCACTCTCCGTCAAACATGTTATTTTTGAAATCTACAAAAGGAGAGAAAGCTCTTGATATCTCTTCCAATGCAAAGCCGGGTCGAATAACCCCAAAACAGTCAAAATCACATGGGCGTCTGTTGATGCTGTCTGAGTTTGTTATTCTTTCGTTGAGTGGAATACTCCGACGTTATTCTTGCGATCTATATACAAAGAGGGCAAGTGATAATTCCAGCTTCTGCAATGCAAGAGGCGGGTTAGACACAGAAGAAGCATGCAGCCAACCATCTCTGTTTATCTAATACCTATATTATGTGTTTGTGTTTTGGATAAACGTATCTAAGTTTCTCAATGCTCAGCTGTCCCCCTTTTGAAGACTTGAACAAAAAAAGATATCTTTCACTTTCTTCCACACCAGAGAAACAAAATCACGATGAGCTATGGTGGGTTAATTCGGCAAAGGTGAGAAATGAGAAATCTATTACGAAACGCAACACTGAGTCTGCGTATATATGTTGCTTCTGCTTCTGGTTCCGTTACTCGATCGTGAAAGACAGGGCTTATAGCTAGGTAATAGCGCGAAACTGGACCCCAAATCGTGCAACTTTGTGATATGCGAAACGTACGTTGTTGTCTTGCGTGTTCTGCTCAGACTTGACGTGCACACTGTCATTTTCAATACGCACGTAAACACACACAAGTACTACATTCTACATTATTGGTCGGACAGTAGTATTTTAGGTGTGGTTTTAGGTTTTAGGTTTCCAGCACCTACTTAATTAGCTCCACTACTGGTTGTAATACATGATTTTAGGGCCTCATTCACTAGTAGTTTTCAACGCTAATCCCGCAGGCCGGCCTTATTGCTCATGGAACGTCTCCATATAAATGGAGACGGGGCCTACGGTTTAACGTCCTTATTCGAGAAAACGTGAAGGTCTAACCGTTTACAGATGTAATTACAAAGGCAGCATCTTCTCCTCAGTTATTTAAAGACCCTGAGTGTTGGTCCGGCCGGGGATCGAACCCCGACCTCCCGCTCGACAGACCGACGCTCAACCAACTGAGCTAACCGGACGGCGGTTAAATCAACGTTATGTCTATGACAGCACTTTATGTCCTTTATCACATAGGTCTACGGCAAATGAACGCCTACTCTGTTTGTCGCTTGTGCTTATGTTATTAGCAAAAATACAAGCACTGCTAATGAGCAGTATACATTTGCTGAGTCTATGTTGCTTGTGCTTATGCTTATATGTTATACTACATCTAAGTGAGTCTGTTGCAAGTGATTATATTTAATATGCTTATGTGCACCAATCTTGCATACCCACAGATATATATTAACGAAAAATTTACAACAGCATGCGAGAAGCCATTATTTGAGGCAAAAATTAATTCGTTGAAAATAGCGTGCACTTTGAGAAAGGTTGGAAAAGTTAATTGGCTCCGAATCGATTACGTTTTCAGGTCCCCTTTGGCCTAACACTCCTCGCTTTCGCCATGCAAATGAAATGAAAAGTCAGAATGATTCCATGACAATACGACGTTAAAGTGTAAAAAATCTAAATTAAAAGTCGTGTGCTTCAAAAAAACATTCGAAAGATTGACGAAGCGAGGTCGAGGTAAAGCACGATTAGTTGATTGAAAAATGGTGACAAAAACGGTAGAACTAGACGTTTTCAACAAACAAACAAACAAGCAAAAACAAAAAGCGAAACGACAAAAAACAGACTTTGAAAAGTAATTAAGTGAGGTACAATTTATGTATAATTTCAAAAATACGAGTAATATATATACTTACTGATTTGAAACAAATACATTTTCAAATTTTCCTGTTATCTTATTAAATATATTGTATGCTTAAGTCTCAATAATCTTAAGTTAGTAACGGTGGCTCTTCGATAATAAAATATGAATATTTTTGCGCGCACCAGGAAGCAAATTGATTAGATGCAATATTATTTTGATTTTCTTTGAGGTACTGTCGTTCATTTATGCAAATTTCCTTCCTTCTCATGTCAAAATATTCTCTAGCTTGACACAACCCACTAAAGTATAAACTTTTGACAATTTACGCTATTAATTTTAAAGCAAAAATGTTTTTTTGAATTTTCGTCGTTTAAAAACCTTCAGTTTTAATTAAGGAAATGTTGCCACTTAAAGTTCAACATTGTGACAAATTTCGTCTTTATTTGACAGCATATCTTGTTTTTCTCGCTTCCGTTAAAAAAAAAACGTGGGACTTTCCCCACACTTTCAGTGAGAAATTCACGGCCTACTACCTCTTTTTTATGATGTTATTCTGGCTAATAAATTAAAGCACTTAGACATGGTAATTTGCAACAGTTAAAACCACGAATGGTCATTTTGAAACCGGCTAAAAAATATTGGGTATATATTTTGTCGAGCTGTAATTATTGTCTTAATAACTGCAGGCTAAATTTTGGCGTAGTCATGACAGTTTTCGGTATTATAATTTCATGATCTGTTTTCTATTCATTTCAATTCTTCTATTACAATTTTTCTTTCTTTTTTTTGTTTATTTATATATACTTTTTTTTTTCGTTTAGTCAATAATATTATTATATTATTGTTTTACATTTCATTTCTTCTAAAAAATGTTTTCTTTTTCGTCGAACGATTTAAATTGTTAATATAAAAGATACAAAATCTAAATTCTAAATTTTCAGTTATATTATGATTTTCTTCAAAAACATTTCTGTTGGTGACTATATAACCATCTTTATAGCTTTTATTTTCCCGCTAACATTCATTCAAATTTTGATTTTATTTTTAGGTACATATTTTTTCATGTAGCTGATCCTATTATTATTCTAAAGCGTTACAACCTCTGGCACCTTTGTTTGCAAAGGAAGAAGGATTCACCTTTCACTCCGTTAGGAATATTGGTTGCAAATCGCTCAAATACTGTATCAAGAATCTTTTTGTTTTGGCAACCTCCAGAAAAGTCAGTAAGAAGATTATTTAGCCAAAAACTTATTCAAAACGAACTACGACACATCATTAACCACGGCATTCTTTTCCCTTCTTGACGTTACCCCGCAACAAAGCCGACTACGCATGCGCGTACGATTTTAACTAAAAATATTGTCCGCCCCTAGGTAGCTTGGTACACAGACTCATTGAGAAAAGCTCAACGCTGTTGCGCGTGGAAATCGTTCGATACCAGTTCTCACTAAGACATCTCCGCATTGTAAGTCATTTTATAGGGTTGTAGATGTTTGCTCAATTTTCCCGCCATTGTTGTTGATCGGTTAGTGGTGGGGGCAGCCGCCTTCGAGTTTTACGCATGTTGTTTGCTAAGAAACGAGCAGTTAGCTTTTTGACCGTGAATTTCCACTGCTTAACATTAATTGAAACTTAGATTTCCTTTATCCTGTATCACTGGCGAAAACGCTGCCAAAATTTCCAAACTGGTGTATTTTTATTTCATGTATTTTGATACTCAAGGGCTTTTGTTGCTAGGTTTTATCCTAATTCATTCTTTAAACATCACCTTTCGCTATCCAATCTTTATAAATAATATTCCACAATGCAAAAATTCCACTGAATACACTCAGTAATGTGAGTATAATACCATTCTGATCTTTGATCTTGAGTTATAACTTTTCGTATTGGAGATGGATATTTTGTCATTTTAGGTGTTCGAATTTAATGAGCCGAAAAAATTTTAGATGGAGATATATATTCAAGGTGATCCGATTTCGTGGTATATTAAGATCAACTCGCGGTTGAGGCCTTTCGCTTACTTTGAGTCGAAATCTTTTGTTATTTTAGCCCATAAAAATTTCATGCGAACGATGATATACCGAGTCCACGATCTACCCTCTGAATAATATTTGCAAAAACCAGCTCATATATATTTTTTCTTTTCACAGGCTTTGAACTTACATTTCTTGTATGGACCTGGAATATATAGATCTTGAAACCACTGGAATATCGGCCAGAGGTAAGCAAGAATTGAATGAAATAAGATAGAAAAATTAATATACACTCTAGCGTTTTCTCGTCGTAAAGTTATGAATAATTACTTAGATACGTTATCGCTGGCTAGAATAGTTGTTAAATGCAGAGATATATTGCTATTGAAGCCCCATAAGATTCGCATTTTTAAAAAAATTGTTTCGGGTAATCATGTATTTATCGAAAGCGATAAGTTTTGGGGATAATTCTGTTTCGATTTCCCAACTCAAAAAGAGTGGCTCAAAATAATTAAAATATGAACAACTGGGAACCAAATATTATGGGAATTAATATCAACTTTTTGTTTGTGGATTTCCATTATGGAACTATTTTAGTCCAATAGTTGATTTTGGGTTTCATAATTACCATATGGAGGCGAATTACATCTAAATTAAAACACGCCAAAACTGTTCAGTTTTGAACAACGGCTAAAATGTCAAAAGTGCGCCCGAAGGATATCAGGATAGTGTTCGGCGAGAATATCCATGAAGAATTATGTATTTATTGTCTTATTAGAATGTTTATATAGTTTAAGCATGGTTGCTTTTGCTGCAAAGGAAGCTAAAGCACATAAGGAAGGAAACACGCACGAAACAATGGTTGAAACGAAGGACGATACGACGCAACTGTCTTCCTAAAGTCAATTTTCGACTTTGTTTTTGCCACTTTTAATGCCAAAGAAACTACAAGACATATACTTAGAAGGAAGCTTGAGTCAAATTTTCAAAAGATCCAACCGAAACAGAAACAACAGCTAGAACGTTTCACGTGCTGAACGCGCGTGATATGAACGTGCGATATTTTGGGTGATGAAAACGTTTCTTATCAGCATGTGGCGCAGAGCAGTAGATTTCCAGTTAAGTACAGTAACACATCATTTTCAGTTGCTTGTCATCTCACGACATCGGTGTCAATGATCTTATATCGCTTTAATCTGGTCGCTTAGCAACAGACGATATCCCACCGTGAACTGTGCATTTTGGCTTCCGCGTTTGACATTTGCTGTCATTCTTCTCGTCATTTTGTCAGCAATCGATCCGCGCAACCAGTTCCAGAAGGACCGCGAAAACGAGTTGAATTGAATCAGTGGGTATATTGCGATGAACTCAATAACAAGACACCATATTGGATTCCGTTGTGAAGCAGCCATATTGAATCACGATGAATCGTTGAGAAGCCATATTGGATCACGATGAAAAGTGAAGCAGCCATATTGGATCACGATAAAAAGTGAAGCAGCCTTATTGGATCACGATGAGAAGTGGAGCAGCCATATTGAATCACGATGAATCGTGAAGCAGCCAAATTGAATCACAATGAATCGCGAAGTAACCATATCGTGCCACAGGTGAAATTCTGGAACCATTATTTATCTATATGATTTCACACGTACTTGGATTTAATGATTAATGCTAACTCGGGTTTACGGATCACGCAAATTTCTCAGACTTGCGGAATCACGAAAGTGTTAACGTTTTCATGGGTGGACTAACGTAAAGTCGCACATGTTATCGGTTTATCATGCAGGTGTCACTACACATCAACTATATTTAATTCTGTTTAATTTCGAAAAATCGCATGGATTCATCACGCGAAATCACGCAACGAAACACACCCTCCACAAGGAATAATTAAAACGGCATGAGATTCTGCGTTGCATAATTAAACTTATGGTATTTTTCACGACCAGTTTTTAAGTAAAATTGCAGCCATGTTGAATGGTTTTTGTAGTTCCCAAAGGCGATATTGCATAACCTTTTCAAAACAAGACGTTTTGTCCAATCACGAAAAATAACAAATAGCCGGTCGGCACGGATTCACGATCACGAAAGCTTAGTTTTTCCGTCCTCTAAATAAATTTTAGACTTTTCTAATGGTTATAGGAAATTCGCCCCAAAGAAAATGGTATAGCAAGACGAGAAATACTGCTGAATTACGTAAACGCAAACCAAATGGCGTGTACATGGTGCTCCACGACCATGATCAATGCAGCTGTAATAGATGTTATTACATCCCATTGAATAGTTTTTGGAAATTCCAAAAGATTATGGTATCACCATCTTTAAGACAGCATTTGTTTCACGAACGCTGTTTACAAACACGAACGCAAGGTTTAACGCAGCCTCACTCTAAACAAAGTCTATTTGAAGCCCCTGCCTTAAGATATGGCACTTCGATAGTAATCTAAGGTTTTATAGAATCACGCAAAATAACGAACAGATGACACGGTGTTTCACGAACAAGAAGGCTTAACGAAACCGCCCTACTTCGTGAGTTACCACCTGTATATCAGGCAAATTCAACTCAAAGGGTTGGTACTGGTAGTCTTCACGATCATCACGCAAGTCTTCACGCTGTTTCACGAGGAGAGACACACACGAAAGACGCACGCCGATCACCGCGCAGTTTCACGAAAGAGATGCACGATTAACATTATAAACTACGAAAAAACACTTGTGCCGTTAAAGGAACTTTTAAATCTTCAAAAACCACTAAATTAATTTTCAGTTGAGGAGCTAAAATATAATGCAGATTTTAAAGTGTTCATAAATGATTGAAATGGTAATGGTCATAAGAAAAGCGTATACGAAGCGACTAAATCCATCCCACCTACAGCTGAATAAAAGTGCACATGAATTCTTAATAAATATTGAGTACTTTATGATAAATTACATTTAAATATACCAAAAATATTTACACTTCTGTCAACTGTAACCGATGGACTAAAACCTCGTAAACTTTAGTTCAGAATCATCATCATCATCGCCATCATCATCATTGTCATCATCATCATTATCATTGTCATTATAGACATTGGCGCTAATCGCCATGTACCCCTTTCAAGAAATCATATTTTATATATAGTATACGAAATCCCTCAGCTTTGTTTTATAATTAACATACAAAAAATCATGAAAATTCTCTTATTTTTAACTTAATAGTTTCTAATTTCATTTTTATTTTTGAACTAACGTCGCATTAAGTGAATAGCTGATTGAATTTCTGATGGCAACGTTTTTAAGAGGAAACAATTTCTGTTTGCCTGAAGCAATTCCTCCCTTCTTTGCAATCAAAACCGACGACGAAATCTCTAATCTTAATATTCGAAACGTCAGTTCTACAAATCGGTTCTTTATCGTTTTCTGCTTGCGGCTGTTTAAGATCCTTTATAATTTTGGGAAGACGGTTTGTAAGGTGAGTTGTCCCTGATCTCCCTGGTTGCCGGATAACTCTTTTTGAAATGATCAAAGGGAAAAGAACAAAAGCCGGAGTTATCCCAGCTACCAGGGGTATTTCGTTTTCATAGAAACAGGTCCAGTGCTACACGAGACGACTTTCAATAACGATTTTTCATTGCAAGGTGACGACAAATTGAGTCAAATTTGTCATTTCACGTTGCGAATTTTTGACCTCAAATCAAAAACTCATATCGTGTTGTCGAAGCCAAATTGCGCTAAAAAAACGTTCCGTGAGATATGTAACACGGCATCCGCAGAGCGTTGCGCAAAAATCGTCATTGCGGCAAATCGTTTAACGTAACAACATCTTAACGTTAGGAAGAGAAACGAAGCGTTATACATGGAAGAATTTATTTTTCCGGTGAGAAACCTAGAAACACTGTATGTAATCAGTGGATATGCATTTAGCCTTCAGTAAAAATTCAACGATAATTAGATGTAAAAGTACTTTAGAGCCCTCCCACATATTGCTATTTTATTTCTGTCCGAATTGGGAGAAAACAACAAGCATTGCCAAATAGAAAAACATCGGAAGTGAATTTTCATATCTATTTTATTGTAGATTTTTGAAGTCCTTGCACGTCATGTTTTTCAATTATTTAACTTTGATGAAGGAAACAAGTCATATTGGCAGTCAAGTTCACCGATTATTTTCTCAGGCTTCACTATCAGATTGGCATTTTTAAATTTCTCTCAGTTCGATACATACAACTAGAAACACGCTATTCAAACAAACTATTAATGAAAACGCGAAACTTAAGTCTGCTTATTGGACTTTGAGCTTCATTTGTTGACTGAAGGCTTACTTTAACAAACAAAAGTCTTCATTTGGTACATTTCCGGATATTTTGCAACATTTTAAAACTGATTTGACATTAGGATAAAATACTCATAATTGCCCGTTTGACACCTTATCATAGTAGCTCGATTATCACACTTCTTTTGCTAACTGAGCACCCCTGTTCAGGGACCTTTTCCCATGATAAATCTCGCTTTGTTGTTCTACAAGAATTGGCCAGCGAATCCGTCGGGTTTGTCCCGATTCAGTTCTGCCATTAGATACTTGTCACGGAACAGAATACAGAAAGTATACATCTAGTTTAACAATAAAATAACTGTTTCTTCAAATATAAGTAATGGAAGTAACTGCATTCAAGGATCGTTACAATTACGCAAAAACGTGGGTTTTAGAGTATTTTTTCGATCGTAGAATTAAAATCTTGGCCATTTTTTTGGTATCCTCAGGGTCTGAATACAAATGGAAATAGCCGGAATGAATAAAGGTAGTGACGTAGAAACGCGAGGCCGTTTGAAGCTTGAAATTTTTGAATTCGAAATTTTAAAAAGATCCCACGATTTTCGCTGTGTCTTGTCAGTAATGCTGTATTAGTTCTCAGCAGGACTAGTAATCAGGCATTAGAGTGACGTAGAAATGCCAAGACGTTTGGGGTTTCAGTTGACTTTCGAAATTTAAAAAGCTTCACAAAGCTGAAAAGACCCCACGATTTTCCTTGTCATTTGTAAGGCTTGGCATTACGTAGTTCCCAGCGGGGGTAGACAATATATATAAATAGTGACGTAGAAGTGCGAAGCCTTCTGAGGTTTGAAAATTTCGAAATTTGACTTTTCTTGGGTGGTGAAATTTTCCGTGGGATATTCTTTTTTGTTAGGACTGAAATTTTGTCGGAGCCTTTTTGGGGGTAACCTTGCACCCCAATTTTAAGCTTCGATATATATTTCGTTCATATTTACCGATACTTTAGTTAGTCTTGCAAATAGGGAGTCACGTAATCGACATATCATTGGTTCAGCTGTTGTTTTCATTTTCTTTGTCCACAGACGCACGCTATTATGTATCTTCTCTGTTAGAATAAAATAAACATGTTTCGCCTCTCCGGACTCTACAGACCTTTTCCGTGCTTTTGAGAAGATCACAAAGGGGGCCGGACAAGCGAAACATGTTTGTTTTTTCATAGTCTTATAGCAGACAAAATACTTAGTATGCGTCTGCGGACGAAGAAAAGGAAAGCAACAACAAGGTATGTCGATGTTACCTTTATTATCAGAGGAAAAATACGAGGCCTTTTAGGGGGTTGCATACAATACAATACGATACAATACGATACGATACGATACGATACGATATGATACGATACGATACGATACGATACGATACGATACAATACGATACAATACGATACGATACGATACGATACGATACGATACGATACGATAATACGATACGATACGATACGATACGATACGATACGATACGATACGATACTATACTATACAATACGATACGATAACCTTTATTTAACGTGGTCAATGTGCTTAGCTATATATCAGTACAGCTATTTTGCAGACATGCCACAAAATAATGAAAACAAAAAAATTAAATAAATATGTATGAAAACATAAATAAATATATGTGGGGAGTTGGCCTTTTTTGGCCTCATTGGCCATTTTAGCCTCATTCGCGCCTTCCCGTCACTGACCTGATGGCTGAGTACCCCCTTCCCAACAACCCCACCCTAGGGATGTACTTTCAATGATTTTGACGTGGCTGGCCTGTGGTTGCAACAATTATGGTCAGGACTAAACTTAACAGCAGACAGACATCAATCTCTTATTCATTTGCACTGTTGCGGCCCACAAATTCGACTGCGAAGCGTTCTGTGCGGTGCGATTAAAAGCTGAGGAAAGAATTGAAAATATGAAGATCAGTTGGTTTTTTTACAAATGTAATATATACATTAAACTGCTCAGAAAGCAAGGAAAACGTTTGGGAAACTCAGAAAAATAACATCTGTTTAAACATGTGGGCAGAGATGACACGTTGAAGTGGTCGCTCACCAAAAAGGTTGAATTTTGAAAAGAAATATTTCTAGTTACGTTTTTGTTCGATAAGATAGTCTAGACTGAAATTCAAATAATATAATTAAAAGAACACTTCATATAAGACAGTAATCAAGTTTCTATTTTTAAAACACTCGAGGGCATTTTTGTCATGACAACCTGCAAAATTTCGTCAGTACGAATAATGAAATTACACATATAAATGTAAATAGCAGTTTAACAAAATACGTATCTGTATCATTTTGTTAGAAGAAGAATTTAGAAACGTGCAATTAATGATCTTGGAGGATTTGGAGTCTACAAGCCGCTGCCAAAATTGACCAACCCTATAAGACACGAGTGCAAAACGCATTATGCATACACTCGAGTTTACTCGGAAGTTTTAAATAAAGCCATTGGAGGTTTAAGTAAATATTGAAAGTTAAGGCTGTCCGTGAAAAGTTAGTGCTTAATTTTTCCTAAAACATCGCTTTAGCTGTTCTCTTTCCCTGAATGGTCGAATAATGCGTGAGAAATTCGCATAATGCACGACAGTTGAATCGACGGTAATTTTATTTCTAAACACGCACGCGTCTACGAATTTCCCGCCGAATTTTCGAGCATGCGCAATGCGTTTTTCACCCGTCTGATTAGCAAAACATCCTCTTTCCTCTATCAATACGGAGCAGTTTTTCGAGTATTGTACTAACAAAGTTGCTCATTTAATGGTAAGACGACTTTATAGAGCTGTTAATATTAGTATCATTACTCGCGGTATGGTCTTGTTTCTCCTTGGGCTTCCTGTGGTAGTCGCTCACACACGCTAGTTGTGAGGAGCAACAAGTGGTGTAGCTCAGTTGGTTAGTGCGCGGATTTCTGATGCGAGAGGTCCCGAGTTCAATTCTCAGTCGGATCGCCACACACTTGTTTCGACTTCTTTCAATTTAATTAGTTTCAAGAGCCGAGAGAGAGAGAGAGAGAGAGAGGGGGGGGGGGGGGGTAAAGAGCGCACCCTCGGCTTCCTGGGAGACCAGCGTTCAGCTGAAAGAACTACCGACGGTAAATATTAGTGCTTTACCTTTAAGAGCGAAAACTACGTACGACTTATGGACGTTTGTACCTCCGCAATATCACTGAATACTGATATGTTTACTTGTTGAACCAGAACGTATTCAATATGTAATAAATTCATCACGTAAACGCATATTGAAGTGTTCTTTAGAAGTACTCGTATGATAGAGCCATTAAAAACGTAAGAATTGCTACCAACAAGGAATTTTTAAAGTGTGTGTGTTTTTTACCGGCCTTTCTATTTTATTTACTTACGGAAAATGAAGACGATTTGTCTCCAAGAGGCTTATGCTGTTGTTAAGGCTTCTGCAATATCCCCTGTACAATCAAAGGAGAAATTGAATGGGATAGACGGACAGACAGATCAGGACAGAAAGATAAAACAGATAGACAGACAGATAAAACAAATGGACAGACGACAGACCGGCCGATAGGAACACTGAAGATAAAACAAATGGACAGACGACAGACCGGCCGATAGGAACACTAAGATAAAACAAATGGACAGACGGATAGACCGATCGATAGGAACACTAAGATAAAACAAATGGACAGACGACAGACCGATCGATAGGAACACTAAGATAAAAGAGACGGACAGACAGGCCGACAGATCAGCGCCGACAGAATGACAGACAAACCAGCAAATTAGGACAAATAAACAGACGAACAGAAAGTTTTGACGAAAAAAGTGCGTAGGAATAAATTTACAATGGGTCTTAAACAGGAAGAAGTATTTCATTGGGAAAATATTCAGACACAACCTCTTCAGCACAAACTTGAACCACCTAGAAAAACCTTTAGAATCTTCCAATGCCAGCTGTCTTACGTAGATATGCTCAGTCATAGCTGTCACATGACGGAATTCCTGACACTTTCAATAGTTACGAGTTCTCTCGATGACGTCACTGCACTGACGATGACGTCACAACCGATAACTTGTTGTTTTCAATAGGCTCCTGAACTAATTAATGAAACAATAGCGAAATTAAACTGTTTCTTTAATGTTGAAGTAATTGTAAGTTTGTTAGAGTAATATGGAAATAAAATTTGACTGAGGGAACGATAGGAAATTGTGTGTTATGACTTCATGATTAGGACAATCGTCACGCTATATCGTCTCCTCTACAAGCCAGTCATTCCCATGATAAGAGAAAAGTCAGTGATTACCAAAATATGGCTCATCTGTCTCTTAACAGTTAAAAAAACCTAGAATTTACACTGTAATTTTGCAGACAATTTCAATAACAAAAAACTAAGGCCAATATCTCACATTTTTGTCCATTGATACTGAATTTTTCTTGACAAGTGTACCGTGTCCCCTTGGAGAGTATATACTGTTTGTCTGAAGTTTGACCAATAACTCAGTATCCGAGATCATTTGTAGTAGAGGTGCATAAAAAGCCGATGAACCTTTCTCACTTACTACTCAAGGGTATCAATTCTTCACTGGCATCAGTTGGAAAACAGAAAAGTAAGCGTAAATTTAGTTTTAAAGTTATGAAAGCGTGAAGTTGAACTTCAAACCACTTTAGCTTGCACGGTTGAGCCAGCCGATATGCCGAATAACTCTAATTTTTGTACTTTATTTTATTTTAAATCTCCATTTATCCCCTTAGTAATTATTACTATTGTTTGTTTTTGCACTGTATAATTATAGTGAAAACTATATTATTGTTCAAAAAATGCCGATAGCCATTTTGAAAAACTGAAGAAAATCGAAACGCGAACTAAGATCAGAACTATTTAATGTATGTCAGAAATGACCGAGCCTTTGATAATATTTTGTTTGTCATTATGAGGTTGGTACTTTTTGTAAACGCTCTTTCCATCCGGCTATATCATACGCACTGATACAACTCACGTTCGAGTTGACATCGGCTCTTTTTTGAGTTGACTGAAATCTAAAATCTGGTGTCAACAGAGCAATCCCCCGCCCTTGTTTTCACTGCCGGATATTCTAAATTTCCTTCACAAGAAGATCTGCTCGCACTCGATGTCGTGCTTTCTCCGAGGTTAAAATGATTTGACCTGGTTTGCTAGTGCGATTTTCACCTTCTTTGAGGAACGGAGAAGCTTTTTCAAAGCACGTATTGTTTGTCAATCACTTGAGTAGCCACCCAATGAGGACACATTGTCGGAGCTATTAATAAAACTCACAAAGGCTAAACAACCTGGGTCTTGACAATCGACATGTCAGCACTTTGGCACTAAAATTCACGCTCAAAAACCCGTCAAAATTCGCACTTTTTTCTTTCCTACCCAGCAGCTATAGATCCTCTCAATAACGGAGTTTAGTCTTTGAAACAGAGCGAGAAAAGAGTCGGTAAACGATCATATAGTTCACTTACCCGTGGTCGAGTGACTAGTTTGTGGTTTTTGTGTGATTGACAGAGAGTACAAGCTCGGCGCGCTGTGATTGGTTCATTAGTGAAAACCAATCAAGTGTCATGCATGTGTGTCGCTTCACAATGGCTCAAGTTAGCTTTTGTCTCGGCCAAAGTAAGAACGAAGACTTGAGGGGTGCTAATATTCAGTGAATTCCAGCCTTTACCTCCGTTCTTAAGTCACAACTACAGCCTATAGGTCTCCCTAAATACTCAAAGGCTATGCAAGAGGTCTTTGCCGTTAATATGGTGTGAAATTTGACCGGTTTTTGGCGGAGGAAGATCTCAAAGTGTGATCTTTGCTGACTACCACAGAGTCCCTCATTTCGTGATGTGAAAGTAAGTCGATGTATTCTCTTCTTGATTTGCTTGTATCTTAACAGTTATGTGCGAATTTAAGGACACCATATCTTAAATAAGTCTTCCTTGATTTAAGATTATCATCTATTTGAGCTACAAGGCTCAAAAACTTGATAAAATATATAGTTTGCCTTCTGCAAATTTTCGCGGGTCGGTTGCTGTTGTTACTACTAACCTACCTAACCTAACTTTGTCTCTATAATAACGCCTTACGTGCCTCATTTCACCACTAGAGAACTTATAATGCTTATTACTATCCCTTAAAATAACAATTTTGCAGTATAGAAGTTTATATTATCAAGAAATATGGAATATACATGACTCAAACCGACCGTCACTTTTCACTCCAGATTGAATTATTTAATTTCTTTCTTGTCAGTTTCAACGGTTTATTGGCATTAGTTATCGATTATTCGGTAGTATTTTTCAGTAAATTGGTTTCTTATAGGTTTTATAATGTGTGGAAAACACCTAGGAGTTCATATAGCATGTAGCTTTTTTGTATTATGATGATTTTCGATGTATATTTTGGTATGAACATGGCATGGGGTATGCAGTACGGTGGGTCACTGAATACGAGCTAGTTGCAACACCATGCATTTTGAGTTATCATTTTAAGGCCGTTTGAGGAAGCTAATGCCGTTTTAATTTCTCGAGATAACGCTTCCTCTTTATGAAGAAATTCCCTCTTAGGATCATCAACTGCATAGAAGTGATTCGCTCGCCAAAACATTGGCCTCGACTGTATTAGATTATTGTTCTGAGCTTACTGAAGCCCTTCCTATATTTCACGCTCCCACACTTCATAATTACAGGGAATTACTCTTTCATTAAACTAAACGGCTCTATGATATGTTATAGCCTGGTTTCCTTGGCTTGATTTTTTACAGTGGATGGTTGGTTGTCCGGATCCCAACGCTTTGATGTTGCAGCAAATTATAATTATGCAAATTTCAATCGGACCGAAGTATTCATTTCATTCGATCGAATAGATACGGTCTTTGCTTACTTATTTCAGCTATTTCACTTTCAGAGCTTCCCTGAGATCATCATCACTTTATACTGTATGCTTCGATGTTTTGTGAATTGCGGCGTTGTATTTTTTTGTGGCTGATGTATTTTTTAACTGCTCGTCGGACTGTAATATGATTCAAAATCAGTCCAAGTAATTTACATTCGGTGATCCATTCGTCACCTTTGTGCCACTTCTCCGACGTTGCACGCATTCCTGGTGTAGGCAAAATCACGAAGTTCAAAAATACGGTTCTATTGTCCTTAATCTTTGTTCTAGTCTACTTAAGACCGTGTTTTAGTCTTTAAGAGCTTCACTTCGATGATATCTTTTCACGTGCGAGTTTTGTTTCGATTTCACGCTAGCTGTATTTCGTGCTTCGAAGCCAGACATCTGTTCTTTATAACATGTAATCATTGGATGCGAAAAGATCGGGGGTAACGTCGCGTTTAGCGACTCATAAAATCGACCTTTGTTTTCACTTACAGAGAATAACCGCTCACATATCACAGTTTAGGCTTTGACAACTTACTTGTTGTAGATAATTAAAGTTAGCTTTTAAACTCTCGTTAATAGAATTACTAAAGTGTATTTCTCAAGGGGATACGATTTGATCAGACCTTCTAGAATGACTGATCGGCTACAGGTTGATTTCAAATGATCTGTACATCGATCTAGTTTAAGTTTTATCTATTGTATATCTTGATACTAAAGTCTGTGCAGAAAGATGGGGTCTAAAGACCAAGTCAATCACACCACCAAACTCTTATCACTCGCTGAATAGATGGTGTCGTCAAAGATGTCTAACCATGCACAGTAAAACAGTAGTAATTATAGACCTTGCAATTGCTCCAATTGGTCTGACCAAATCCCATGATTTAAATTGATATATTTATCTAATGAGTTGTTCAAAAGCAGTAACTTTGGGGCACACGCATAGTGAATGTTTGATAAAGTCTGTTGTGTTTATCATAGGTTATAACACTAGTTAACATATTGATAAAATATTTGCTAGACACATGTTTTGCAGACATACATGTATTTGTATACATTGAATTTACGCTTAGTCACTTATTAACTCTTAAAATTCGACATCTTTTATATAAACATGATCACAAGTGATCCATCTGCAGGATTTGGATGATTTTCATGGTATTAAATTACATTCTAAATGCCACCTGAGACAGACATGTATTTTGCTGATATAAATGCTGATGGGCATGATTATGAGCTGGTCCAATGCGGGCGTAAAAATTGCTGACTTATGTATAAACATTCTATAACCTGATATCCTAGGAGATATCTCTAATACTATTTGAAGTCCATATTATTGTGCTGAGATCAAATCAGTAAGGAATTCTTTGAGAAGGTCCTTGCTTGGCTTTCTTAAGATAACAAATTCGTGCAATCAACTCTCTTAAACACTGATTGCATTGGCATGATTGAATTATCATCAACATCTCTAATCAGGTATTTTTATAGTAGTATAACAAAGAATTGTCTTTAGATTTTGGAATAATTATTTACAAAGTTGAGATTACATTAATTTTAGAGAATGTCTAAGACAAAATTTCATCACTAAGATATCCTCAATACTAAGCTCAGGCTTTTGTCTTTAATCCTGCTTTACTTTGTATAAATTTATAATAATTCTATACTTTATATATACTTCCAGGTTGTGTTCACAAAAAGAGTTATTTTGAACTCTAACTTTTATTTTTAAGAATTTTTATAATCTATACAGACTTGAAATAATTATGTAAATAATAAACATTTTGCCCAGTAATCACTTTCAGTGATAACCGCCTAAGCATGTCGACATTGCCAAACTTTAGTGCAACTTTATTTGTCATCAATTATTATCAATTACTTATCAATTTAATATATATATAAAATAGAATATTTATTTACTTTTTCAGCTTTGATATGACATTCTTTTCTCTTGCAGTTGTCATTATTTGAGGATTATGAAACACAATGAACTTTCTACTTGCAGACACTTCTATATAGTAGATAACAATACTTATCCTAGATAGCACTATAGTTTGTGGTCTCTGCCTCATAAATTTCTACAAATTCATCCTAATTAACCCTCTTTAAGATAAATACCATAAGACAGGAAACCACCACAGGTCTTTAGAGTTACTAGCAATTTGTGAATGACTGAGGTGTAGAAATGAGTTATTTTTGGAGTCAAGGTAATTCTATAGTTCCAGTATCACTTGTTTTGATGCTCTGTCTCCTGTGACATTTACCTTGACCTGATAGCTAAGCGGAATATACAGGATACATAACAATGACGGGATTGATGGCGTTTTCTTTCAAAAGAATATGGACAGAATGTCTAAAGAGTGCAGTCAGTCATAGTTCACTGGGCTTCACTCAACTGTAATATGCAAACCTATAACACAAACAGCAAGTCAGGCTTCAATAAGAGTCATTATTAATTTTATTGCAAAACAAATACTGTATTTAGAAGTTATATGTTTTGATTATCACTCACATGATACCGGAAAAACACCTCAAGTGATTTATAGTTACTGATACTTATACATGTAAGACCAGTTTGTGGTTTGCAGTTATGTAATGTAGACTATATTTGTATTGTTTGCATATATTTTGTAAGTAGATCTCTCAAAAATCACTGAAATTTCAATTAATTAATAATTTATGTGTAAACTGCATATTACAGTCATTACAATTTTTCTTGCTTATGATAACTAGATTGTAGGGTTCATTTCATCTTTTCTTTAAATAATTTCTGGCATTCTTGAAATTTTCAACATTGCTCCTTAATACTTGGCTTAGTATTTGACATAATGAAATATTATGCTGTCTTAAAGAATCCTCTGTTTTCTACTTTCTACAGTGTAATATTTAGTTTACAATAATTAGTTGTATCTAGATTTTATTTTACAAAAGGGATTTTGGAATTTATCTGTGTTATATTTCTAACATTCCTCATTGTCAGTCTCCAAACAATGCTAATCAGCAGAGTAGAACCAAAGAGGTAATATCTCTATATTTACCAGTGTTTACTAGCTTTGAAATTACTATGTTATGTTTATCTGCAAAAAATCTAGGAATATAAATGAAATCATGCTGTATGATAAGAAGTAAAGTAGACAAATAGAAATATTTTTAATACTTTCAGTACAGCAATATTACATTTTTTTTCTCTAGTGCTTCAAATTCTTTTGAGTGCTTTGTTCAATATATGCCATTTTTGTACCGTACTTTGTGTGTCAGAAAAAGAAAGACTAAATTTAGGAACACTTTGACAAAAATAGTTCATTGTGGCTGTTAAGGGGTTTCAAAGCCAAGCAGGTGGGGATTCCTAATATGGTTATCAGTTCAAATTCTAGACATAACAATGCACAACTGGTAGGATCATGAATGCATACCGTTGGCTTTGCATACAAATGAAATTTAGCTTGTATTTATTACAGTGACTAGGCATTTTCAAAATGAGCTTACTTCATGGTTAGTCTCTTTGCAATTTGTATTTATATAATATATATAAATATTGTATTATTATTATTAATATATATTATATTGTATTTATTATAATGACTGCACTTTCAAAATAAGATCAGTCTATGATTGGTCTCTTTGCGATTTGTCAAATTGACACATTGTTAATGCAGAAGTATAACTCCATTTTATCAGTGTCTGGTAGAGATTCTTAAGTAGGAAGTCCAAGATTTGAGTTTACAGGCTGAAGAGCCCAAAGTGAGCTAGCCCAGTTTTCATGATAATTTAACTTGTTTAATAAATAACCCATTAAAATCAAATTGGTTTGAAAACTGTTCACAACAAAAATAGTTTCAAACCATATATATATATATATTGTAAGTTATGCATGAATGGGCATCAACCAATGATTTGCTTGAATTTGATTTTAAATTTTGATTGATGGATAAGAAAAGAAAAGAAAATCTAACTAGAGTTCAAAATATATTTGTGCAAGTCATAATACAACAATTTTTGCTGAAATCTATAGTTTAATGCCATTAAGTCTAAAGTTTTAAAAGCAGATGGCCACAATGTTACTTACAAGGATTATATGTTGAGTTTTTGTGGGTAATGATCAACAAAAAAGGTGCAATTTATGTCCAGACTAATGATAAAACTTAGACACAAAGTTCTTAAAACTCTGTCAGAATCAGAATTAATGATAAGTGACCACTGTTTTTACAGAAACTTTGAGATGTTTTTCTCAAATTCTCAAATTTTAAAACAGCATTAGTAGGTACATAGTAAAGCAGATTTCATATTAGTGTGAAGCAGACTGTGTCATGCAGTGGCTGTGTCATTGCCATGGATGTCTATGAAAACATTTAAGATTACTGCTGTAACCTTGCCATGCCGTGACTTTGCCATTTTCACAGTCGTGCAAAATCTACACAGTATTTCAGCACCATAAGATAATATTCAATCCTTTGTAAATACTAAGGCCACCTACACTAAAACAAAATTTCATGCAAATTATCCAACCACAATCAAGAGATACAAACAATATGAATCTGTATAATTTCACTTAAAAAGCATATAGTTTGCTTTTGATGTGTATGATAAACATCCAGAGATCCTCGAATAAGAAGCATCCAAAACTGTAGAACTTGCCATCATTCTGTTGTAAAACATAAGAAAATTCATTCAATTGAAATATAGTGCACTTGTACATCACTTGTACATATTGAAGTCATTTAGGTTACCCAATTGTATTCTATATATATATACAAGCTTAATTGGTATTTTTGATTGGCCTGGCTTCTTAGAAAATTCTTTAATGAGCAATAATAGCAAACTAAGAAAAGTTATGTCTTTTACCTTTCTGACTACCCCTTGTTTACTGTCGATATCTTAAAGAAAAAATCTTTCTAAACCAGACTAATGGTCCTTTATTTAATGAGAGTTATATACTATATAATACCAAACAATAAATTTGTAGGCATTATATATGAATCTGCTTGATTAATAATAAATATAAAGATTTTAGAATGAGGTCAATTTTTTGCACCATCATGTTACTGTCAGTGGCATTTTTGTTTTCTTCAAACTGCTATGAATTTTTTGATGACCTTTTTTTTGTTTCCAAGTGCTATGATTGCTTACAAAAAATATAGCCAAAATTTCTCACTGCAAGTGCATCATCAAACACACCTAATACTATTAATAATTTTTTGTCAAATAGAATATTCAAATGTCAGTAATTAAATTATTTCAGTTAAGTTGGTGTATTGGAAATTTTGTCATTCTCAGTATTTCTTGACAGCTAAAATCAATTTACTAGTAAGATGCTATAGTGTTCAGTTTTTTTAATTAAAACATGTAGGTTTGTTGTTAAGTTGTTGTTTTTCTACCCTATTATGTTATAGGCAATACTTTATAACCCTGTGTTGTTCTAACTTTTACCTGAAATTAAATAAATGGTTATGTCTGTCTTTTAAGCTATAACCTAAGTTATATTTGTAGATCTCAATCAATTACCCCAGTGTTGCATTCTGATATCTCCTGACATAGTAGTTATTAGAAAAGACATTTAAAAGTATAAGAAATTGTGTATTCGTATTTCTATTCCTAAACTCAATCTTTGTTGAATATACAAACAAGTTTTGCATACAGAAATCTGTGAGGTAAATTTGATGACTATAACCTTTTGCAATGTGATCTTCAGTGTTTAATAGGGACTGTGTTTAATGTAACAGAGATCAAACTGTGACTTGCAAAATAATTTGTAACTGCTCCTAAAGATCCAAATGCTAGAATTGTTCAAATTTTTTATCTATGTGCAATGGATTCTTAATGATTTATATCTAAAATACTTTCAAAATTTCTTTGTTTTTAAATATGAAAGAGAATATTGATGTCATGAGCAGATGAAACAGAACTTGACTCATTTTGTTTGACTCTTGGAAATGCTAATTTATTGTAATGAGTGGATAGCAGCTGGATTGTGAAAAGTACATATACAATTCTAAGGCAGCAAAAGAGAACACACAAAATGAAGAAAACATTATCTTGATCACTCTAAAAACTTGCCATCAGTTACTCAGATAAATTTTTTGTATCCAAAGGTAAGAATCAGATAATATAATTCCATAAAAATTTTGATTTGTTATTTATTTATTTTTGTTATATTTTTGAGTTTTTGTCTTCATTATGGCAGATGGGAATGACTTGACAAAAACAAGTTCTAAATTGTACCAAGTTTTTAACTAAAACTGTACTTTTAGTGGACATTAATTCAGTCAACTTTCGATGTCTTGATTTATGTATGTGTATGTATTTAAGAAGGAAGCCTTAAAGTTACAGTTACCCTGATCAATCACTTAGCTATATATAATGACTATTTTTGTTTGAACAAAAGGTTTCTTCATTTGAAAAAGTCTTGATTACATTAGTACTTTTAACATTTTAACTTCTAAACAATACTGATATCATCTTAAATCTCTAAAAAGCAAGCATGGCTGCTACATACAAATAGCAATTTCCCTCCCTGCTTGCTTATTTTATTCTACAAAAACTGTACATTCATGTTCCTTTTTATTGATAACAGAAATGAAGAAAACAAAAGAATTAAGGAAACTACAGGTTCTAGGTAAACTTCAAGTTTTTGTGATAATGTAGTGAATTGATAAAGTTGAACTGTTTGGCTGTTTGTAATTAACTCAGCTAACACTGTTCGTATTGTTTATATGTTACTACTACAATATTTTGTGGGGAGATTTTTATCTTTGTATGTTTGGATCCTTTTCTTTAAACTAATAGCCATTTTTCAAAAAGAAACTGATTACTTGGCGATCTTAAAGAGTATTTTTAAGTGAAATGATCAGCTATCTACAATTGTTCTCCATCAGAGAATCTGCCAATTGTACAAATTGTATATTTAAACATTCAAACCAGCTGTCCTCAGTTCAGCCAATCAAAATAGTTGCTGACTGCCATGGTAACAGTTGGGCTTAATTCAGCCAATCAGAACTCTGGTTCCTCACCATAGCAACCTAATACAAGAGGTTTTCTTTGTAAAGGTGGAAATGTTATTCAGCATGTTTTTTTTTCTAATTAAGATGAATTTTACTTCTGCCTTTCATTTTTATTTTCTTGAAACTAGTTAATCTTCCTCTGTTTAAAAGAAATTTTAGTAGTAAGTCACTCTTTCAAGGTCCTTTATTTCAGTTCTCAGTTTCCATTAAGTGTTGTAGTTATTGAATTTCAGTATGTCATTTCCCAAAGTGGTTGTCACCCAAATCTAGTTTCAATCAACCTCAACTCTTGACAGCAAAAAATACACCCAATCTACATAACATCACAGTGACGTACAACATGGTGACTTACAAAACAAATATAGAATGTATGCAGGTATTAGCTTATTATACTGGCCTTAGTTAAATGTGAATGTTTAATAAGCCATTATCATTAAGTATTTAGAAATGCCTGATGCAACTTGTATTGTTTTATAATTTTGCATCCCATGAAATTGAGCTTGTGATGTAGGATTTTCAGTAAAATTTCTAACAAGTATGGCAAATGACTATAACTGGTTGTGAGTGACTTACTGTAATCTGACACAGCCTGATCCCACTGACCAGAGTCACACTTAATAGATGGAACAGGTGTTCATGTTTATCTTATCACAGCCAAAGCATATCTGCTGGTTGCCTGGCATCTACTGAGAACCCCAAACATTATTAATTCCCAATCTCCTAATTTTAAAGCCAGAAATCAATTTCTTTAGATACCACTGAGAAAGGTCCTTATAATATTTATTTTGTGACATACTTTTTGGTTTATATCAAATATCAAACCATTTTGGAGCATATAAAAGTTCTTACATGTTGTAAAGGGAAAAAATATGAAATAAATTTGAATTTTTTGAATGTATTGCAACTGTGCCAATCAACACCTGCACAGTCTAATGAGATATACTGTAATTGATACCTGTTATTACAGGCATGAGGTGGCTCATGAAAGAGCTCATGACTCACTGGAAATCAGGAGAAACACTGCCTTGGTCAAGAATCACATACTAAAAGTGAATGTAATAATTCCTGCACAGAGTACTTGTATTTTTTATTTAAACATTTCATCTGTTTGTCAGGTGCATACAGGTTCAAGAAAATAGAAATAGATCACAAATCATGCACAACTACTGATACTTTCCCAAAAAATCAAGGAGAGATTACTAGGAACCTGTTACATGATGTTTTCATTGCACTGTTTTTGTAGTTTATGCAGGTGCTTTGAGATGGATTAAAACTAAAAAGAGACAAATTGCATTACTTTGTCATCTTTCTTTATTTCTGCAGATCAGTGATTCACATTTAAAATGACAATGAAATCACAAATATCAAATAGTTATTTTGGTTTTTAATGGGTCACATAAATATTGTTTTGCATAGATCATGGAAAGTACTTTAATTAATTAATTTTATATATTTTTATCCATAAATTACCACCCTGTATACACCAGTAATCCTGTCTTACGGTATTTTTTAAATTCATTTTTTTTCTGAAATCAGTATTAATAATTTAAAATTCTTGAAAATGATTGGAAATATTATGTTTTAAATGAATATTTGGTGTGTGATGATGTTATTGTAAGCATATCTTTACAGATGTCATGTCTTTATGGGGCACATGATTAGCCATTAGAATACTTTTAATCCTAAAAGCTGGCAGATTGTAGTATTACTAAGTCCAAAGGATGGAAGTAATACTGTTTAGATCATAAATATAATGGGTATTCTAAGAATGAATTTTAATGATTTTATACTTTCTTGGATCATTAACCTATTTCCTGTAGTTTGAGTGCTAAATGGACAGGATATACCAGATATTAAAGCTATATATTAAACCCTCATAATTGCTATAAATTTCCCAGCTCAAACCAAGATTTGCAGTTACCGAGGTTAACATTATCAAAAGTTTTAGAAAGCTTAAATTACAGTTGAGTCTCCTTTAACAGCAACCTTTCTACTGCAATTGCCTGCTCTGCAGAATGGCTACCCACCCCTGCCATGAATCCAATCCATACATTTACTCTATAATGAGTCTCCTGTACAATGGCCACTTCCGCACTTGTATTAAACAGCCACTCAATCTGTCGCTAGAGTACCCGTTATGGAGAGATTTATTTGGATTAAAAATTTTGAGTTGAATTTTTGAGTTATATTGTTGTGTTGATGATTTCAAAAAATTTACCACAGTTCCAGAAGTTATCCAGTTTGTTCTTTAAATCATTGTACTTACTATTTTAATATGCATAATTTTATAATTTCATTTGCATGTCGTGGTTTGAAATTGCATTTGGTTTGAACATTTTCAAACCAGTTTGATTTTATTTTCTATTGTTCCAGATTATGGTCATAATGAATAACACAATGGCAGAAAAAAATCAAAAAGGCTTGTAATGAAAATTTTCAAATTAAAAATAATTTTGAACCACAACATACAGTGATTACATAATACTAATTTTTCACATGAAACTTGTTTAATCATGATACTTGTATAGACCCTTATCACCCTAGTGTGACATAAAATATTTTATTTATCGGGAAAGGGAGTTTACTATCAAATTTGTCACATTGAAAATAGTAAAGTTACAAAGTTTCGTAAAGATTGTCCTTAATCTGACGAAGATTTGAATTTTTAAATGTAAGCATTTGGTGAAAAATTTTTGCAAAGAAATGTATGTGTCTAGCCTGATAGCGAGGCTGGGCGTGCATGCAATGCACGTCCACAGTACATTTCTTTGTAAAAATGCTTACTTTCAAAAATTCATTTCTTCGTCAGTTGGAGGCCAATCTTTATGAAACTTTGGAATTTTACTATAATCGTTGTGACCAATTTCATAGTAAACGTCTTTTTCCGATACATCAAATATCTTATAATGTCACGCTAGCGTGATAAGGGTCTATTGCCAACAAAAGTAACCATGCATGCAGAGTTTCCAAGAAGATATGCCTATTTCATTCTGTTGTCATGTATTATGTCATACTTTGTAGCTATATCCATTGTAGGTGTGTTAGAATACTCAATTGAGTCATTACCATACTCCCATACTCTAATAAATCTGAATTATTTAAAATAATTGACATCTTAATTCCCTCAGGGAAAATGTACAACTGTCATGCTCTATTTTATATTTGTTGTGTTTACATTCCTATTATATGAAATTCATGTTTGCTTACTATGAAATCTAAATTAACATTAAACTAATACAAAACTGAACCAATATTCTGTTTAAAACAAAAGCACATATTCAGTGCCTTAACTGTTAATGTTCAGTTGGCATTGTTTTTGCCCTACAAGGACTATGTCCCAAAGGTATAATACATATACCAACTGAAATAACTTACAACTCTTTGTTAAATGATATTTATTCTAGACTTATATTTCATGTTGCTATGCTTAAAATTGGTTATAAATTTCTCTGGTTAAAAACTCACTTTAAAATTATTGAAGTACCAATGGAACACTGCTATCTATTCAGTTTTTAAAGAAGTTAAAGCTATAAATACTTAATCACAATATCATTCCATTAAACTTTAAACCTTACCCAGTATTCCATTGTTCCTGTTTTTCTTTCTCTCTAGCTTCCCAAACACAGTAAATCCATTGTGATTTGATGTCCTGAGATTCCTGGCTCATCTTGAAAGACTTTGGTTGTCATCTTGAAATATGGATGAGTTTCCAGTTGTTGGTGATTATACAAGTAAAGCCGTGAATGATTTGGATGACGGTTTTTTCTATGGTACAGCAACAGCTACACAGCATCAACCAGATGGACAACAACTTGTTCCTTACAGTACTGTTAATCGTTCCTTCCTTTTCTGTGTTTGAAGTATTTGGTTAAGTGTGATGCTGTTTATTTGAAGTGTAATCTTAAAAGTGTCTGGTTCTGCCAAAATATTATCACATTGATGTTTGTGTGTGTGTGTTTTGTTATGTCACCATTTTAGAAGCTTCACTGGTTTGCCATTGTCAAATAATTGTGTTGTAATCAGATTCTGACAATTTATCTCTAGACAGCTCTAGATTGTCATTTCTACAATTATTGCTTTACTTGATCTCTGCTTATTGTATATTGATGTTTATTTTATTGGCTGTTAATCTGTCAGTGTTTGGTCCTTTGTTTGCAATATTCACACTCCATAACATATGTGTTAATTTAGAGCTAAAAATTATTGCTTCTCAAAGTAACTGTCTGCTGATAAAGATGTTTAACATTAACAAAATAAGCTAACAGTTTAAAAATATATAATAAAACAGTATTGAATAACAGTACTCTGTTGTATAACCTACATGTAAAATTTTATATTTACATGTAAAAATATTATTTTTTGATCTGTGCATATTTAACCCCCAAATTGCTAAACTGCCAGATTCTAATCTGATAGTAACAGGTCTAACTAATATAGATAACATACCATATTTATTTATATTTATATCTTAAGTATTAAATGGGGTTATTTGTTTTATTTTGTCTCTTTGTTAATTTGTATCAAAGAGGATTCATGGATGGGAACGGCTTAATTCATAATATTTTGTCATGTAGTTACACCATTTATAAAGTGAACCTATGCGCAGTACGACTTAAATTTATAGAGATTTGTCCTAAACTTTTGAATTAGTAATCTGTTCATGATCTATTTCAGTTTTTGTTGTAATCACAAAAGAAATTCACTTGTCTGGTATATGATCACTGATTCATTTTGAACAACCACAGCAATTCTCTGAGTCATAAACACTGTCAGAGTCTACAAATACACAATATTCTTTGACATATTTCAAGTGTATGCAATTCAGTCTCAGACATAAGGCTGTCACTTTTTTGTGTTTTATTTAGGCTTTCAATTTCTACTTTGTAGGTTGCTATTGATTATCAAAAGGCTTGACCAGCCAAGAGTTTCATTTAGCCATATGCTGTACTGGTGACCATGCATAATTTATTGCCTAATAGTAAAAAAGGGTCTTTTTAGAGTAAGGTCCTTTTGACCACTGTTATGTCTGTGGAGACAGCGGCGAATTTTAGGTGCAAATATTTAAGGTCACATCTTCCTAAATCTCCAGCTGAAAAATTGATGGACTTTTGTGATCAAATTTGAAGACAGACTTAATTGGCTTGGATGTCTTGGCAAGTGAAATTTTGTAGGGAGCTTTCATAATAGATGTATGTTAAATGAACCATAGGTTTTGTAGATTTGTGAAGTTTATAATTTAATGTTAAATTTGTACTGGCATCTGTCAATTTGTGCAGATATTGTCATTTTCTTTGAACAAGATGTTTATAACAAGGATGATATAATACTTAGTACTCCAGGGTATTCATTTGAGCTTATGAAAAAATAATTGCTTGTGTCTCCTTTAATACTACTTAAACAGAACAAAAGCTATTATTATTTCTTTATCTTTTTAGTAAATTTTCCTTTTTTGTTTGCTAAAAATGGTTCTGTAGTTTCAACTTTTTGTTTGTACTGTATTTAAACATTTGTTTTTGCTGTATATTTAGTTAATTTTCTTTGCACAAGAAAAAAGTTACAGTTACAAGATTACAAGAAAAGTGTTGTATTAGTTTACCGTTATTTACCAACTTGTAGTAGTGATCCCAACATTGGAGTATCACTCTGTACAATGTCCTTCACTTTTATTTCTTTTTATTTTATTTACTTTAATTTATTGTTTCTTATTATTGTGTGATGTGTCAACAAAAATGTACTTTGATGAAATTATTACCTTAAAGTAGTGCAGATTTCATATGACTGGCAAAACTCACGATTACACCATACAAAACATTTGAAATACTCTGCCATATCAGTGCTGTGGTGTGCTGTAATTTCTCAAAGTCATACAAAATCTATTGTGCGTCCATGTGTGTTGTATTAAAATGTGTGATGAAGAGGCGTTAGTAAGCAGTTTATACATGGTCAAACCGACCGTGTGACCATATCATTACCATGTTTTAAATTCGAAATTCTTACTATGACCATGCCTTTTCGTTACCATGCCACTTTCACAGTCATATGAAAACTGCCTTGTTTCACAGTACAACCAACCAATTGTAGTATTCAATCACTTGTTCCTGGTAATTGGTCAACATTTTATTAATCTGTGATGTAGACATCAGCCAGGATTATGGTTCAATTCTGATTGACGTTGTCAATTTGTAAATGTTATCCAAATTTTTCCATTTGAGATCTTTGTCTTCAAGGAGATCAGATTTTGACAGGGTTTGCAAGGTCATGGAAAATCATGAAATTCAAAATTGGCATTCCACATCTGGAAAGCCATGGAATTTAGAAGAGAAAAACATGTCAGGGGTCCTGCTAAAGTCATTGAGTTTCAAAATGTTTTAGCAGATCAGGAAGAAGCAATTTAGGAAACTTTGTGTCAGACATCAGTGTATTCAACCAGTTGGTCTGTGAAATTGTCGATTGAGAGGTCATGGAATTGGATCAAAAGTCTGAAAAAAAGGCATCAAAGCATAATATATCAATGAATATTGTTTACAAGTTCTCTTTGTGCACCCTGTTCAAAAGCATTCTAGCTATAGTGACAGAAGTTGTTTGAACTTCAAGTTGATGTCTGCATTGTAGGTTTTCTTTCAATTAAGATTTTTAATATAATTCCAACAATATATGTTGTATTTGTAATGTGGGATATTTTATGTACCATGGTATAGTATATGTCTTTTTAACTTGGATTAATTCTAAGTCTTATTTTTTGTGTATAGGTTCAGGGATGGCCTTAAGTATGGAGAGACATATCCAGCAAACCAATGAACGTCTGGTTTGCATCAAATCACATCTGTCCTCACCACAGGGTTTTCAGACTGCAGCAAGAGAGCTGTTAGAGTGGTGTGGAGATGTTCGTGCATTCCAAAGGCCATTTGAGAATAATTTGATGGGCTGTTTAACGGTAATTAGAACTCAGTTATAGACATATATTTTGGCCTATTTTTAGCTACTGTCTTCGAGGTCAAGCTTAAGAACACCAAACAAATTTTTCTCTTTTCTCTTTTTTTGAACTTGTGTTTGTGTGGACATCATGCTAGTGAAGACTATTAATGTATGTGTTTGTGTCACTAAAGTTTGTAGTGTACTGTTTGTTCTCACCACATTATCTGTGCATCTATTAAAGTACAGACACACCGGAAAATGGAATTGCTTTGTTCCCACATGCTACACCAGTGTACCACAACTAAGAACATCAATCAGGATTAAATGCTCAAGAGAAGGGTCCTTTAATCCTGATTGATGTTCCTAGTGGTGGTGTAAGAGTTGTTTTCAACTTAGAGAAGGAATGGGGGGAAGTATTAGACTGTTTCAAATGTTTGAGATACTTGTGTTCCCAAAATTCGGTATGGACCTCCTTTTGTTGACCCTTGGTGTTTGACCACATCAATTTTTCTGTCAACCACACCCAACCTCCATGAATTCCTTGTGCTACCACCAAAGAGGTCTAGTTATAAAAGCATATTAGAATTGATCAAATACTAACACTGTCCTAAAGGTTTAACTTGCATCTTTATATTTTTTTTAAAGCCTTATAGTTTGTGGGTGTGGATTGAGTGAAAATTGCTCCCACAATTTTAGGATTGTTATTTAGCACTCACTGATAATCTGAAATCTGATTTAAGCATGGATTTGACATGTTATTACACATGTAGGTCAATGAAGGGCTTATCCAGCATGAACTGAAATCCTTGGCATAGTTTTGGGTTTGTCATTAAACATTGGAAACTGAAAACCAATGTGAAAGTGTACATTGAATTGAACAAGAACATTGTCAATCTCTTTTTGACTTCCCATTCAGCTGGAACCAAAATGTTTCGTTCCGTAATTCCCCAAATGACAGGTGTCAACACTACTGAAAGCTTTGATCCCTTAGCTTTGGCAATGAAAACTGAAATATGAAAGACCACATTGAAGCGAAGAAGAACAATATCTTTTTCCACTTGACATTCAGCTTAATCCTAAATTTTTCATTTTTTATTTCCTGAAATTGTTAGAAGTGAAATGAAAATAATGAACTGAAAGCTTTGATTTTTTAGCTTGTCAGTAAGTAAATGCAGTTGTTTCATTTTGTTACTACTGCTAAAGCTCATCTTTTACCAGAAATATTTTAAGGACTGGGTTTGTAAATTGTATCTGACAATCAACATTTTAAAAAAATGCATCTTCAGCTTAACTGTATTGCAAGGGATCCGAGAAAAATGGCACAATTAAAAACAGTTATTTTCAAAGAAGTCACTTGTTAAGCCGGAAATGGGTCTTTGAGTTGATCTAGGGAAAAAAAATGAAAGTGGAATTAATTAATAAGACATGCCTTGGTATTCTTTTTAGGTTGTAAGCCAAGTTGCTGCCACAGCTGGATATGATCTTGACCTTGGTGAGTATAGTAGCTAGTAATCAAATAACAGAGCAGTTTCTATATTATGGCTGTGAAAACAGTACTGCGTATCACAGTTGCTGCAGAGATTTCAAATCATTTTATAGACAACATGACACTGACACAGTCACAGCACAATTTGGTGTGCTCCACTTTCACATGAAAACTGCTATGCAATAGAAACCCAATATCAAGTGTAACTTATCCCAAGTGTGAACTCACTAACTCACTCACTCAATGGAACTACTCAATAACTCTCACTCCAGTGCAGCCTGTGTTGTCACATAGCACCACAATCTCAATCTCTCTCTGACCTGTGTAATGTCTCACTGCTTTGTCAAAGGAAATTTATTTTAAGTCTCTAGCAACAGACAGGGTTGGATCCAGGATTATCTTCAATAGGGGGTGCACTGTCTTCAGAAAGGGGTGCACCATCATATAAATTGGAAACTGCCAAGAGGATATTTTGGAAAAACATTGAAGAAAAGGACTAAAACTCGTCTCAGGAGGGGGTGCACACTGCTGCACCCCTCCCCTTGACCTGCCCCTAAAAGTGCACTTCATCCTTATTGGCTGCCTTCCCCAACACCTCCCTGGTAGTTCCCAGTAGAGTAGTCTCAAGTGTGAACACAGGCATATTAGTTTAGTAATTGTTATTTAATCTCAAACACAGGCTATCGACTTCTAGCAGTATGTGCTGCCCATAGAGATAAATTTACTCCTAAATCAGCAAGTATGTTATCAGTATGGTGTGAAGAGCTTGGAAGGTTATTATTATTACGGCACCAGAAACAAAGGAACGATAATCAGAAAACCTCACCTTATCAGCAACCAATGGGTCCAAAAGGAATGCCACAGATGAATGCAATGAACCCCATGGGACCAGGGTAAGACAGTTATTGTAACCTGTAGGGGAAGGTTGGGGGATTGGTAGACCAGGGTAAGGCATTGCTATTGTAACCTTCAGGGGAAGGGGTGAGGCTGATCCATGGAAAACATAAAGGCATTATTGTAACCTGTAGGATAAGGTTTGGGGGATTGGTAAATGCCACAATGAATCCCATTGGACCAGGGTAAGGCATTGCTATTGCAACCTTCAGGCAAGGGGTGAGGTTAGTCAGTGGAAAACAGTTAGGATTATAACCTGTAGGAGAAGGTTTGGGGGATTGGTAAATGCCACAATGAACCCCATGGGACCAGGGTTGAGAGATGAGAGTGTAGGGTTGGCATATTGACACAGAGAATCCCATAGGCCAGGGTAAGGAATTTTTCTAACCTGTAGGCAAGGATTTTGGGGAGTTTAAGAAAGCATTATACATGTAGATGATAACTTGTATGGTTTTTGTTTTAGTGCCGACACTGGTACAGTAATCTGGCCACAGACTACCCAGCAACAAGCAGCATTATCAGTGGTCACGACTGTTTGGGGTGTGACATCATCACTGACAAACTCAATGACTCATGACTCAATGATGCCAAACATCCCAACAACCAATACTGTTAACTCTGTGACCCATCCATTCCCAACAACCTCAGCAAACCCAACTAAACAGTATGGTGCTCAAGGTATGGAATTTTCAGCAAAAATCTTCTGTGATATATAATGACCATTTCATTCAGGATTACCAATACTTACTATGACAAACTAGGTTGTGTTAAATTGTCACAGTGACTGGTGATTATTAAGTCGATCCTCGATCTAACACTCAACTCTAAGGATGGTTTAAGACAATATTTATACACATCAGCTCAGATTTCTCATACAATGAATAATCATTCAGAAAAACGTTTGTTGATGTTGACTGAATTGAGTCATGTTGATTATTTCAGGTGGTTATCAACATCGAAGGATGATGCCGGACACTACATCATCCTCGTATATGCAACGACAGCACAGCTTCCCTGGTGGGCCTAGTCAGAATGTACACCAAAATAATGGTCCTTATCCTGCGGCACCCTATCCACAGCAACCAAACCCCCCACCTAATGCGTCACCTTTCCCATCGACTCCTACTAATCCAGCTGCAGCAGCTGCAGCTGCAGCTGTCGCTGCTGCTGCTGCAACAGCAACGGCTACAGCAACAGCAACTGCAACGGCAGCATTACAGGATCAGCAGCAAATGGGTGTGTTGATCTCATTGAGAATTCTCTGTTTGTTTGTGTTTGGTTTTTGTTTTGGATCATACTGAATTTGAATAGAAAGTTTTTTCATTGTTTCAACTCCCAAATTTTAATTTTGTTTTAACTTTTGAAATTTCAGATGGATTTGGTTTTATACCTGGTCAGCCTGGGCAATATCAGAACAGTAACCAAACTAATCATCCCCAACACCCGCCACCTCCTTACCAACGAAGTCAAAGTTTTCCAGGATATCAGACAGAAAATATAATGCAACAGCAAGGCCAGCAAACCCCACAACCTAGCCAAACCATGATGAAGGGAAGCCAACCTATAAACCGACAACAATATTTACATGATTTTATGATGAAGAAACAACAAATGCAACATTTGCAACAGTATAAACAACAACAGCAACAGCAACAACAACAACAACATGGTCAATTTGGACCATCGCAATATGGACCAGTAAGTAGACCATATACACTGGGAACCTATTTTGATATATGATAAATCTTGTTGAATGATCACTGACAATGGTCTGAGGGGTAGCAAAGTAGCTACAATCTTGATTAAAGAGACAGCACTTTTAAGTCAGTAGTTCATTTTAATTTGAACATGTTTCGAGAGTGTCTACTCTCATTGTCAGCAACTGATTATAATACAACAAAGCTCAATATATATATATGGGATGGTAAAGGAATAATTTTATTGACAGCTAGTGCAATTGAAAATGAGGCTTGGGGAAAAGAACCTTAAGAATTGAAGGGTTCAATGTGAAAACGGCCTAAGTGACTTTTTGATGATACTTTTTCAATGGTATAAAATTAACTTTCCTATGCTGGAAAAATAATCTCAGGATATCCATCAAAAAGTCACTTACTTAGGTCATTTTCACAGCGAATCCCTCAATTATTATAATAACTATTACTACATTTCCCTTGAGCTTCAACTTTGACTGCATTATCTGATATTGATCACTTTTGTCTAATATCACAGAATTCAGCTAAGTGGAGATATTGTGGTTTGAACTTATTTTGGGTTTGAGAATTCATGTCAAACTGATTTGATTTTTTGGTAGATTATGTTATCTTTATTATCATAATTTGGAACAATAGAAAATATAAATCAAATAGAGTTTTCAAACCAAAACTAATTTGAAACCGCAACAGATGCATATTGTAAACAGCAGGTCCAGCTTACAAAAATATCACATACAATTTTGAACCCTGCTGAAAAGCTTGTATATTGTGGTGCTGTCGTCTGTTTAAAGATTGTTTTAAATGTTATTTCCTTTTGTATATTGTTGGGGAATTTTGAAATGACCAGAGCACTGCAGCTGGCAAACAAACATCAAATTAATAAAACCAGATGTTTGTGGAGTGTGAGAGAATTTACAGTTTTGTCAACCACATTGGTTTTTTCATGCTATAAGCCAGTTCATAGCACCATGAAAATATATGCAGTAAGTTATTTAACGATATCTTAGATAATCCTAGCCACATTCTTCACAATCTTTTGCCATCTAGACATTAGCCTAAATATAATTTAAGGAATTAACACACTTTTATTTTACCGAAAACGTATACCAATCGCTTTGGGAACTCTTTTATTAATAAAATGATATGATATGATATATACTAGATTTTAGTAACGGCATCTACATAATTGACCATAGACTTTCTATTGAATGATAAATGGTTTTAGAACATTTTATATTATTTAAGTCGTTAGTTTTTATATATTATATTTTAGTTATTAATTTTAATTTTATATAATATCTATTTAGTTTTATATTCATATTTTACTAGAATTGTAAATATTACGTTTTTCAGCCAGCTCACGCGGCTGGCATGTAATATTAATAAAGCTATCTCTATCTCTATCTAAAAAAATTGTTTAAGAATCGTTTTCAGTGAGCACGCGATTTTATCCTGAACTTCTCACCTTTTGTTTAAACCTTCTTTTGTTTTTAATCAAACAAAACAAGGTGAGACATTTGGGATAAAATCGCATGCGCATTAGAAACAATTCTTAAACTCTGAACTGGTTTATAACACATTTTGATTATCTATAATGATGAATATTGATGATGATGATGATGATTAATTCAATTTCTACTGTGAAGACTAGTTATTGCTAAAACAACTAATATATACCCTTAACTTTCTGTTACCATAGCAACCAGGATACCCCATGCAGCAACCTGGTTACCAATCACACAATGGTTACCAACAGCAACCAACTCCACCTCCACCATATACTCCGACAATGAATCAAATGAGCCCAATGTCTGGACCCGTTAATCAACCAAATGGATCTAGTCAGATGGGGATGATGGGTGCTATACCCCCTAACGGTGGCATGGGTATGAGTCAAGGTTCGATGAACCAGATGAATGCAATGGCAATGTATAGTCAACCAACTACACAAACAAGAAGGGCAGGTCCAAGACAGAGAAAGGGAGCGGCCCCCTTTGTGCCTCCTCCATCCATCGCCAATGCGATTGTCACCCCCTGGTGGGCCATTGACACCAGGGTCATTATCTAGTCCTTATATGAGCATAACAGAAGGCAATGGTCCTACATTTAATTATAGTAATGCACAGCCAGGTGGATTACAACCAATAGCACCATCTCCACCAGTAATGGAGGATGTCAAACCACGGCTTAGACCTCGTAAGTTGTTTGATTCTTGAAGATCTGATTGATATTTGCTCTTGTAACTGGTTTTGTTATGTAAACTGCTACTGCCTTAGCAATAGCTCTCTTTATTGAGAATATTTGGACTCTTGATGCTTGTTATTTCATGTGCCCTTGCAGTTGTTTCTTGAAAGTTCTTAACTAACAATTATTACATTAACTTTTGCTTTATTTTAGCCCAAAATGATGTCATTCGATTAACATTCCCAGTTAGAGATGGTATTGTACTGCCTGCATTCAGACTTGAACATAACTTGGCTGTCAGTAATCACGTTTTCCATTTACGAGACTCTGTACATCAAACATTAATGCAACGACCTGACTTAGAACTGCAATTCAAGTGTTACCATCATGAAGATAAACAAACAAATACTAACTGGCCTGTCTCTGTAGCTGTCAGTGTAAATGCTACACCACTACACATTGAAAGAGTAAGTCCAAAGTCTTTTTTATTGATTTTCCACACACAGTGAACCTCCTCAATGAAAAATCTCTTTATATGGTGTCATAGAATTCAGTTCAATCCTTTTGTACTTTTTACTCTGATGATACCACGATTAAAAGGAGCAAGTGTAGCTCAGGGTCCGGTTGTTCGAAAGTGGATTAGCGTTAACCCAGGATTTACTCCGAATGTTTTCTTTAGAGTTAACCCTGGATTAGTGCTAATCGGCTTTCGAACAACCGGACCCAGTTGGTTAGTGTGCAGCTTTCAGAGTGAGAGAAAAACCTCTTCAAGAAAGCATTAACAAAAGTATTTCACCAGCGACCAAGTGTTCTGTCTTTGCAGCTATTCATGTTCCTCAAATTTTGTAATGCGCACACACTGTGAAGATATTCATTATAATTTGATTTAATATGATGTTCTATTGATTTCAGGGAGAAAATAAAACAGCACACAAACCATTACATTTAAAAACTGTTTGCAAACCTGGAAGAAATACCATACAAATTACTGTAACTGCTTGTTGTTGTGTAAGTTTACAGATAATTATAGCATAATAGACCTGTACTGACCAAAGAACAATTATAGATTCAAATAATATTAAGGCTGGGGTTTTCAAATCCAATCATTTACTGTTAGTATTTCATGTACTCTAGCCTCGTCTTGAATATGTTGTTTCATGGTAATTCAATTGAATTTAGAAAAAGTCTATTAGATCACAAATCTCAAGAGAGAGCAAAGATAGCAGTCTTTTATTATTATTATTTTAGTGTTAATAATTATTAAATAAATTAAATATTAAATAATTATTATATATTCATGTACTTGTAGTCTCATCTGTTTGTCCTTCAACTTGTTCATCGACCATCTGTCAGTTCTGTTTTACAAAGTCTTCTAAGAAAACGACTTCTACCTGCTGAACATTGTATTGCTAAAGGTAATTCATGTTTTACATTTCTTTCTAAAGATCTAGATTCCAATTTTCCTACCTTTCAGCTCCATTTGTTATGTACGTCCATTCAATGGCCTACCCAATCATTTGTTGGTCTGTTCTGCTTATTCATTCATTTATCCACCCACCCACTAATTCTTTCATCTATTCTTTTATTTATGCGTTTGTTCACTCATTCATTCTTTGGTCACTCATTCACTCACACATTCAGTCACTCATCATTGTTATTGTTTATTCATTCATTTGTTCATGTGTCCGTTTGTTCATTTGTTCATTCATTCACTCACTCACTCACTCATCCTCTTTTGTTAACTTTTTCCAAAAGCAACTTTGAGATGTAAGGAATACTGGTCTGTGGCAAATGTTTGGGGGACTGAGAACGAGCGCTCTGATTGGTCAATTCCGGTCACTTCAGAAGTGTGATGTTGTTTTGTTTTTTTTGGGAAGGGAATGAAGAAATTTGTGCAAAAAAAGACGTGTAAATTTTAAATTTGGCATTCCATTCTACAGCATTTGTATTTTCCACCGTTTGGAGACATTGCTTATGAAGGCTGAAGCGTTTTTCTGTGATTATTGTGGATTTAGAGGATCGTGAACTTTGTAAGCCGTTGTTCGAAATGACGAAGAAACAAGATCAAAGACGACCACCGACAATATTTTATGGCGATTCTACTCGTAAGCCTGTATTCCTGAGGATATAATATATAGCCTAAGCAACACAACAATTGTTGAGTGACATACTTTACATGGCCATATCGAGATTCAGGGTACATGGCCGGAGAACGACGTTTTGAAAAACTTTGGTTGGTGAATGAAGCACATGTAAAATCAAAACTTCAAACTTTGTTGATTCGTATTTACAGAGGAAAAAAATCACGACGGATGATAAGAAACTTTTCACATTACTACAACAAGAATCATATGAACTTTTTATTATAATTTTTCACAAAACTGAAGTCATATCCGTGTACTGAACCAAAAATGGGACAATTTACTCACCTGTAGTTTGCCGTAAATCGAACATAAGTTTGATAAACTTTCAAAGACAATTATCCAAAAAAGTGCAAAAATCTTGTGTGTTTTTTATGAGAACTAGAATATATCCTGCCTAAGCCACGTAGGACTAGCTGGTAGTACTTACTGGGACTGAATGGAAGAGTTCTCACATTCAGGTAAGCTGAAAAATTTCGTGAAAGTTTTGGCAGTTGGAATTTGTTAGTTCGTACGTGCCATGTCGCGTTAGTTGGCTTACAAAGTTCACGATCCTCTAAATCTACAAAAATCACTGTAAAACGCCTCAGCCTTCTTAAGCAACATCACCAAGCCATGGAAAATACACTCGCTGTAGAACAGAATGCCAGATTTAAAATTTACACATCCTTTTTTTGCACAAATTTCTTCATTCGCCTCCCAAAAGGAACTAAACAACAACACAGTCTGAAATGACCGGAAGTGAACAATCAAAGCACTCGTTCTCAGTCCCCCAAGCATTTGCCACAGACCAGGGAATAGACAATGTAGTCTTATATTTTGTTTTTGTTTTTGTTTTCTTTTAGTTAAAAAGAATTTTGCCTTATGCTCAAATACAAGCAGTAGTAGTGATGATGGTGTAGAACAGACAGCAATAAAAGTTTCACTCAAATGTCCGATAACATTTAGACGAATAACCCTTCCAGCACGTGGCAATGAATGCAAGCACATTCAGGTAAATTATAAGTTAGAATAAATTAAAGCGAACAAAAATATGTAGTAGAGTTTTAATCCATTTGACTTAGCTTTGATATCAAATTGATTGTATTGAGTTAATTATCTTTTCCTTCCCAAGTGTTTTGATTTAGAATCATACCTAAGGCTAAACTGTGAAAGAGGAAGTTGGAAATGTCCTGTCTGCAAGTAAGTGAGCATTTACAACTGAATTTTAAGATCATAATACTGTAGTGTGAAGGTCAAAACAACCTTGATAATGATGATGGTGATGATGATGACAGTGACTACGACATCAACAAGTTTGATGTAGAAAGGAATACAGCTGAAACTCCTATATTCAGACCCCCTCAGGACCAGGAGGTGTCTGCTTATAGGAGGTTTATCAAAGAAAGGACCATGGGTTGCTGTTTGCTTACCAGTATGTGGGATGCCATGCACTTACTGGTCAGAGATCTCTGTTAGTAGAGGTTCAACTCGATGTTATTGGACTAAATTTCATTTTTTTGTTCAATAGCAAAACAGCTCTGCTGGAAGGCTTGGAAGTGGATCAGTTTGTGTGGGGAATACTTACATCCCTAGCATCGTAAGTATATTCTCTTTGGAATTTCTTTAAATTTATTGTGTGATGCTGGAGAGTCTAGATATCCATCATTTACATTTTGTCAGTTTCAAAGGAGACTGAAGTAGTATTTTGATCAGAAACCCTTGTGTTAATTAATAAAGTATTCCATCATTGATTATTAATTAATCAATAATGATATATATCAATAATTAATATATTCATTACTAAATTTCAGGTCTGAGGTAGAAGAGGTAACAATAGATCACAATATACAATGGAACCCTGTTGCCATCAAACAAGAAACTAAAGATGACGACTGTCAAGGTCCTCCAGCATCAAAGAAGCTCCGCCCCTCTCCACCAGAGTCATTACCACTGATGGGACCCAATTCACAACAGTCAAGTACAGGACACTTTTCACCAGTATTCTTCAACACAAACGAATTCTAACAGAGGTGTTGGAACACCCACTCCTCCAGGACATACACCCACTGATCCTAAAACAGGGAATGCTCACGAACATGGACCCAACAGTAATCAGAATCCAGGTATTAATAAAAATACTTCTCTATTGTGTAATATTCCAAATTCTGGTAAGATAAGGAAGTTTCCTGGCTGTTGCAGCAATGGAAGTGATCAAATGTGAACCATGCAGGACTTGTTACTGAATAACTTACGATTACCATTTCAGGGGACACAACTCAAAGTCCAAACAATCAAAACAACCCAAATACGCCATCTTCATCTCAATCACCAGCCAGTCACAGCAATCCTACAACACATTCTACAACTGCAAACTCACTTGAACAAACTGTTACATCATCATCCTCATCATTGTCCAATAATTGTGGCTCAGCGACAGACACTAATCCACCTGATCTTACCTCTGAGAATCTACCTGATGAATTTGAGTTTGATCAGTCAATATTAGTGGGTCATAACTCTGGTGATAATGGAGAAGTTGAAGGCACACTTGACGTAAGTAGTATAATAGAGCAGATTTCATAATAATAATGTTTAATGAGATTAATAGCAAATAAGGCTAAATTACACTCATCACATATTAGTGTGAAACTGACTGTACCATACCATGACTGCACTGTTTGTAAAACATTTCTGATTTCCTGCTGTAATTGGAGGGACAGTTGGTTATATTTTGTTTGTAGGAAATATTTGGGTATAGAACAGGGTACTCATTTCCTTAGGGAGTTAGGTTGACAACTGCTCCCTCTTTCCCTGTGTTGATGATCACTCAAACAAGGATACACCATTGCAAAAGCTTATTTTAGAAACATAACTCAGAAAATCATTAGAAATATCACTAACAGTTAATTTGGTGTTCTCTTCCAGGACTTACCAGAGAATCTTGACCCCTCTGAACTATTTTCATACCTCACGCCATCGGACCACAATGAAGACATTCTTTCAATGTTTGATTAATGCATCAGCTAGGTAGAGTACTATAACTAAGATAAAATAGTAATTCTTATTATACCCCAATTTTTAATGATTGATTAAAGCTTATTTTAAAGCTTTCTGTGGAAAATACTTCTGTAGTCTACAAATATATATTGTATAAAAATACAGACCTATTATGAACTTTGAATATGGATGGAATCAGTATTGCTGCATTGAGGGGATCTGTGCAAGAACATTTATATATGTTTGCTGATCTAATTTTAAGATCTCAAAACTCTTCGGATTCAAAAGGAGATGTCAGATGTTGATCGGAAGTCTTGCACAGACTCTTTCAATGAACAAAAACAATTTATGAATTCCTGTCACCAAATATAAAATACGAAAGGACATTTTCCACACATTTTCAATAGATAGAAATATTATAGTGACATATATAGATTCATGATCGCATAGAAATAGTCAGTTTTATTTATTTTTATTTCTCAGACATTATAACCAATTGGAAGTTATTAGATAGTGTTGTGCCGTAACACTTTAATGTCTTGTTTTAGTGTTTGTATATATATAAGGAATGCCAGCCATCACCAAGTGAGCCAATTTTCACTCCATACCTTCTTCAATAAGGTTATTTTTTCACATTATTTTGATTATTTTTTCCACATAGTAATAAGAAATGATAGGGCTTCGTAGTGTTTGATCATATTCCAAATTCTCCTTTAGGGAGTCATTAAATACCTAGTGAGAAATTATTTTTTGATCAGACCACTACATTTTTGCATGGAACTCTTAAATCTATTAATTAGACAAGTGATCTGATCATTTTCTAACTTCTCCTTCAGATTCTATAAATTTCTGAGGAGAATTGGAGTTTTGATAAAATTGCTCAAAACTTGATTATTTTCAAATTCCCCTTCGTATACAATTGTCAATAGCATAGCTGCCAACCCTCCCGGATAATCCGGGAGTCTCCAGATTTTGGGCCTCATCTCGGTCTCCCGGATAAAGACCTAAATCTCGCGGATAATCGCTTGAATCCTAAAATCGCAGCCATTTTAACTGAAATATCATCATCTTGAAACATCGTTTTTTCCCCTCCCCCACTGAGGTACAAAAATCAACCCCGGAGATAGCGCAGTGTAACCTCGAGTACGTTTTGTTCCCTCCTTCCTCCCCCCCCTCCAGATATGAAAGCCTTGGGGGTTGACAGCTATGCAATAGGCCAGAATAAAAATGTTTTGTACATGAGAAGTTTTTAACTCCAAAACCCGCTGATAATTTGAAGAAAAATAACAAAGATATTCTGAAGATTGATGGTCTCATACTTAACATTTAAGCAATAAAACACATCAGATTGTAAGTTGTTGTACTATATTTTGATTTACTTATAAGTCATGATCACACATACCTGAGATGACTTATACGTAATGTGTAAAGAACAAGAGAATGTGTTATATTGGTGGATCTTTAGACACAATATATAACGCTCTCGAGTTCTTTATATTACTTATCAAACATCTAGTTGTCAATTATCATATCTGACCAGAATTTTCCAAGTTTGACTATTTTTGGCTTAGAAAATCCAAGTTAAAGTTTAATGAATTATTAATGAGTGTGATAAGTAAGTAGAAATATAGTACAACAACTTACAATCTGATGTGTTTTATTGCTTAAATATTTTTAACTCCCAGGGGTCGGAGAAATAAACATTTTGTCTTCCTAATTGAACTAGCAAAGGTAAGGGATCTATAGTAGTAGCTACATGGGAATAGGATTAATTGCTTAAGAGTTTATGAAATTTAAATTAATTTTTGTTCTTTTTTCCATTTGATTACAAAACTGAATATATATTTTTTCTGCCTTTAAAACGCAGCTGTTTATGATAAAACAGTAAATCAGACTGACTTTTTTGACTGCAATCACAATTAGACCCTTACATCATAATTACTCACAAAGAATTAGGATTTACTGCATGTCTCAGTAGATTTCGTATAAAATATGAAAATTTTTATCACAGGCACTAGTAAGTGTTGTTAGTAGTAGGGCTGCCTTCATTGGACTGTGAAAATATCAGGGCTTGACCCAAGGTCTGCAGCAATTATAAACACAGAAGACTTATAAAGCAAACATATGGCCTGTCTGGGCTGCTCAAGTGCATCACCACATACCATGGTTTTTCACAGGTATTCCATGGTTTATCACAGGTTTCCATGGTTTATCACAGGTTTTCCATGGTTTTCACAGTCGCATGAAAACTGCTCAGCCACAGCTCATCAACTTTATCCCAAATGCTTGCATATAACAAAGTTTTAAGGAATTCCAGTGCATACAAAAGTTGTACAAAAATGTCTTTCACAGATTGGCTTGCAGTATCCATACTTTATGTATGGTGCCCATTTTATACCCCAATATTTGGGAATTCAAAGTAAGTGCTATAATATATGCATATAAATTATAATGATACTAGCTTTGCTTTAGTCTCATTAAATAGAGGAAATCACCTTATGTATACAGATTAAAGTATCCATTGCTTGGGGAATGACGACAGGGAATTTATACATGATATTATTATTTAGAAAGCCATAGTATGTACATTGTGGTTGTGAGGACTTGATAGGAACATTGACCTAATATTTTAAACTGATAAAATTAGACTGTTGATCTGCTTGGTTCTCCTAGCTCCCAAATGCAAGTCAACTCAATTTTGGAGAATTCGGGGATCAGTATTATTGGCTGAAGAGAAAATGAAGGGTTCTCTGTGAAAATGACCTAAGTGACTTTTTGATGGGTGTCCAGACATTGATTTTTCCAGTATAGGAAAGTTAATTGATATCATTTAATACAACTGAAAAAATATCATCAAAAAAGTCACTTAGGTTTTCATAGGGAACCCTTCAAATTAAAGTGACCTTCATTTGAATTTCCCTTACACATTCAAATGATATTTGATGGGAGAATAACTGATGATCAGTGTGATTTTTATCAGTCTAAGTCTATTGTTTAAGAACATTTCAAAATTAACCACCTTTGAAACTCACCAAAGTTTAATTTACTTTGTAAATATTAATCCTATCTGTTATTGCATGTACTGGAATGTGATTTTTTTGAACATTTGCTTCATATAATTACACCAATAATTTCTAAAAACCTTAAAGCTTGATTTAAGTGACTGTACTCAGAGTTTATAAGGCCAGTAATCAGGGTAGATTTCTTTCCAACATAATGCAATTTAACTGTATTGCTAATTAAAACTAATTTATTCTAAGCCTTTTATAGCAGCAGCCAATTTATATTTCTTAACGATAATTTTGATGTTGACTTAAAAAAGGTAAGAGTTGAAACTTTTATTTTAAACTGCATGTGCTCATTTTAAGATTAACAGAATAGCAAACAACTATCTAAAGCTAATTTTAGGATAAATTCAGTAAAACAGATGAAGATATTATAATTATTGAGAATAAATTAATTCATCTAGATCATGTAATTACAAATTTTTTATTTGACAAAATGTTTATCACATTTAAACTGTAGGCCTACCTTGTTGTAAAAATTACTCTGACTTTCAGATATGCATGCTACATAAGATTTATATGCAGCCATTGAAAGAATCCCAGTAACTCAAACCCAGACAGACCATGGGAACAAATGGTCCCTGCAAAACATCAGAGTATCGCAAAATTTTAGTCCAATTTCCCAAGTCTAGAAGTCTCAAATTGTTCACAAAAAAGACGTCTCAAGTCTCGAAATTTTGAAAACAAAGGAAATCTGTAAAAAACTGTCTCCAGCTCACAAAAAATGTGCCTTTCTTGGGTCCCTGCAAAACGTCAGAGTGTTGCAAAATTTTGGTCCAATTTCCCAAGTCTCGAAGTCTCAAATAATATTGTTCACAAAAAACTGTCTCAAGTCTCGAATTTTTGAAAACAAAGGAAATCTGTAAAAAACTGTCTCCAGCTCACAAAAAAATATGCCTTTCTTGGGTTTTGCAAAGTCTCGTCTTGACCATTCAACACTCCCCCAGGCACTTGAATAGTAAAGAGTAAATTGAAGACATGTCCATAATAAAGAATTCACTTGTTTGATGACAAAGTGGTCTCATTGGATCTATACCAGTTGAGAAAACATGAAAATTGATCCCATTTTATATTAAAAGTCATAAAAACTGATCACATTTAAGTCACTTATTCAATTTTCATGGCCATCCTTTCACTTAATTACCTTTTTAAGTTTTTTTTTTAATTGAGCACAATAGATTAAGAGTTTTGGGATAGACTAATCTGAATTTTATCAAAGGCAACATTATTCTTGCTGAGATTCTTTCAATCGAGTTAAAGGCAATTGCATGCATGCATTAGATAATTCTGTAATTCAAACAACTACCACTTGGTTAACACTTTTTCACTGTTAGAATAATAATTTTGTATAATTTTGAACTAGTATATTTTAAGTCATAACACTGTTCTCCAACATTGATGGTTTAAACAGCATAAATTAGAACTAATATATCAGAACTAATTAAGTTGTATATATATAATATAGTCAAATCATTACCATCTGTATAAAGTCTACTTATTCACACATATTCTCACACATATTCTCACTCACATCATCTTCTTACTCTAATAGCTAATTATTTTAAACTTTGGTGGAAAAAAACATGATTAAATGGGACTTCTTGTTGCTTTATGAGCCAAATTTTGCTGCGCATAGATTACTTATGTGTCCACTAAGTGAATGATGATCATCACATTGAACCTTGTTTACATTTGTGACAAGCACTCAAGCTACATACAGACTATTTAAGCCTGGTTCACACTAGCATGATAAAATAAATGCAAGCAACATACACAAACTCAGTACAGTACTGCTCATTAGCAGTGCTTGTCTTTTCACCAGTGACATAAGCATAAGCACAAGCAATACACAGACTCAGTATCACACACTAGTTTCACATAAGATTGAGAAAAGAAAAGCACCACTAATGAGTGGTACTGAGTCTGCATTTGCTGCTTGCACTTATGCTTGCATTACTGCTAGTGTGAATTAGTAGTAAACCTACTCATAGTGGTAATATATGCTTGTAACACTGTAAAGAATTGAAGACATCAATGCAAACACAGAGTAAGTGACCTAGCTTGATCAAACTATCAATTCTCCTTTGGAATAAAAGATTTTTTAGGAGAACTTGGAACATGATCATACCCTGTTTGTGCAAGGATCTCTTCCGTTGATGGTTTTTAAAGTTTTCCCATTTGACCATGAAACTATGCTCAGCACATAAATATTTACACTCAGGTCATGTATTGTGCTCTTAAGTTTCTTACAAAAGAAACTCATAAAAAGGATTTGGTTGGTTGATCAAGTTTATGGGAATTTGAAGCAGTAGATTGTGGAAGTATTTATACATTAGAAACTTAGTTGTAAACAATATTGGCAATAGACGTCTAGTCCATGTTATGTCATAGTAGGTAGAACATGTATTCTGTTTTATAATAAAATAAAGATGCAAAGTATAATAAGGTTGTTGGATTACTGCTGCATAGAATTCTTCTCTTCTGGTTACCACATTGTTTATGGGGGCTATTTGAAGTTTTATGTGGGGATTGGCTCCACCTAGAGGTTGAAACCTTTTTACCTTTCAAAGGATATCATACCCCATTTAGGTGGATCCTCCCTGTACAGTCCAATATTAATAGGAAGTGCCCCTATTATCCCCCTCTCTGTCTCGGTGGGGTGGGGGGGGGGAGGGAGGGGGGTGCTTACTGTATGTTATAGTTGTTACTTGTACTAGAACTTTTGACTGCTTTGATTGCCAATAGTATACTTAACATTAGACCTCGAGGCCGAATGGACTATTCAAACTCGTAGTCCATGAGGCCGAGAGCATAGCTGCCAACCCTCCCGGATAATCCGGGAGTCTCCAGATTTTGGGCCTCGTCTCCCGGTCTCCCGGATAAAGACCTAAAATTGACCCAATTCCCCCCCAATTCCCTCCCCCCCCCCCCACTGAATGTGAAAATCGACCCAATTCTAAGGGGAAAATGTTGATCTCCAGATACAAAAGCCTTGGGGGTTGGCAGCTATGCGAGAGGTCTAATTGTTTTAGTATTCACCAACATATTGGGCCAAAGGTGAATGACACTAAACAAAACAAAGAGAGAAAAATGTTTTATTGATATCAAAACTCGTGCTTCCTCTCAACTCTGGCTATCACCAATAGCCTGAGGTTAGGGAGCCAATCAGAATGCAGGATTTGTAATAGCCCTTATGTTGGTGAATACTAAAATGGCATAGTCAGGACATGTTTGGAGATATGCACAACCAATGAAAAGTCGGTCAATAGAAAATGAGTATTTTCCCAAAAAATCACATCAAACAACCAACCGCACACTTGAAATTGTTGGGATTCCTGTGGATATGAAAGCGAGGCTGTCCACTATTTCCGGGCTTGTGGTCACAGAATAAATGGCAGGAATAAATCCCAGAGCTTTGTATATCTTGACTTTGATATTTGCCTTGCTGTGTGAGGTATGTTTTATTCCAGTACTCTCAATTTTTGCCAATAATGCCAGATCTACAAACGCCACATTTTGCTGGTCGTGGAAGCTTGATGATGCACAAGCTAGCCATGATAGAAGTTGTCCTTTTCTGGTTTTCGTCATTGCCTCGCTCTTCAACAGCATTCTGCTGTTCCTCACTGGGATTTACTTTGCTCTACGGCTGTGTATTGTAGCAGAGTATTTCTATGATCGCTTATGTCTAAGAGTCGTACTCAAATATGGCCACTTCGTTTCATCTCTGGTTACGACAATTCTCTCCGTGACCTTTATTGGTCTCATGATCGGTTACAAATATGCTGCAAATTACAACGCTAAGAAGTACGAGAAGTACACCGGAGGAATAGTTGGTGACAGGCACTATTACCTGATACTGGTCTGCGTTGGGACGTTTTTATCGCTTCTGAGTTCAGTTTTAAGTGGTGTGTTGTGTTTTCGTCGAAAAAGAGACACGCTGTCAGATCAGTACAATGGGGGTATATTCAACGTGTTTGCTGATTACAGTGATTCGATTCCTACCTACCAACAGATCAACTAAGATTTACTAAAGATCAAGATCAATGGAAGATATATGAACAAACAAATGTAACTATCAAATCTAAGCCCATGTAGGGGTAGGAGAATGTTGACAGTCAAAAAGTCAGGCTGGTCAGTCATAAATGCTAAAGGAGGGGTAATGATCATGGTGTTTAGGGGAGAAACAACTTTGGTAAATGTGAGAGTAACTGTTAGAGTACTCTACGTGCATGTATATATAGTTTCATCTGCACCCACCCTGGGTCTAGTCATGACATCAACTGAGGATTGATATCAACTAAAGATCAACCAAGAACATAGAGACAGCTGTAAGATGCCTGTGTAGTTATCAATGGTACCTGAATGGCTTTAGAAAAGCCATTATCTTATCATATGCATTTGTGTAGTGCACAGTATTAGCTACCAGGCCGTGACAACATTCTTACAGAGTGTGCATAAAAAGTTTTTGGCCTCCCTTTTTTCGGTGCATAAAAAAATGTGCTACCTTCTGTTCTTTCCCTTCCCAACCCTGTAAGATAATGACTGGTTCCAAGAATCTTCAAGTATCTTAATTCAATGGTATTGGACAACAGACATTTTAGCAAGGGACTTTATTACTGTCTACTCTATTTGTTTTAATATATCAAATTAATGTATTAATATATTGTTTACAACAAGAGAATAATCTATAAACAATAATAACTTTATTAGTTCAATATTAGTTAATGCAAAGCATTGAAATGTTTTGTTTGATGATTATTACAAATTTATTGTTGACAAGATATTTTAGTAATTTTCAAAGTTACAGCTGTAAACTAATAAATCTTTTTGTATAGCATATAGTCTTTCCTTTTTATATTGCTCATTCATTCATTTATTCATCCATCCATTCATTCATTCAGCTGTCCATTTATTACTTCCACTCTCCAGTACTCTTGACTAACTTTTCTTTTCAAATGTCATCAATAATACCTTTTTTTGCTATTTCAGATTATTCTTTCTTTCCTCATTCAGAAATTCATTATTTTTTCCATTCCCATTTTCTATTCCTTATAAGGCATAGGACACACCCCCAGACCCTCCCATCCGTCATTACCGAGGGATCCTGGGTTCCCCCACATTGAAACGTCACACCACCAAACACATTTCTCGAAGTGGTCATTGGTGTCAAAGCTCTTTCAAAAATCCTTTAAAAAGTTAGATTTTACTGCCATTTAACAATGCTTAGGGCATCTACCTTTCGCCTGATACAGTCAGGACTTAATAGAAATCTAAGATTTGGATCTTGGATCAAAACTGCTTCTTCTGTACGACTTTCTAGTACTGAATCCGAGGAGGAACCTTCGTTCACTCAAATGTGCGAACTTTTCTTGGACAACGCCAGATCGTATGTAGAACATAGGCTACTGACACGACCAGATCCTCCGGGTACGAAGAGAGACCCCCATGAAGACAAGAAGAACAAGATTAAAGGTTAGTTTGTTTTGCGGGCCGGTATCTTTATGAGTTGTCAAGAGCCGTATAAACGCCGAGCGAGCTAATATAATCGAATGCAAAATTAGATTAGTGATATATTTTAAACCATGTACCTAGAGATACTGTATTTTCAATAAAAACCGATAATTTTTAGATCTTCAATACTTAAACATCGAATCATCAAAAAATCTATCGTAACCGAAATCTTACGTAAGCTTGAAGTTAATTACGTTAACGCCGTACAGAAATGAATTTTGGATTTTGAATTTTTGGCTTTGTTTATAAGTTTATAAGTTACCAATTGACGATCTGTATGCTGATTTCATTAAAAACTTAATTCAACGTATATATCATTATATACCATTTCTACATTTTCATTTGTGCTTAGTCAAATTCACGTAAGATTACGAAACACCTTCACGTCTCCATGTATTACGTTAAAGTTCAAGTTTACTGACCTTGCTACCGTACATGTAAGCTTACGTAAATTAATGCACGAAACTATTATAAGAGTTGTTTGAATATTCATAAAAGTTATTAAAGTTATTCACTGCCACAGTTATTTCCGCATTTTTGATTTATGATTTGAACAAAATCCTGGTATTGTTCATCTTCCAACTGGTACACTGTACAAGTTCTGAGAAGAAACGTTGAAATATGAACGTTGAATCCCCAAGGGAACTATTAAATTAAGTTGTTTGCTATGATCGATGATTGTTTGAATGATTATAAAAATGTTGTGCAAAGTGTTATAAATTAACGTAAGAGTTTTGGTTTACAATAGACGTAATCCACGGATCACAAAGTTTTCCCAATTCATGCATGACAAACCTCGAGAGGAATTTATTTTCTTTTGTTTTTACTCCTCAAAACATTCATGAGTATCCAAACAAGAACACAAGTCAATGCAAGTTTTGACTTGCCCGGGCTTGCATCTTCGTTTTAACACCAACTTGCATTGACTTGCATCTATTTGCATTGACTTGTGAGCAGTTTGAACTCGCTCAAATTTGATCGCAAGCTAATCATGGCTTGTTTTGGCTCGTTTGAACAGTCACCACGCTAAACTTCATAAATTGTTTTTTGTATGTTTTCATCCGAACTTCTGCACATTTCCTCTCATACTAATTCAAACAAAAACAAAACTGATTTTCTCGCTGTCCTTCAGCTAGCTGATTTTCCTTGAATGTTTTTGAAAGTTTTTCATCAACTTGCATACGAGGATGCAAGTTGCAAGTCAAAACTTGCATCTGCTTGCATTCTCGTTTGAATGGGGCCTAAGGGCTGGGTAATACAAGCAACAAAATCGTGCAACTTAATTGTCATGAAACATTGTTGTGTTGCAAGTTTAAAGAATAATGATGATAATATGTCTGACCAGTTTCAAAACAATTTAAGCAAATCATTCCTTGGGAGCTAGGTTTGTCATGCTGAATTGGGAAGACATAATGTCACATGATGGTCAGGATTAGGTCCATTGTATTAATACTTTTTTGGTGGTGGTGGTAGTTGGGGAGGGGATGGTAGTGGTTGAAGGGTTTGAAACAGCCTGAGCCACTTTAGCTTATTTTCTTGATTCACTTATTACCTCCTTTGGTAACCCTGGAACCTCCTCCCTTATTACTCACTCTTAAATTATTCTAAGAACTTGTTTGCTTGCTCATATACTCACCAAATTTGTTTAGGTATTCTTGATACCATGAAACCATGCCAAGATGTGTTGTCAGTATCATTTCCAATCAAGAGGCATAGTGGTGAATATCAGATGATTCGAGGTTATCGTGCCCAACACAGTCACCATAGAAAGCCATGCAAAGGAGGTGAGATAACCGTATGAATTATGTTTGAAATGACTATTGACATGGCTGATGTCAAGAAGAGGATGTAACAACTGAAAAATTTATGGTGTCCTGAATGTGGTATTACGACATTGTCACAATAGTCACACAACAAATAAATTGATGTGATAAATTCGTCATCTAACATCCTGTTTTTGAATGGTGTTGTGTTTGCTAAATCACTCTATTAAGAGATTGTGAGACCAAATGCTCTAACCAATCAGCTATGCATGCTACTGACCCAAGTTGACAGACAGGGAACTCTCACTTACTCAGCCACCCTTGCTTCCCAAAAGGCACCATATTTTACATGTATCATAAATCCTGATCTATTAACTAAGAAATGGACATTATGCTACCATCTATGCAAGTGGATACATCATGATAAACACATGATACCCAGGAATTTTTAGAGTTGTATGTTCTTAAAATTTTGGTCATTGAAAACAGCTGGTCTAAGGGTCTGGGCTGGCCCAGTTAAAGCAAGCCTGGCTTCTTTTGTTTGGTGTCCCCTAGGGAAAAGAAAAGCAAAAGAAGTCAGCCCTCTTAACTGCCAGCCCAGCCAGCCCAGTTCATATAATCAGACCATTACTTCTCATTTCCTAGTGCCTAGTCATCAATGAATCTAATTTGTTTGAAGGAATGTTAATAAACTTTTTCTTGAATTTAATTACTTTTCAGGTATTAGATACAGTGCCGATGTAGACTTAGATGAAGTTAAAGCTTTAGCTACTCTAATGACCTTCAAATGCGCTGTAGTGGATGTACCTTTTGGTGGGGCCAAGGGTGGAATAAAAATTGATCCTAGAGATTTCTCAGTAAGTCCCATCTGATTCGAGTACAGTTTCTATATGACTGTAACCTGAGTATCAGGCCCTTTTTGGGATGGGAGGGGAGGGGAAAGAGGGGGAAGGGGACTGGGGAGTCCTCCTTCACCCTCTCCCCTCTCCAGTCCCTTTCCCCTCCCCTCTCGTCCCAAAAAGGGCCTGATACTCAGGTTAATATGACTGTGAAAATATCACGGCACAGTATGTTTATGACAGGAATTTCTATTGAACTATATTTTAGTCATCATGTCATCTGCAATAAACACAGTCACTTATACGAAAGTTGCTCTTCCCATCTTCTTCTAAATCTCTGTTATATTAATATCCGGTGACCATTAATTCCGAACATTCCAAAGATATTTCGATGACGTCACGAATCATCGTTCACTCTATCCACGTATCCACGTGTCTACCATAAAGCCGAGTTCAGAGCTGGTCTATAAACACGCCGCGCATGACACACAGGAATCCCATTGCAAGATTAGTGTCGCTGCTCGCTTCGCTCGCAGCAACTAAATAAGGGCTCCTTACAGAAAATTATTGACAAATTAGAGTTGATATTGTTTAAGCAATAAAAACTGTTTTCCGTGTTTGATAGCCAGATCAAAACATGCATGAAGTTGAGAGAACACAAGAGAGTGTAGTGGAAGCATGAGCTTTAGGCAAGTGCTCTCACAGCTCTTGAGTGTTCTCCCAACATTACAAGTGTTTTGATCAGGCTATCAAACACAGAAAAACAGTTTTTTGCTTCTTTTATAAAATAGTGCATAAATTTACGAAAAAATTGAAAAAAGTGACGTGAGCATGTTTGATAATTTCATCAAACATGTCTTTTTGGCCAATCAGAGCATGCATTATATAATTATAGTTATTTAATAGGGGTATAGAATGGTGTCTAAAAAATAAAGAGGCTCGCAAAGCTCGGATTTGATTTTTGTAGAGGCTCGGAGTTTCAAGATATTAGGCTCGGAATCTCGGAATTTTCAAATTGCTGGGGTCGGAAGCTCGGATTTCGGATTTTGCATGTTGAAAGCGGGCTCGGATTTTAAAACAAGGGGCTCGCAGGCTCGGGAGGCTCGGATTTTACCATTCTATACCCCTTTTAATAAATGACTCTGAAAAAATATGTGATGTGGCATGTGTCAGCCTTTTGTTTGGTCAATGTTTAGCTCTTACCCAATCATTGTAATTGATGTCTCATCCAATCAATGATGAGGCATGACAAGGCAGTGATTTGTTTTCCAAGGTCATACAAAACCTGCTCATTATAAGACACTCTCTCTGATGTTCTTTTTCAGGAATTAGAACTTGAGAAAATCACAAGAAGATTTACTGTAGAATTAGCTAAAAAGAACTTCATTGGGCCCGGTATAGATGTGCCTGCACCTGACATGGGTACTGGTGCTAGGGAAATGAGCTGGATGGCTGATACTTACGACATGACCTTAGGTACAGTAACTAGGTTAAACTCATCAACAGTGATGAGGTTGTGTGAGGTCCCTAAATGCTAATTTTGTTGCTCTTTAGGTTTTGGTAATATGAATGCTTATGCTAGTGTTACTGGTAAGCCAATTCATTTGGGAGGAATTCATGGAAGAGTGTCAGCTACTGGAAGGGTAAGAGTAAAAATTCTTTTAGGTGTCTGTGCAACAGTAAGAGATCTTTAATGATCAACATCTACTTTCTCCAAGATTCATGACAGTAAGGAGAATTTTAGATCAAGTCCTTGGTGTCCTTGTATGGGCTATTAGCCAGATTTTGTCAGCATTTGTTTAAAAATTAAATCAGTTATATTAATATTAATTTGACTTCTGCTTTTCATTCTATATCTAGGGTGTTTATCACGGTATTCAGAACTTTTTAGATAATGGTAAGTGTCATGATCATGATCATCTTCATATTTGTAAACCATTGCAGTAAATACAGTACATAATTTATATGTTATAATTTTACAATATTTACAATGAAGGCACAATAGAGTGGTGGTATCAGTGATATATCTGGTCTTTCAGCTGATCAGTTATTTCTAATTTAATTTTTTCTTTACACAGAAAAATATGCTAACATGGTTGGACTAGAACCAGGTGTCAAAGACAAAACATTCATTGTTCAGGTTGGTTATTCTCTTACAGACTCCATTGTAAAATTATCGGGTATGCTCGTCATATCTCTTGGCTATCTTGGCTATCTTAGAAAAGGTCTATGTGACCATCTGTAAACTTGCAAGGATATAAACTTATAGAAATTCAAAGTAATACATGCATGACACTGTAAACAGTTTTAGCATTTCCTGGTGTCTTTTAGGGTATCAAAAGAGCCCATCGATCGCTTATTATCTTGTCTCAAATGGAAGAAATTTCCCCAACAAAAGCGTGTTGACCATCCAATTTTATGTTCATGATCATAATGTTCATTAGCTTCATGTTATCACTGATCTCTAAGGGGTTAAAAAGCATTCAGCCACACCCTTCTTAAAAGGCTTCTGGTATCTTTTAGGGGTATTTTTTTAGAATTTCCAATGAGCATATCCTTTTACAATGGAGTACCCCCCCATTCATTTGAATATTATAATAAATTGATTAATAAATTGTATTTCTCTAGGGATTTGGTAATGTAGGACTACACAGTTGCCGATACCTACACAGAGCAGGTGCTAGATGTATAGGTGTGATTGAACGTGATGGGAGTATTCAAAACCCCAATGGCATTGATCCTAAAGAGCTTGAAAATTATATACTGGTAAGGATGATCATAACTTCAACAGTCTTGTGGGAATTGGAAACAGTCCAAAGGATCCAAAGGATATTTTTGGGAAAGTATTGAGAAGAAAAATGTCCAAGGTCTTCTTCATCCCAGGAGGGCCGGGGGTACACATCTTCTGTAACCCCTCCTCTGAATTGGTCTCTGAGGAGTCTGCATACATGGACACAGACTTCTACATATTTCTATAACAAGAAGAAAATGGGTTTTGATCAGAATCAAGCAGAACATGCTCTGCCTATATGCAGATTGCAGAGTTGTAGCTATATGTATGTAAGAACTTCATTTAGACACCTTTTTTTTTTCTCTTACAGGAAAATGGATCAATTTTAGGATTCCCAGGTGCTAAGGTAACAAATACATAGCAAAATGATTAACAAATAGAACAGCTTTCTCCATGCTCCATTCAGTAATACAGCAGGCAGGAAGTGATGAAAGCACAAAAGAAGTGTAAGGAGAGCACGAGCCGTAGATGAGTGTTCTCCACACTGTCTTCTTGTCAGGTTGCTTTTGGCACTTCCAGTATTAATGAACGAAGCACAGAAAAAGCTGTATTCTATTTGTTTTATTATATATTTTGAAGTAAACATTCAAGGGAAAAAGTTCGATTTTCTCCATACAAAAATTTAAAAGGTGCACATTCAGTTGAGCTTGTGCTGCTGACATCAGAACTGTGCTCTGTTCTGGGATAAAGCACAGCTTTCAGTCAATCATAGCGTGCGTATCGACAAGGGTGTATAATAATATGAGTATATCTAATAATGATAATAATATTATTTAATATTTTATTGACTAGTAAATTATATATTTTGGTTACAGGCAACAGAAGAGAATCTTTTGGAGGCTGAATGTGATATCTTGGTCCCTGCAGCTAATGAGAAACAAATTACCAAGAAAAATGCCCATAAAATAAAGGCCAAGGTTTGTGATTTGTCACCCTGGGTGCCAGAGATTAGATCAAGTTATGTTTTGTTAATGATAATTATCTGGGAAGAATCACTCGATTCTTCCAAGCTATTATTTAATTTTAAAATGAAACATAGCATATGAGCCAAATCTACTATTTTTTGCTCAAACAGATTATTGCTGAAGGTGCTAATGGCCCAACAACACCGGCAGCAGAAAAGATTCTGATTGAAAACAAGAAGCTTGTTCTTCCTGTGAGTAGTACTTACTGTTTGTTTACTTTTCCTTTCGATGAAGGAATGCCACAACATTAAAACTTGCACTGAGGACCAGTTTTTTGGCACTTTTAGCCATTATTACTCAATATTGAAAAAAAATCTCCTCTTAATAATAAACTGATTTAGCAAACATGATGCTACATCATGGTTGCTAAGTCTGCCAAATAACTCAAAGTTGACTGGCACAATGCAAGTTGACATTTTAACATAAATATAGAGTCACTTTAGATCTGATTTTGTTATTTTGTTACTATAAGGACCTTTATCTCAATGCTGGTGGAGTGACTGTATCATACTTTGAATGGCTCAAGAATATTAATCATGTAAGCTTTGGTCGCTTGACCTGGAAATATGAGAAAGAGTCCAACTATCACTTGTTAGGTAAGATGTTTTGAACAGACCTTTTCACAGTTACCAAATTGCTGCATCACACAATGCTGGTTCATTCATTTGCATTTCTTGCCTTTTCACAGACTATCACCAAAATTCCAAAGAATGTAGAGCAGATTTCGTATGACTGTGAAAAAGACCATACCATGCCATGGCTGTCAGTTCCATGTTGTCTATAAAAACATTTGAAGTTCCTGCCATAACCATACAGTACCAAAACCGTGTGTGGTTTTCACAGTCATACAAAATTTACTCTTTTATAATTTTATACAGTCAAGGCTACCATTGAGCAATTAAGATATAACTTTATTGCAAAATAGTCCATTGTCCTAAACTGTTAAGTTGATTAGGCCCAAAATTGATTCTTGAGGAACACCTAATTTTGAAAACATTAGAAGAATCAAACCATTGCACAGGTATTTAATCACGTTACTTGGCTAATTTAGGCCCACAGTCAATCCCTGAGGAACTCCACTATTTGCCAAGAATACTATTGATATAAAACAGGTGGTCAGTCAAACTCCATATGTGTTCCTGGGTGATTAATTTGGCTCAACAATACCTGAGGAACCCCTTTTTGAAATGATCTACTAAGAGAATAAAAAAGCCTGGTGATCAAGCTGGATACTTACCATATGTAAAGCAGGTTCAAAATCAATCTCTCAGGAACTCCCTTTTGCAAGTGCTAAAAGATGATATTGATCTCTGATATGCTTGTTCAATTTGTTATATTTCACAGAGAGTGTACAACAAAGTTTAGAAACTCATTTTGGTTCAGAGAACATTCCTATCCAACCATCTGATGCCTTCCAAAAGCAAATTTCTGTAAGTAGAGAATGTTAATATAAATTGTACCTTAATTATTGATTGAAAATAAAAGCCTTTTTGCAATTAATAAATGCAAATCATGTCTTAGGGAGCTTCAGAAAGAGACATTGTGCATTCTGGTTTAGAATTTACCATGGAGAGATCAGCAAATGTAAGTACTAGCTGTCAATATAGGTAAAAGTTAAATGCCGAGAACCAACAAGGCTTTTAGCCACATATGGCCCTCAGGATGCACATGGATAAAAGCCAAGGTTTGACTGTCTTAGGGACTGTTCATTATTTATGGGGAGGGGGGCGGATGGTGATTGGGTATGGGGGGGGGGCGCAAAAAAAGTTTAGCTGCTCTATATAAGGGGGGCAGGAAAAGTTTTATTTTACGAAGATGAAGAAGAAATTTTGGGATTCATTGATACCAATGAAGAGGAGGAAGATGATGAAATAGAAAGCACAGACAGTGCCCCTGAAGATGAAAGTGATGATCTAGAAGATGATAATCATATATCAACTCCCATTGACAACTCAAATGTCTGCACACGTTCTGGACGTACTGTGAGATCAAGAGAATCAAATGATTATTTTTTTTGAAGGGGGGTCAAAAAAGGTTTTCACTAACAGTTTATTCCAATCACCATCCCCCGGGCCCCTCCCCATAAATAATGAACAGTCCCAATATTATGCGATTGATGTGGGTTTCACACAAAAGCATTTCCAAAAGACAATCACTGATTAGATCATTGTTACTGAATTGTAACAATATTACAAACTAAAGGTAACTTAGTTTAATAGAAAACTTTGTAAGATGTTACATCTTTCTTTTAGCAACTCATGAGATGTGCTGAAGAATACAATCTTGGCCTTGACATCAGGACTGCTGCCTACATCGTTGCCATGGAGAAAGTCTACAACACTTACATTGTGGCTGGATTCACTTTTGTTTAATAACATCTTTTCTAATTTGTTACAATTCTCTACTGTGGACAGACTTTATTTAACAAAATTTCAATATTACTTGTAATAAATCCAACACAAAAATCATCAAAATTCTAGGCTGTTATATTGGTGTTAACAAAACAATGCTTGGTATCTTTTTACTTGATAGATCATTTTGTAATTTCACTATAAAGAGATTCAGAGCAGTTTAAACTGTATATTTTGGTTAGGGTTGGCTTTAAAAAACACATTCTGATCGAAAGAAAAGACTGGTTGTTTTTATATAATGAATAAATAATAATTAGTTACGGTATGTACATGAAAACATTGAACCAATTATTCATAATTGCTCTGGTCTAAAATATCACATCACTGCGCACAAGTCAGGCAGCCCAAGCTCTTGGTCTTTCATGTTAATTATGTTACACAAAAAAATTAGTTATTTTGAATTAATGGTAATATTTTATTAGAGATTTAGTAGCAGGGGAACCAAAATTACGATAACTCTGTAAAAACATCCCCAATTAGATTTAATTGTCTTCAATCTGATAAAATAGAAGGAAGGTATGAAATAGGTCATGTGAATGGTATATAAAGAAGTGGGAGCAATGCTAATGAAATAAAGTGATTCTTTTACTTATAATTAGAATTTGAGATCATTTAATTGGTTGCCCTGGCCAGGGGTCCATTTCTTGCAAGACCTAAACTTTTTGGGCTCCTTAATTAATTTCTGTGAAAAATCATGGAAGCATACTAGGTCTTTTCTAAGATAGCCAAACAAATAAAGTGCATTCTGGTCTAGCTTCATGTGAACAAAAGATGTTTGTACTGAAGCTACAATCCTTGCCAGAATTAGTTGGCACAATGTGAAATTTATGGTTTTTGTGTACATTATACACTTTGCAGCCAGGGGACGTCGGGGGAGCCAATTCATTACCTGCATACACTGTGCACGCGAGCATCGAGACAAAATCATGCCAACAATATTCTGGTAATGATTGTAGACTAGAGTGCATCATGTTGGCTATCCATGTGGTCTATGTGACCATCTGTAAACTTGTAAGACTGTAAAATCATAGAAATTCAAAGTAATACATGCTTTGAGGTCTTTGAGACACTGTAAACTTTACCGGATTAGTTAATGGGCCTTTAAAGTTGTTGGGTCTTGTGAAATGGATTCCAGTACACAATGCACATTTTCTTGGAATGATATCTGATACTTTTCCACTGTACCACATTGCTATCATCAAACATTTTCATTCATTGATAAAGCTCTAACCAGTGAAACACCTGAATAAACTCAATCATCTTTTTGATCCAATTCCTATATTTTGATTACACCTGTCTTCATGTGGCAATGACCATAATCCTTAAAATAGGATTGGTTTATTAATTTGTCAATCATAGATCTTTCAACCATTTCTAATTTTCTTGCAATAGGCATGCATCACATTCCTCCCATTTATGCCACACCCAAAGCCTGTTTCTCAGAAGATCGTGACCCAATAACAAAGTTTACACGTGTTTCTCTCACTTAATTTTGAGTTTAGTAATGAGTCATCCAGTGTTATTTTGATAATACCATGATCACCTCGGGATCCATTGTTTCAAGAGGGATGTTTAACGTCTAACATCCCTCCTACCTGAATAGTAATGAAGGAAATTTAGAACTAAATCTCCCTCATACATCATTAATGAGGGAAATTTAGAACTAAATTTCCCTCATTAATGATGTATGAGGGAAATTTAGTTCTAAATTTCCCTCATTACTATTCATGAGGTACAGTCCCTCATATAACAATCATCGGGACAATCGGAAAAGTGCAGCCTATTCCGAAACTCTGTAACATCATAACGCACCGATACCTCTTACCACTGCACTCTTACGCATGTGGGATCTATTCATTCTACTTTGCGCATGTGCATAACGAAGCAAAGAAAGCATTATGAAAAACAATTTAGCTTTTGGATTGTTTAACAACTATAAATACTTGTTCATTGTAAGTATATAACAAAGAAATCTATTTTCAAAAGTCCCCAGAGAACAGGGTTACGCACAATAATATGCGGTTCAATTGTATATGTTCAAGTTTTGGCATGGATGAACAAACAGCGAAGTACATTTTCGTTTATTTCCTTGGTGATCATGGTATTACAAAGTAATACCATGACCCTGAGGGATATTAGTGATTAAATGTCCCCTCAGCCTCGGGAGGTTTAGTAAAAGAAAAAACTTCCACTAAACCTCCCTCGGCTTTTCGGGAACATTTAATCACTAATATCCCTCAGGGTCATGGTATTACTTATAAGAAACAGCTAGGCCATAGTTTTGCAATCGTCTTCCCAATTCATTCCCCAGCAATCTTGGCTTGGTTTTCCTGTCTCGATCAGCACTTGGATCCATCTAGTGGGCTACTAGCTGTATAAGCCCCATAAAGCGTGATGACATTTTGACCACCTCTATACCAGAATCCTTTTCAAGTAGCTTTTGTTCAACTATTGTTTGTATTCTTACTAAAATTTGAATATGAAAGGCTTTTGAAAAGAATTCTGGTATAGAAGTGGTCAAAACATCATAAGTTTTATTAGTAATACAAAGTTTTATTCACTAGCTAGCAGCACTTAAGACTTGGGTGTTACTGTGGTGTAATTTTTTGACATGAATGTAACTATATTTTGGTCAATTTTAATTTTTTTGTGGCATAATTTTATTTGCATTTGGGTGGATAGTGTTTATATTTACAACAAAAATAATAGAGGCAGTCAAAAATAAAGCAAATATATAAAGGAATATATTTTGTATACTACACTACTAGTATTTATGCTATATGTTTGAGCAGTCACATAAATGGTGAAAAATGAAAACTCTTACTCTAGAAACTGTGACAAAAATTAGTGAAAGGTCAAAGATAAAGCCATCAAGAGAAAATTTGATTATATACAATTTACAAGATGTGACAGGAAGGTACAAAGAAAAACTCTTCGCTGTTCTTACTCAAATTTTTCTGTAAGATTGCATGCTGAGGCACAGTGGATGAGTCTTAAGACCTGGACAAAAGATGTATCATTTCCAGCTCCAATATCACACATAACAGTTGTACTGTGTCAACCTCTGCAATGTTGCAGAGTAGCACTAGATCATAAATCTGCAACTGTTGGGCACAACATTGCAATGGTGGACATACAATGCAACGTGTTCTGCATGTTGTTGCAAGAAATGCTGCGTTGTGTCTGGGCCTTAATTAACAGACACTGCAACTAAGATAATCCCTACTCAGACACAACTTGATTGCCAAATGAAAGCTTGTTTCACGTGGGAATTTGGTATACACTTGTTTCAAAAAAGGTTGTCATATGAGGGGTCTCAAGCCTATCCGACTAGACCAAAAAGGGAGTATGGGTAGATGCAAAACTTCTATAATTTCTTTTGGGGTTTGGTCTTTTAGCATCAGTAAATAAAGGCTGTCTTTAATGTATTAGGTCATGAAAAGCTGAAGTTGAGTTGTTGGTTGGATATTTATATGGTTTTATAACCAGTAATATTTACCCATGCTTCCTTTCAGGTGAGTCGCATAGGCTTTTGTCAACAATATTTAATGAAATAGGTACATATAATTTATATGATTTTGTAAATTTAGAGTATTGCAACTAGACTGCGCAGAGTTCTAATGAACTGTTCAAAATATCCAAGTTTGAAGAAATAGACTAAAAATTGCCAATTAAGTCATGTCTGAGTAGTAATATTTTTGTGTAGCTTCATTATGTTACAATAATTCTAATTCACTGAGGCAATATCCGGAGTCGATGGTAGAGATTTTTTGTCAAAATCATCAAAGTATTTATGATTTAGTGCTCGTTTGGCTGATATTCTCTTGGCAGGGTCGTAGACCAGCATCAACTGAAAGAGATAGCTCAAAGTTAGAATCAGATGTTTATGGTTGCAGACCTTACCAATGGATAACATACAGTGCAAGTGCACATTCTGAGGCAGGCAAGTAGCCATCTTCAAAACTCAAGACTGTATGCCCTGCCTAATATGCCAATCTTGTAGAAGGCAAAATCTGGATTGGTTCTGACACACTGACTCTTTTCTTGTCATATTTTTTGTTAAAATTTCTATTGCACTACAGCTTAAATATACGTACCTCAAGCAGGTCTATTCCATCAGAACAAAGATTTGGTACAGCTTTCTTGAGACCATCTCCACTCCATTTTGGAAATGTAGGCTTGAAATCAGGCAGTGAAGTAACACCTCTCCAATGTTCTTCTGTTGGTGTACCTAGAATTCTAGGAAAAAGTAACAAAAAACATTATTTAAAATTCATCATTTTAAACCCAGGATATTAGCAAGTAATCTCTGAAGACTTATCAAGCCTGTAGAAGAGCACAAAAATTCTTTTTACTCATTCTTGTTTCACTTTAGTTTGATATTCATTGATTGTTTGCTTACTTAAAAATACGAAAGAGTTGGTCAATTTCAGAGTCTCCATGAAATAGTGGCCGTTTGGTGACCATTTCTGCAAAAATACAGGCAATTCCCCAGACATCCATTGGACAAGCATACCGCTGACCACCCAATAGTACTTCTGGAGGGCGATACCACAAGGTGACAACCTAAAAGCAATTTACAGTGATTAAAAAGGACTGTCAGAATGACCAATGTGCTACTGATTGGGAAAATACAATAAGATTTTCTAATCTTGAGCATTGGATTTTGTGTGAATATGAGCATGCATTTATTGATTGGATGAATGTAATATGTAGTACATAATTTTAAAATTTCTTCTCTGCATAAATTACAATATTAAAGGTGAATTTACATAAGAACAAAATTAACAAACTCATGACCTTTGATCAAGAACTAAGTTCTCCTCACATTTTTCTTTCAAAAATCTGAGAAGTTGGATTTTGATCACACGAGATAATCATTTTGTTCCCATAAATCTTTCATTTGAGATTGCTAGTACCTCGTGTGTATAAGCACGCACAGGAATCCCAAAAGATCTTCCTAAACCAAAATCAGCTAACTTGATCAGGCCTTTTGAGTCAATGAGTAGATTTTGGGGCTTCAGATCTCGGTGCAGGATTCTTCTTGCATGGCAGAAATACATAGCATTTGTTATCTGGTAAAGATAGCTCTAAAAAGAAAAGGAATCAAAATTTTCAAATTGGCTACTATAAATACAATAAACTAGTTTATTCAAACCTTATGTAGCTATGGGTGGACCATTAGAAACCTTTGGGGGGGGGGGGGGGGGGGAGAGATTATTCAGGCACATTTTTACCTGTGTTTCTCTGCAGGAATATTTTGTGAGTTGTAGTGTAGTCCTGAATATTTTTTGGTGGTATAGGGTACTTGCAGAGGAATAACTTTTTAAAACATTTTTGTTTCTTTGCAGGATTTATTTTCTTTTTTTTTACGAATTGTTACCTCCTCCTAACATATCTAATGGTCCACCCCTTATTGAAACTACCAATCTAGGAAGAGTTTCGCATCCTCGCGCGCTTTCATTTACCTTAACTAACATTGTATCCAAATACCCTTTCGTGGTATCCAAGTATTTCTTCAAATCACAAGTCAAAAATTCAAAACATAGGTATAATTTGCTGTCCTCGTGAAGGACGTTTTCTAATTTAACTACATTTGGGTGATCCTTGAGCTCTTTGAGGAGCGAGATCTCTCGTACGGCAGTAGATGGTACGCCTTCTTCTTCAACCTCCAAGCGAATCTTTTTCAATGCAGCTAGTTTGCCCGTCCTGTTATTCCTTGCTTTGTAAACAACACCGTAAGTTCCTACAGGGAAGAAATGGCAATGGATCAATATCTTTAAAAAATATCGTGTTTTAGGCAGGCCATCACTTACCTTCGCCGATCTTCTCAATCTTTGTATAATCTTGCATGGCAGACATATTGATTTCAGGTAGGGGTTCGAGGAGTTGAGTTGGTTTTGGCAGACTTACCTTAAAAGAAAAAGAACAAGGAATATGATACAAAGCAATGCTACCATTCAAAGAAAATTTATGCGGTAAAAGCTTTAGATCTAAGTAAAAAAAATTGCAGAATATCGAGAAAAAATAAAAGCCCAATACAATACATGTACAGACGCCACGAGAGATCAAAGGAGCGAAGAGCAAGACCTTGGCAAGGCAGGAAGGTTCGCGAATAATTTCTTAAAATGGAATAAAAGATTTAACCGATTGCTTGACAGGTTTTCAAGCGAAGAGATAAGAAATGTGTGTCAATGAGAACTTTATAAGAAACCTCGACGTTATTCAACTCAAAAAGCTATCTTTTCTGATGTTTATAATCGGCACACCATGGCGAAGGGCCAACGGTTACCTTCGGGTTCTGAGATAACTTTCTGCAACTAAAAGAAATAATTTTCTAAAAATGTGAGAGCATTCGACTAAATTAGAGCTTGGAGAATGCTTCAGCTTAAAATGAATGCAATCGCCAAAGATCGAAAGGAATAAATACATTACCTTTTCAAGTATTGATTTGAACTGAACGTCGACTTGCCTTGGTTTGGAATCTCGTGTATCTGTCTGAGTTTGAAAATAGCGCTTTTCACAACTAACCAATCAACGATCAGCAAAATCACGTGGAGTTTAAAGTCAATATGATCTTTAAAGAGATCTGATTGGGTTAATTTCAACCAATCATGAGCTGCCATTTTTCCAAGCTTTTTCTTATAAGAAACGTTTTCATTGGTTTAAATCAACCAATGAAATACTTCCTAAGTTCACAAAAGTGCTATTCTTTCTCTGCAAATCCAACATGGAGGCTTTGGTTGGTCTTCCTTTCAATGTTTTAGAAATCCCGAATTTAAAGCTAAAAAGGCCATCATGGGTGAAACCACCTTCATCAATGGTTGTTTTCGCTTTGGTTCTGCTTTCCTACTTCTTAGTAACAGGAGGTAAGTTCCTATATATCGAATTTTTTAGCTCTGAAAAATCGTACTCCTCACAACTTTGAGGCCTACGTGGCTATTTTTTGATACTCTGACATAAATCTTTTTGCAGATTTATTATCAAAATCCCTATGATTTTCTTGAAGAACGAATTTCATTGCAAAACATTTCTTCCAAAATTAATTTTATTATCATTTATGTAAAAATGTATGTAAAAATAAGCTAAACAAAAACATGAATATCAAAATATAAGCTTATCTTGAAAGGAAGAGATCTTTTTGAATCATAGATTTTCCATTGTTTGAAGCCTTAACAAAAGCACATGGAAATGCGTCCTTCACTCTTGAGAAAGGTTTTTTTTGATATGAATAAGGTGTCTATGTGTATGCATACATTGTATTGTAGTGGTATTAATACCATCCAGCTGTTTACTTCCCGGGGGGGGGGGGGGGTACTCCCTTGAAATTGCCGATTTGGTATTTTTTAGGGGCAGGAGCCCATTACTAGGAGCGTACAACTCACGTACATCGCTTTAGAGTAATTGTTTTCACAGACCATCTATTTTTAGAACGGATATGCAGACAAAGAATGCTACCGTAGCCAATCAGCGTGCAATTCTCTGGTGACGTCATAGACGTGTTTGTTTGTGTTCGAACTGTTCGAACTCGATAAAAATTTTTATTCCATATCTTTACTGACTGCCGACTTCAGCTTCAGCACTTAGACTACAAGTACCTCTATATTGTATGCATCCTGCAGCACGGCTGCAGTGTTTCATGGGTAAATACACTAAGTAATGATGGATAGGGAATAAAAAGGAATCGGAAAACGAGGAACAACAGATATAAGCGAGTAAAGAACGACCGCGTTCTGAAGCCGCCATTATGAATTATACCTTTGCGGACCTCTTCGAAAATGCTTAATTTTATGCGGGAAATATGAATCTAAAAATAACCAGGTCTGAGAAAAGGATCACTCAAGATCAGGGTCCTAGTTGTACGCTCCTAGTAATGGGCTCCTGTTAGGGGTCATCAGAGAAAATCCGATGTTTTTCCCTTTTTTTTTTTTTAGGGGTACAAAATAAACGAGACGATTTTTTTTACTTACTGCCTTTTTATTAGAACACTTTTTGTTTGATTTTTTGGTATTTTTAGGGGTATTTTTGAGCTGTTAGGTATTTTTTAGGGTCGGAAATTTTGACATTTGGGTATTTTTAGGGTACGTTTTGGAGGTTTCCGACGATCATCAGTGCTTTGGTATCTTTTAGGGTGTTAAAATTGGAGTTTAGAGTTTTAGCATTTCCTGGTATCTTTTAGGGTATCAAAAGAGCCATCGCTTATTATCATGGAAGAAATTTGCCCAACAAAAGCATGTCAACCATCCAATTTTGTGTTCATAATAATAATGTTCATTAATAATGTTCATTAGCTTGTTATTGTTGGTATCTCTTAGGGGTTAAAAAATTGTCTGGCCACGCCCTTTTAAAAAGACTTCCGGTATCTTTTAGGGGTATTTTTGAAATTAATTTCCAATGAGCATACCTGATCCTTTTACAATGGAGTCCCCCCCCCCCCCCCAGGTTCCACATATTTTGTTGCTGTGATCTAATTCAAGAATTCAAACCAGTTTGAATTCATGTGTCTTGTTGCAGCAACAGAATTCTATCACAGTGACAAATATTTCATGAAAATTTTACGTATCACATAAAGTGAATATCTCATATAGTGTCTCATCCCTATTTAATGTAATAGAAGTGCTCACATTTTAGAATCATAACTGTATCAGAATCAGTGGCCGCTTATAGATGGGTTTTGGTTACCCTGTGTAATGAATATATTGCTATATTGCCATAGGGATCATCTATGATGTAATTGTGGAACCACCAAGTGTAGGAAGTACGACAGATGAACATGGACACAGTAAACCTGTAAGTTTGTTACTTACCTCCACAGCAAGTGATATAAAGACATGATTTTCAGCTTCTTATCATATCATAGTTTAAATGTCAGTATGGTTTTCAGGCAAAGGATGTATCTGTATAGAGGGATTTCAAGGCAGCCATGTTTGTGGTCAAAATAATAGACCTTTTCTCCCATGAGAAATGAAATCTTTTGTCATTCAAAAACTTTCTATTGTACTTGCCCACAAACATGGCTGCCATGAAATCCCTCAGTAGCTTTATGCAAGGGGCCTATAGGGAGCTTAAGCAGCCAAAAACAGTGCACAATTATGTTCTTTATCTTGCATGTGCCATTACTGAGGTTTCCCATTAAATTCTCACTAAAACATTAGTTGAGGCTTTCTCCGGTTCTAAAATCTCAATGATGCATAAAAAAGAACTTGTGATGTCTGTGTCATTGTTTTTGTTTGCTTAAGTTCCCTAATATTGACAGTTCAGTGAATTAATTTGCCATACTAGTGGTTGGTATGGATTTCTATATGTTGGCTGTGGTAGCAAGCCTGATGGCAAGGAGTAAAGAAACAGACATCACTTTTAATGGTGCTTTATTCAAAAAGAGCATACAATTTAGTCAAGATTTTATCTTAATCATGTTATAGGTTGCCTTCATGCCATATCGTGTCAATGGGCAATACATCATGGAAGGCCTAGCATCAAGCTTTCTCTTCTCCATGGGTGGGATTGGCTTTATCATTCTAGACAGATCAAATGCTCCTGGAATGCCAAAGCTGAACAGATTCCTTCTCTTGTTTATTGGCTTTGTGTGTGTCCTGGTTTCCTTTTTTACATGCAGAGTTTTTATGAGAATGAAATTACCGTAAGTAGCATAGCATAAGCTTCCTGTGTAGGCAAATCTCACTTTTGGGAGTCCTGTGGAAATTTGGAGGTGAGAAGGCCTAGGACTTGTCTTCATCCCCAAATTTACACAGGAACCCCAAACCTAAAAATGCTAGCCTATCATTGTCAGTAAAACACACACCTTCCCCCTCCTTTCCCATTTTTCTACTATTCTTGGGTTTCTTTTTATTTGGCTCTAGACACCAATCTTTGCATCCACTACCACTACCAGCATTCTGAGAAGATTTTGAAGTAGAGATAGGGTAGTGTGATAAGTCTAACAAAAGTAGGCAGTGCTTGAGACACTATTAAACCATGAAAACAGCCACATTTTAAGGTGTCTGGAAACAGTTTTTTTGGTCACCAACCGATAACAAATAAACGGTTTAAAAACCACTTGCCTGTGGTCGATTCTTAAAGATATTATAAGACACAGTTGGTGAAGCATTGAAGTTTCAGTGTTGGGTTTGTACTGGCAATCGGCGTTAATTTATGCATATTATGGGGAAATCCCGTAAATCAGACTTTTTGTTTTTTCTCCAAAACTTTACTATAGAATCTTAAGCAAACTCTGGAAATTCATCTTGGAAGTATGAACTAACTTTTCACTGAGCTTCGAGGATTTTTATTTCGCAAACCCCAAATTATGGAGTCTTAAATCTGGAATATGAATTTTTAAGACAATTGTAAATATCTGAGCAAAAAGCGATGTAGAGAATTATTATATTCATGTACATCAGTTGATTTTATGCTAGTAGTTGTTTATTACACTCTTTACTTATCTGAAACGTTTGGAGACAATTCCTTTATTTTTGGTGGTAGTAGAGCCTCGGAAAGAAAGATGACTTTTTCGCACAAGTGTCCACAAATTGAGAAACCAAAGTCAGACTCTCTTTTCTCAAAACTGACTCCAACAATTTCTTTCCAAACTTCTGCATAGGAAATTTAATCCTTTCCGATTCAGCATTATTAAACTTCATTTGGCTGGAAATTTTAAAACGAATGCAACAGCAGAGACAAAATCGGCTCCATTGCCTTTCAGTAAATTGCATCTCGAGTCAAACGAACAGCCTTCGAATGTTTTGGTTCTGCGCTATTGTTCTCTGTAACAATAGCGGGATTAAGGGATTAGTGTTCTTTGCACCATGAAATTGGACATGCTGTCTTTTGTAAGAAGGATAAGGTGCTAGCAAAAAAAAATTATTTGCGGGCGCAATTTATAAATTCATCTGTTGTGCTTGTGGAATCTCTGTAAAATGTCTTTAATATCATAGTATTATAGTTATAAAGTTATAGTTATTTATAGTAGTTATTATAGTTATAAATTTGTTATCGGTTGGTGACCAAAAAAAAACTGTTTCCAGACACCTTAATAGACTTATTTACAGTTACTAAACTGCTACATCACATCAAGGTTAACATTTTCCTAGAATAATAAAGGTTTCCTGTGAAAATGACCTAAGTGACTTTTTGTTGGATGTCTCGAGATTAGTTTTTCCAGCATAGGAAAGTTAATTATACCATTTTATACCATTGAGAAAATATCAAAAAAGTCACTTAGGCCATTTTCACATGGAACACTTATTTTATTGATATAGACTTTCTTAATCTTTAGACATATAAATCACTGTTTTTATAACAACCTCCACTTTGAGGAAAAGCCCATGGAAATCAATAGTGAACATTCTATTTGTTCATTCACATTTCTGTGGTTCACTCACTGTTACCAAAACTCCAAAGAATATATTATGCACAGTTGAGGCTGCCATTTAGCAATATATACCTGTTTAATGGTCTGTTAGCAATGCATTCATGAATACTATCCAAATTAAATGCCCAACAACAAGATTGTTGGTAGCTCCCTCTTGGTTCCTTTAGAGTCAAAATGGTGTGTTCCTGCTGCATACTAAATTATTACTCATCCTACCATCAATTCATTCGACTGACAGGTGTATTTATTTATTGTATTTTTTTTCTTTTTTTTTTTTCTTTTCTTTTTTTTTACTTTTAGGGGATACTTGCAAGTGTAATTTGGAAACAGCTACCTTATTATTCTACTTCTCTAACACAAATTTTGTAATTTAGAAATAATAAACAAGAGTCTTTTACGAAATTATGGTTTTGCAAGAATTGTGATCAAAAGTGAACATTTGCTAGCTTGAAAAAAATGGATTTTCTTTTGCTCGACTCCCCTTGCGTCCCATGAAAAAGAGACTTTCCTCGAGGATAGATTTGTGTGGGGGCTAAGGGGCCCGGGGGGGGGGGGGGGGGAGTACTCCCCTATATTTGCTACACGAGTATGTGCCGCGCTATAGGGTATGGTTTTTTGGCTTTTAGGTCTGGGGTAGGGTATCCTTTTTTGACATTTTGTCTGGGATAGGGTATGGTTTTTGTCTGGGATAGGTTACAATTTGGTCGTTTTAGTCTTGGATAGGGGTAGGTTTTGGTCGGTTTTAGTCTGGAATAAGCTATGCTTTCTGTCGACACAGAAACAATGTAAATTCCATTCAAAAGTTAGTAAATATTGATTTCAATCATAGAATAATGAAGAATGGGATAGGGTATACAGGTTTAGTCTGGGGTAGGGTATGAAAAATTGAAATTTTAGGTCTGGGATAGGGTCAGGGTTTTGAGGTCCTGGCAGCACACCCTTACCAAAGTTGAGGTGGCAGGGACTCCTATATATAAGAGGACGGGGATGCTCGTCGGAAATTACCTGATCACGAGTGGGAGTGGCAACAATTCATTTCTACCCCTAAAAGGTACCAATTCAAAAACAATAATAAAGAATTAAAGTAATGAAACACTTTGTTATCGATGTGCTTTGAAGATTCAATTCAGATCATCGAAATCCTCCCATTCATGCTTATTTTAGGTAGTTTATTTACCCTAAAAGGTACCAGCTATGTCTCTGGTAGTGCACTTAAATCTGAGACAGCCTAAAAGGTACCAGATTGCAGATTTTGACCCCTAAAAGGTACGACGAGCATCCCCGTCCATTTACGATCGGAGTCCCCCCCCCCCCCCCCCCACGGCACCACCCATATTTCTCTCTCTACAAGCTACTTAATTATTAAGTAGCTTGTAGAGAGAGAAATATGGGTGGTGCCCGGAGGGGGACTCCAATCGTAAATGGACGTGGATGCTCATCGTACCTTTTAGGGGTCAAAATTATTATTACAATTATTGTACACTTTGATAATTTTGCATGTCTCCTAGTGTGGCAAGGAAGCATTTGACACGTGCTGAGCATGTTAGGGTAAATAAGAAAAATGAATCTTCCCATCCCTATGTCTGACCCCCTGGCATGTCATTTCTGGGGAATAATATTGCGTGCATATGAGCATATGTAAATGAGATATGCACATTATAAGTATTAAATTTATTATTATTATTATTATTAATAAAATTACTGCTAGGTTTTTGGTAGTGGTTTTAAAACCTTGTGAAACCAATACAAATAGCTTCCATTATAGCTTATTGGCTTGTCTTGGCAACACAGGCACATTATATATTAGTATTCACCAACATAAGGGCTATTACAAATCCTGCATTCTGATTGGCTCCCTAACCTCAGGCTATTGGTGATAGCCCGAGTTGAGAGGAAGCGCGAGTAATAATATCAATAAAACATTTTTCTCTCTGTTTTGTTTAGTCTCATTCACCTTTGGCCCAATATGTTGGTGAATACTAAAACAATTAGACCTCTCGGCCTCATGGACTACAAGTTTGAATAGCCCATTCGGCCTACGGCCTCATGGGCTATTGACTGGTAGTCCATTTGGCATCGAGGTCTAATTGTTAATTATTCAGTTGCTCTGGCACATAGTAGTACTGTATGTGATCCGTTAAGCTTATCCCGTTATTTATTTTACCTAAAGAATGTAAATTCCCATCATGATGATTTATAAGACATACAACATTTTTGTAGATCATGTATGTCCCCTTTGATGTAGTTTATTTTTCTCCATGAATCCCGATCATGGTATGCCCCCTCATTTTAAATAATGTAAGTTATTTTTATTAATAGGGCACGCTTTAATTGGAGCCCAGCTCTGTTGCGTGTCCCTCACCTTTATATATTTTATATTTTTATTTATTATTTTATTTTTATTTGTTGTTTTAATTCTATTATTGGTGAAAGTTTAATAAATAAATAGATAAATAAATCCTCAGGGACCCAGGGCAAAAGGGGAGGGCAAGAACCGGAGGGGGGAGGAGGAGAGGGAAGGAAAGGGGAAAAGGACGCCCTGGCCGTTTGACTACCCCAAACCATTTCCAACAGCAGAACTTAATCCTCTCTCTGATTGGTCTCATTATAATTTACATACATACATACATACATGATTGAGACTCCCTCAACAGGGCTTTTCAGCTCAATTTACAAATCCTAACTAAATCATATAAATCAAACATAAATGGATTAAGAATCCCAACTGGTAAGGAGGCAAACCAGTTGGCTATATTACAAGCATGGCCGAGAAACTGCATTTGAACTAATCGAAATCGGAACAAATTCAGTCTCAGCTAGTGGCCAGAGCGGGAATCGAACCTGGGACCGCCAGATTGCGAGACCAACGCTCTGACCACTCGGCCATGCTGCCTCCTTTAATTATAATGAGGCCAATCAGAAGCGTTTGTGCGGTTGAGCCCGATTTGTCTAAAATTACAAGTAAATGAGTTGACCCCACGCATTGCAACACCTCTTAAACAAAGCGAACGAACGGACACGCGAAAACCTTATAAAACAGAAACAGAAGCTGGTTGTATCGAAAATTATTCAGAAACAAGATGTGTTTGCAGAGCTGCCCACAGGGTTCGGGAAAAGTTTGACTTTAATACCAATTTGAAATCTTGCCTGATCTCAGTGTGCAGAACTTGACACACAAACATATTAAACTGTCATAGCATTCAAGCGATAATTGAGATGTGACAGATATTTTTGTTATATGACCTAGCTTGTTTACGTGGGATATCCCTAATAGGATTAAGTTTTGCCGTTGGAAATGGTTTCACTTTGGGGTAGTCAAACGCCCAGGGCGTCCTTTTCCCCTCTCCCGTTCGCCCTGGGTCCCCGAGGATGATGCCCCCTTTGATTTGTCTTTTTTTCCCACGGATACCATGGTATCTGTACTATTTTAAATGACCTGAGCCTACCTAGTTTCTCACTCTCAGAAATGGCAGTGTTTGGATGGTTATTATTTGTCTAGATATACTGAATGCTGATTGGTCAACCTGATTAGGTTGCTTCTGATCTGATCAACCAATCAGAAATGAAAACTTTACTTCAAGAACAAGTTCCAACAGACAACTTTCCCACAGGTATTGTTTCTTGGAGTGAGAAACAAGTTTTGGACAGTCTAAATGTTGTTCATATCTCAGACTACTTCTCAACAAAGTTGCACGTCAGAAAGTGCTTTGGATCTCCGTCAGCATACGCCACTAAGACATGAAATTGGGTTGAATTTTATCAATTTATGCAAAAACGTTTAGTGCTCCAAAAGAAAAATCTCTCAGTCAACTGTTTTCTCCCTTTAGTGAGAAGTAGTCTGATATATGAGCAACGTATTGCCAGTTGAATAGTTGTCATGCTGCTTTGCTTTTAAAATTATTGAGTCGAAACCTGATAATAAATTGTTATTTTGGGGGTTAAAAAATTGCACCTCGAATATTTCAAAATCTGTTTATACGAATTTCTCCAAAATTCATATAATTTCTCCAAAATTAGTATGCTACTAGCCAAAGTCCTAAATATTAACGCCTTGTGTCACTTTAAAAGTTTAGGTCAAAAAGTGCGTAAAATTTCTTGGAATCTAAAATGGTGACTTCATCGTTTTGTTGCTATGGTAACCCCGATGTAAACAAAACATACCATTAAAAACTTCAGTCTTTATGTAGCCTGCGTAGCTGGCAGTTTAAGGGGATTGGGGAGAGGGGAGGGGAACAATCCCCTCTATGTATGGACTATGGACTATCCCCTTTATGTAGTAAGTGGACAAAAGGTCATAACTGTGGGTGCTTTCATGTAAGAACTACAGCCATTTCAAGTTGACCGGTCTAGCACTAGAGAAATTGTAGGAAGCCTCCTTAACATTACTTTTACGTTAATATAAATGAAATATAAAACACAAGTTAAAAGTCAACCAATACTGTAATAATGAAATTTATTGGACAGGTAACATAATCGATTAACATGTACAAATGTGGTAATCTGATTACATTAAACAGTGATAACAGTGTCCTGTATAAGCCAGCACATATCACGTCCCTTTACAAGTACAGATGTACATCAAAGGATATATATATTTAATACAATTGATATATGTACTGGTTTACTACTAAATGCAAGAATAGCTAATAGAATAATTTAAGGTACAATAAGCTAATTATTCATCCAAGGCTTTTAGTGCTGTATTTGAGTAATGCTAATGTCAAACTAGTGACTCGTCACACTGAATACATTACTAACACTGTCAGCACACTTAGGTGATTCAACAGTTTTTTTATGACTGCAAAACAGTAATTCAAAATGCTTCAGTCTATAGACCACCGACGTCGTCGTGGCATGGGATACAAATTACAATTACACTTTAATGCTTCAACAATTTTTAAAATCAAAGTAAATAAAATATATTTTTACAGTGCCTTTCACATAACTATGGAAGAGTAGATTCCAAACTTCATTTTAAAGTTCCAAAGGTCAAGTCATACTTAAGAAGTGAACTTTGTTGGTGAACTTTGAACTTACTTCTCACGTAAATTTATAAATTTGGTAAAATCTATTTTCTTGATTCAAGATAGTCATGGAAGATTTTGAGGATCAAATTGCAAACTTTTTTAGACAGAGCAGTGCCTGCCTTGTGATGCAACTCAATCTCACTGCAAACTTTTATTCCAATGAATTTCCAAATTTGAACACAATGTAAGTTAAGAGTTTGCCAACGAAGTTCATTGTGAACTTCCAAAGTATGACTTGAACAAATTTATGTGAAATGTACTGCAAAAAGCATTAAAGTAAAATTGTTACATTTTGAGGCATTGAAAAGTTACGTGCAATTTTTGTCTGTGTCAATTAGCTATTGATGCATTTAGTTTTCAACTTACATTTTTAATACATGTTATATAAATCTCACAAGTAATGTAGCTACTTTTTACAGTTAACAGTTCAATTTCTCAGGAACAATTTAATGAAATAGAAAACTTAAAAAGAGAGACCTAAGCTAGCAATGAATCAAAAGTATTTTCAATATTTGGGGTGTATTAGAAAGTCCACACTACGAGATACCTTGAAATTACAAATATTACATTGGCACACATTTACAAACGCACACACAGACATAACTGGCACAGCTTACAAACACCTAGAATTGACACGACATACACACATGGCAAAGTCAAACAAGTTACATTACAAGGACGCAACAGTATCACGCAAGTGTCACATAGCATACTTTTTTGTCCACTCTTTGGCTAATTCATTGTATCTGGGTTTGTCTGTCTTGTATATGCGTGCAATATCAGGCACAAGGGGATCATCTGGATTAGGGTCACAAAGTAGTGAACAAATTGATAGAAGAACTGAAATATAAAGAGATTGTACAGTTACTGGTCATGGTCTCATGATAACATTTGAAGGGTTCCATGTGAAAATGGCGAAGTGACTCTTGTGATATTTTTTCAATGGTATAAAATGATATTAATGAGCTTTTATCGTGTAATTCCAAAAGTCACAGTACAGAAATATAATTACCATCACTGGAAAGAGCACGCCAAAATTAGTAAAACTGTGAAATTTGAATGAAGTAACTTTCAAACTCACTAAGATATGAATTTTCCAAAATCGAAATTTTGTATGAAAACATTCGCTGGTAGGCAAGAGATGCCTACCAGCAAAGGTTTTCTTACAAATTCACACTTTTCAAAATTCATATTCTCGCGAGTTTTGGATTTAATTCCTTCAAACTGCACTGTCTTGCTAATTTTAACATGCTCTTTCCAGCTATGGCAATTCTTTTTCTGTTTTACGAATTTAAAAATACCTGATAAAAGCTCATTAACTTTCCTATGCTGAAAAATTAATCTCTGGACATCCATCAAAAAGTCACTTAGGTCATTTCACAGAGAATCCTTCATTTAAGTAATGTATAAAGAACGAGAGATCGTGATATATTGGTGGATAAAGATTCAAGCCAAAGGCGAGGATCTTTAGACCCGATATAACACGCTCTTCAGTTCTTTATATTACTTATCAAACATCTAGTTGTCAATTATCATATCTGACCAGAATTTTCCAAGTTTGACTATTTTTGGCTTAGAAAATCCAAGTTAAAGTTCATGCAAATGAACAAAAATCTTTATCCAATATAAAGATCTACGTTATGGTAGTGATTTCCATTGTGTTTTCTAATGAATTATTAATGAGTTTGATAACTATGGATAACCCTTTAATATCAATGATTGCCATTTTTGTAACCACTGTAAAGAGGTTACTTACCATTATTGCAATTTTCAAAATCATGGAAACTCAGACAGTGAAACAGTCTCCTCCAGTTTGTTGATTTCACTTCCGTCAATCAAAATTAAAAATCAAAATAACAAAGAAATACAGAAGATACTATAATTATTGCCTGTGGTATAATACATTATCTAAAGATCACATTGGATCATTAGGTATGTATTTAGACGCCTTTGAGATTAATATTATTTATTGGATTTTTTATCATAATTGAGAAGCCAAATCATCAAAATCCAACAGACTGTTTGGATGTCTGAGTTCACATGGTCTTGAAAAGTGTAGTAAATGCTTTTATGTGAATGTGGCCTCCTACTGTCTATTTCAAGGAACAAGTGGAAACAGCAGAGGATAGAGGTTTGGCCAGAGGTTTTAAAAGCAAGAGTTAACAATGATGATGTATACTTCAAAAGGGATGGGCAATGAAAAATTCACTATTGGTGAGCATGATTGCCCTTAGCCTTGGATTTCTCACACTTTTATAAAGAACAGGCAAGGCTAAAGAAACTTATGTTTCAGTATGAACAGGTATCACAGACTTTAACCCCTTGACTACCTATGTACTCAGTACTTCACGAAGTTTACATCTCATACACCATATTGACGTACTGAGTATGTCAAGGTTTAGTAAAAATGTAAGTAAATGCTGGCACATGGATTACAGCTTCCTTTGGCATATCAAATGTAGAATGACTGAAGATTACTGGGAACTAGTTTCCAGTCCTCCTGGCAAAGGGAGTAGAAAACGTGCTGGCAGTCAAGGGGTTAATGCTAGTCTGCTGCAGCAATGTATTTTGGGACAGTTATCTGCAGTTAAATAGCACCAAACAAAAGACATCACGGTTTGTAGTCCTTTTGTTCAGTATTATTTGGCTGAGTGTAATGAATGATAGTAATTATCACTAAAATGATCAAAGATGATGACAATCTTCATTAATGATCATTAAGGACTTTAGCAAAAAGAATTCTGTTAAAATCATCATTGATGAAGATCTTAGTGATGCTTTTAAATGGGGCTAAATGTAATTCAGGAGAGATTAAACTCAAAAAATTACTGGTCAGCAGTATTTCCCATTTCAATGGGTGGATGTGCTCAGGGGGGGGGGGGGGGGGGGGTGTTCAGGGTCTATATGTTATGCCAAGTCTATCTTGGTCTTCTTTGCTGATCGTTGTGGATCAAGTCATTCTGAGCTTTGCTGCTTGTTGTGATTACTGACCATTATGGATCATTTGTCTTTTCATTTCAAGTTTTCATCAATAAGTCTATTTCATACAAACCTTTTGAAATTGTTAAAGCCGGACTCCACTGAGATCTTAATATATCCAAGCAAATACTGCCATTACTATTGATGTTAGGATGATAGATTTTTGTTGTAAATGCAAGCTGCTCAGGAAAAAAGGATTCAACAGATTAGAAATATTTAACAATCTACTATCTATTGATAAAGTTAGCTCTAATGAATAGTCAAAAAATAACAAAAGTTGGTGTCCTACTAAGTTGGTGTCCATTAGAAATATATAAATAAAATTTAATAAATATTTTAATAGCTGATGTTACTGATTACACCCCAATGACTCTGGGTTCAATTCAAGGGTTTTGGCTAAAAGTAGAAGAAATGTACAGAATCTTCCCTGATAACCTTGAACCAAAACTATTAATTACAGCCCAAATCATTGCATCAGGACCAGCAAATTTTGGCATTTGGGGTTTTTCTGATCTGTCAATCAGTTTGGGGGCGGAGCTTACTTCAAATCAACCAATCACTGAATGAGTTCATGTCAACTTTGCCCCCAAGAATGATGGATGGATCAGAAAAGACAACATTACGACTTCACGCCGATCTAAGTGTGTCATTGACAACGAGACTAATTATAAATTCAACGCATGCGTAATTGTTGTTAGCATCAACCAAGCGTGAAGAAAGAAGGCTGAACTGATTTTTGTTTTCGTCCATGTTCTGTGCTTTTTGGCGACATAAAGTAATGTAAACAGATGTTTTTGACGAAGATTCTTCCAAGAGTCTTAGTTTTAGCTTATTTCTTTAAGCCAAAGATCTATTGCTTGATTTTACAGCTTGATTTACTTTCGAAAACTTTGAATAAACAATGGCGCTTCAGATCTGGGGTTCGTTTAGAATCTTTCCCGTCACTTGTTTTAAGTAATAATCGCTTAATCACTGGCAATAAAGTTCCAAAGACGTATTTTAGTTTTTTCTTTACTCAAAGAAGTACATAGGAAGTAAAAATGAGTTTATTTTCAAGTGCATGGAAGATAAGGTGCGAACAATCACGACGTTTCGTTGTAAATTCTACAAGTTTAGCTGAATGTTATCTATCAAATTAGAAGTCTTCTACGTTATTTAGTTACTCCTCCTCAAAAATGTTATGTTTTTCGAGAAAAAGAACAACTTTGATTTGGAAGAATTGGTGATTACCAGACTCTTTAGCATGTTTGTTTGTTTGTTGCGTAGCAACGTGTACTAATTTGCATGTGGAACCCGTTTCAGGAGTTGACACACTAATTTATGCAAACACACTTAGATCGGCGTGAAGCCGTCATGAAAAACCTTACTGATATTAGAGGTCACAATGCAACGATTTTAGCATCATTTGGGTGTAATGTAAATATCAGTTATTGACACTCCCCAAAGGGGTTTTAAGTGACTCACTCCACATTCACTACCACTACATTTGATATGGACAACAATCAACTCACATATTTTGCCGAGGGAGGAAAACCTGGAGAACCCAGAGAAAAAACCCTTGTCGTACAGTAGAGAACAACATCAAACAAACTCAGTTCATGAATGGCCCAAGGTGGGAATTGAAAAGGGCTACAGAGGTAAAGTGAACAGCTATGCCACCTATCATCCATTTTTCCAGAGTCTTGTACTTAATTACACAAAATGAAATGAAATATTGCTAAGGGATAGCATATGTGCTAAGGGATAAGCAACAGTGCTTAGAATACTGTGTGATTTGGAACTCTATCGCTTACATTCACTCCTTTTACATGACAACAAGAGAGTGAATGGTGACAAACATTGGTCTACTGTAGTGAGATCTTTGTCTCCTTTTTCTGGTAAAAAAAAACACTCTGACAAACTGCTGAGCTACTAAGCCGTGGTTTCGCGACTGAAAAAAAAAAACACTGGCCTTGTGGATCTAAGTATGAGTATATATATATCTATAAAATGAAAATGTATTTAAAATACTCAAAGTGTGAATAAACGATCTATGACAGTGACCAGTCCCTCAAGATCCACAATCTTACAGCGCCTTTCTCATAACTTTTGATGGGTGGTTTCTGAAGTTCATTCGGAATTTCCAAGTTCGTATCATACTTCAGAAGTTCACAGAGAACTTATTTGGTGAACTTTGAATTTACAAATTCGGTATATTCAGTGGAATTGAGGTTCAATCTTGAGCAAGTAGCATGGAAGATTCTGCCGAAGAGCTGAAGGCATGGTTGTCAACTTTTGAAAACAAAATAAGCAAGGATGACATGGATAAGTGGTTTTATAAACGTGCCTACTAAGTATACTACACATGATTTATTCTTGATTACCAATGCAAACATGTACAATATATATTATTTTATTGGCACCATATTCCAAATACATGAACAGTATTTAGTTGAAAAAAAATAGAACGAATAGAGTGGTTTTCCTTTGAAGTTTGTTGTAAACTTCCCAACTTGCGAAGTACGTTTTGAAATTCAACGAAATTCAGAACTTCTGAACAAACTTCGAAAACTAACTGTCAAAAGTTATGTGGAATGCACTGTAATTCATTCTCTTTGAATGACAACCTAATTCAGCAGTTCATACAACTCAGAAAAGCATCTTAATATTATGTACTTTTATTGCTGAAATATAAATGCATCTTTGTGTGAAAATGCACTTTAATCTTTGAATTTGGTCTCTCCTTGATCATTAGAATGAAGATTTTATAAAATGTCTTAAATAATTCAATATCTCATTTCAAAGGTAGTTCTGAGCTTAAGAATCTCGTTTACTGTCTTAAAAACAAACTGTTTCTGTTGTTTCTTAGTAAGAAGAGCATACCCCCTTGGTTAGTTGCGAAGTGTTGATTTCACTGTCTTACGTTATTTGTTATGCGTTGTTGTCATGCATGCATTTGAACGTCCTTCACAGTGAAGACAATCGCCCAGTTTGAAAAAGATCTGGATGTAAACTTACATCTTTAGGCTTATGACCTTTCGTTTTTGAATAAAAAGAGAACAACACGGAGAAAGTTGCGTTGAAAAAGTATAAAACCAGTTTGAAGTTGCGAAATCGACATCTACGTATCGGTACAACCCCTTCTTAACCACATTGGTTTCAATGCTGGCTCAAAAGTATTTCAGTGTCAAACTGGGATAGTCACCAAGTTGCAATATATTTTAGTAGCTTTAGAAGCTAAACAGAGCTGTGAAACACAACTTTTGGACAAAATGGAGGTATAAAACCTTCAATGATGACATACCGAACGCAAATCAATATAGAGATACGATTGTACGAAAGAGTACAAAAATCAAAATCTTTTACTTCTACTGGCCATTCAAAGCGAAATCGAAAGTGCCTGAATGACTATTTTCGCAGTGGGGTCAAAAATTGAAATAATACTGGATGGACAATGGTTTTTTCCCCTAATTCAAGGCAACACTCACGTTGCCGGAAATACTGAGTTTGCTTTTCAAATTTCAAGTTTTCGAGGTTGGATCGCGTTTTGGACACCGACTTTAGAGCGGGAAGGAATACATGTATGGTGCAGATTGGTGAAAAAGTAACGTATAATCAAAGTTAATATTACATACCTTTGGAGGTTTGAAGGGATAATCAGTGGGAAAATGTATTGTAAGGAAGAAAACACCGCCTTGGTAGGGACTGTCGGGCTGTAAGACAGATACGGTTTTTGATCAAAATAGCTCGCAAATAGTCGCAAAAACGACAAAATCGATCTTTTTGGAAAACATGCAATGGTGTATCAAACTAAAAAGAAACTTACCGGCCCCATTATCGTTGCTTGCCAATGAAATACTAAGAAGAAGAGAATGGTAAATGAATCGTAAGATTGTAGGTAAAGTATAAGTGGCTTCAAATTTTGGTTTAATTCTCAGCAAGAATCACTCTTTGATGGTACAATACACTTCAGTGATCTTCTCTATACTTTACAATGTACAATAAAATAATTCACTACGTCGTAAACAATTAAAAAGTCCTGAAAAAGTCGAAGCACTGTGAGGAATTTGGACTTACGATCGTCGCCCACTGGTCCGGCAGAACATTGTGCTGGAGGATCTCGACCGAGATCTTGAAGTTCCTATCGCAAAACAAACACAAATTTTACAACCCAATCCTACACAACTTCACCATTGATACATTCAAAGTCTTAACAAAGCTTCTATTCATCGTCCAAGGCAGCAAACGGCAGTTGAAGCAATTCCTGTCGGGCTACTACTTCAAGTCACAAACTGGTGAACACGTTTTTCCAACCAAGTCACAGGCTTCACACCCCAAAAAAGCTCCGAACAACCAGCAAATTCCTTACTTTGTTGATTCTTTTTAGAGCCATGTTTTATGTAATTCTTGAGGATCAAGAAGAACTCCACAAAAAAGCAGAATTCTATCTCCTGCCAAACTTCCTGTTGGGTTCCTTGAAAAATGGCGGACACAATACGCAACTCCGCGCGACTCGCTTTGACCGACATCCACCGGTACCGTCATTTGTCACGTGATAAGTGAGACCAGGGCCTGCGCGGACAAAAAAAATCGTCAAAAAGATCAAAATAATGATTTATGATCATTTATAACACTTAATTATTTTTAGTGCATAAATCAATTTGATATCTAATTTCATGACTGCTGAATCTCCGTCATTTGGTAAAATTCTTAAAAAATATAAAAATAGTTAATCCTCAACTATCTGAATAATATATTCTTTTTTCAAAGAAGCTTTTGTATCAGTTTCTTATATTTCTTTGTTTTGTATGGGGTTGGTGTCTGTTCTTAACATTGTAAAAACAAAATACAGTAATTTCCTTTTTTCTTCTTCTATTCTTCTTCTTCTTTTTTTTTTTTTTTTTTTTTGGAATATGGATGATTGTAAAATTATATCTTCGATTAAGAAAATTTAAAATTTCTAGTATTTTCTAAGAAATTGATGATGACAGTGATGACGAACTTGATCAAAATGCCAAGTCATTGTACAAATTTTCCCCGTCGTTCCCTCCCTAGGGAATCCATAATAACATTAGTACCTCCCCCCTACGGATTTCCAGCCTCTCTTGTCTGGTCTTTCTGAACAGTAAACATGGCGCCCGAAGCAAAGAAACCCAAAGTTGAAATTTCGTAAGTTTTGACAACTTTTTCACAGTTTTGAACACGATTCTTGGAGAATTCCATTTGAAAAGCTTCACTATGCGCTTTTGCTTAGTCAAGATTGTGTGCGTGCTGTATGCCGTTCTAGACGAGAGATATGGTTGGACAGTCTGTCAGAGCGCGAAGCCACAAAGAGCAAATTTAGTTTACAAAATGATAAGCTTTGCTTACGATTTCGAATAATTGTTCACAACAGGCAAAGTTTAAAACCGTATTCTCGTGATATAAGATTTTGAAAGTAATAGTAAAATCGCATATCTTTTGCATGAAAAAATATGTGCCGAGAGTTGAGCAACAGACAGACACACGTGTGCCCTTTTCGTGCCCTTCACTATAAACGTAATTTGTTCCTTAAAAAGATTCCAAGCAATTTCTATTCTTCATTTATCTGCACTTTTAGAAATATCATTTATTACAGGGCAGCTTGTCTGTAGAGATATAACTTTACACCAGCAAATAAATCAGTAACTTATGTTGTAATTTATACGCAGTGACTTATGCTTATTACCTTTTGTGTGAAGCGCGAAGAGATTTTTAAATTATCCATGACGCGTGAAAAGACCAAATATTTTTTGCGTGATTCCATTTTGCAAAGGGGTATAGGGGACCCTGTTTATATAAGAAGTCCCCGGTTACTAAGACCCCCTTTAATGATGTAACAATGTGTTATACAAATACGTTTCTCAAATGTGACTTGCATAAAACAATGCCATATTAAATGCAAGTTGTGTAAAAGTTAAAAAATGAATTATCTGGGATGTTGATTGGCATTTAGCCATCTGCTACTAACATCTGTCACAAATTGCAGACACCATGTGACACGTGCTCTCAAAATTCTGGTTGATTTATTATGCATAAAGGCATTTTGAATTCAAGGAGATGTTCCAGACAAAGCATCAAAAGTGATTTTGACAGATATTAGCTAGTTCCTGATCATAGCAAATAGTACAACAAGCCTATATATCTGCCTCAAAGCAATGATGTTTAGGCCCATTCAAAACCCTTTATGAGACTTGGAGTTCTATAAACTTGCAAAGAAAAATGTAAACCAATAGATATAAGCCTGTAAATCTGTGTGATGATTTGAAAACAATTTTGCCATAAAAATCTTTAATATGACTTATTTTATTAAGTAGAGCGTAAACTCACTGTCGAGATTACCATGATTTCCTCTAGTGTTATGATATGATTGGCTAGTTTCACACACGTAATAAAAATTTAGGGTGTGTATGATTGTTACAAGTTCTGTTTCTGACCAATCAGAAAGGGTGTTCCCACGGTCAACTAAACTATAAATAGCACAAGGTCCTTTTCGCCAGCAGTTCTATAGCGCTTGTTTTCATGTGATTGGTTGTCAGTGACAGGCACGTCAAATATCATTTGTTGGTACGTTTTCACCAACAATTTTTTAATACACGTTAAAAGAATACAACATATAGAGGGATTTCATGGCAGCCATGTTTGTGGGCAAGTACAATAGAAAGTTTTTGAATGATAAAAGATTTCATTTCTCATGGGAGAAAAGGTCTATTATTTTGACCACAAACATGGCTGACGTAAAATCCCTCTATAATTGGATGTGTTATAAAAGTATGACAGCTAATTATAAACAGATTTGCCAAAAATTATGGGTTAGCAAACCGAATACAGTAACGTTTTGGCCTAAGAGCCAAAACAAAAAAAAGTTACTAAAAATTCTAAATACTAAACAGATTCTCTTACAAATACAAAATTATTCTAGACCGAGGGGTGGGTTGTCAGCTTATAAGCAGCAGATTTTGTGCGAGTGTGCAATAGACCACACCATGACACAACTGTATCAGTGCCACAATGTGTATAAGACATTTTAAAACTACTGCTGTTAACATGATACGTGCAGTGACTGTACAGTGGCATACCAACGATTTAAACATACACAATGGTGCTTTTAATCACACGGCCACCCTTACTTTCCCATAAAAAGATAAATATGAAAGGGTTATTAACCGAGCGCGAGGTCTGTATGGGAAAATATCAGACCGAGGTCTTGACAGACCCCGAGGTCTGATATTTCCCCATACAGACCGAGCAAACAAGGTTAATAACTTATTTATTATATGGCTTTGAGAAGTCCCGCTAAAACAATTGCCAACACAAACTTTTCTTTTCATCCGGGACAGCGGTCCTGATATGGCAAAATACAGACCATGCGTTAGCCAATCAGAATTCAGGAAATTATCTAGCCATATAATAATTCTGTAGATTTAATTAACAGATGTTTTATTGACTGATTTCTTCATATTATTCTTACAGAGAAGGTCTCATCCTTGGAATGGGAAATCCACTTTTAGATATATCGGCACCAGTAGATGAAAACTTACTCAACAAGTAAGTGGATTTTGATTAATATAGTCATGTCTAAATGAAAAGGGTGTTTGAAAGAGCAAATTGTGTTTCTTTTAGGTATGACCTTGAAGCCAATAATGCAATATTAGCTGAAGAAAAACACATCCCTATGTAAGTACTTAAGCATTTTTACAGTATTGGCCTTGTTGACACTTTAGTGATGAGCTGCTCATTAGCAGTGCTTGTCTTTTCACTAGTGACACAAACATAAGCACAAGCAACATACGCAGACTCATCAATGTACAGCTCATTAGCAGCTGTGCTTGTCTTTTCACCAGTTTTTGAGCAAAGTTCAAAACTGTCACTCTAAGTATTTCGATACTTTTGTATCCCCATCCAATAAGCACTAATATGAGATAAGAGAAGAGAACTCCTGATGCTGATTGGATGATTGCTCAGTCAGAAGTATACAAATACATTATAGCTGGTCATAGCTTTGGTCTATAACAGGTCTAATATTCTGATGAATGATGTGATATTCTAATAGATACCAAGAGTTAATTGATAAGTTCAACTTTGATTATCTCCCTGGTGGAGCAACTCAAAACACTCTACGTGTAGCACAGGTATGTTTCAGTACAGGCCTTGGCTGCATGAAGGGTAGATAGCACTATAGGTGAATCGTTGTTTACAATTTTTGCTCATTAGCATAGGCATTTCTCTTTTCAACCAAATAAACACCAGATCAACTCTGAATATTGAAAGGGCATGGCAAAACTAGCTTTCTTTGGAGATTTGAGCGTGGCACAAGCAATAGTTTTTGCGTTATGTAGTTTTAAAAACTCTAAATTTTACAGAGAATATATGGGCTCATTAGCGCTTTTGCCACCCAGAAATTTGAAAGCAAATTGGAAGCTGGTATCTCACATAATATTGCATGCAGAGAGCTAAAAACTTTAGTAAACTAGACGCACATAGTGCGTTTACTTGTGCCCAAGTGGAATTCAGTCTGGCATGAAAATAAATCTGTTTTAAAGCCAGTTTGGTCACGTTTTGAGTTCGGTACTGAACGGCGGAATATTTGTCTGCTTTGCCGGCAAGCTGATTTGAACTCATGGAGGTATCGGTCTCGATCCTAAATTTCCAATTATAAATTAAGGCATTTAGATATGAACTGCCTTTATGCCTGATATTTATTTAATTTTATAGCTGCTAGGGTAACAGCGGTTCGCATGTTAACAAATGCCTGTACGGCATGATGTTGCAGACTCATTGTAGCGTCACGAAAGCACACCGTCTTGTTTTGGTGACCTGTTTGACCTCGGTCTATTTTCTTTGATATTTTCAAGTAGCGGTTGCTTTGTAATCATTGACTTTCTAATAGTATTTATTTTAGTTTGTACGCCAAAAAATGTCAGCCATACCATTTAATTACAGAGAACATTGAAATACATAATGTTTTTAATCGTTCCTTTTATCCTGAAAACGTGCAGTCAATGATAAGAAATTCTCAAATTTCTCCTGAGCCAGACAAGCTGTCGCTTGAGTCAAAATATATTGGAAATTAAATCAAATTAAAAAACAGCTTAAAATGCTTCAAAACCAGAAAAAAGCATACAAAAAAATGAAAAGATAATATTTACTACATAGTAAGGCGAAAAAAAAAAATCCTTTTTATTCCATGAGGATTCGAATCCGGACCCGTCCATTTGCTTTATACGCCGTCCTGATGCCCTGGGTCTCTGAGGACGTTTATACGCACGCTGCTCTAAATGATTGCCTGGGGTGCCTGTGGCTTGCCTCGTTTTCATGGCACATTCTCGACTACGACGATAGACTGATAGATAGAAGACGCAAACCTAGACTCGTGCCGGCCTAAAGGCCTGGGCACGAGTAATTACTTATATTAAAAAGCTCTTAAAAGTTTTGGATTCAGTTTGTAATTTTTTTGATTTTTAACCGTATGCTAATGAGGCAGAAGGTAAACACATGACGTCAGCAAAGATCCTCTTATATGTCAAATGTATCCTTATCCAGTGAATAAATGGTGGCATTTTCCAATAAATTTATCCACTCTTAATAGTGCATGCAACCAGGGCCAGGGCAAAGAAAAACAAATTTGATGATCATTAGCAAATATTCACTGATTTTTGTTGATTAATATTGACATTTTGTACAATCAATTTATATTATAGTGGTTTCTTGAAAACAACTGTACATCATTTATGGGATGTATTGGTATGTATGAAAGCAACTTTCATTTCATTTGACTGTGAAAATCAGCACAGTTATGACAGGAATTTCAAATGTTTTTATAGACAGCATGACACTGTCACCACATGGCACTGTTCGTTTCACACTCATACGAAATCTGCTTACTTCACTGTTAGATTATAAGAGTAGATTTTGTATGAATGTAAAATGGACTGGGCTGTGACCATTGCAGTACCATACCGTGATGTCTTTAAAACATACAAAATTCCTGGCATAACCATGCCATACAAAAACTGGTCTATTCAACGCTCAATGCACTGCAATTTTCTATGCAACTTGTCTCGCAGCACTTTTTGTGATTTCTTTCATACATGATAGACTATCACTCCAGTTCCATTTTGTATAATGCAGCACATAATTATTATGCATACAGTTATGTTAGTAGTAATCTGGTTCAATGAATTTGTAGGGCAAGATGAGTTTGGCAAAACTCTTACCAAAATTATGACTGATGCTAGATTGAATGTCAACTACCTTTGCAAACCTGATGTTCCAACTGGAACATGTGCTGTATGCATTACTGGCAAACACAGGTAATATTGCACATATGTATAGCTTTTGTCAGTATTTGTAATAACAAATGCATTGTAATGCTAATATGCCAACCATTTTCACAATAACTCTTCACAAGCTGCTTTGATTAAACAGCCAATTGATCTCTGGTTGGCAAATGAATAACAATGGCTTAAATTATGTCAAAGTGAGGAGTGCCATGTGTAGTATTATACAGTTCTTTATGTATTGTATCATGTTTGTATACTATTTAGTACCTATGGGTTACCTGTGTTAATACCGCAAGGAATCATGGTAACACGTTCTTGTAAGACGCCATCTTGGATTAAAGTGTTGTTGTGTTACTCGCTCGTTCAATTCTTGACTTTCACATGACGTCATTAAAAAACTTACATGCTTCATATAGATCACTTAAAGTTGGGTCTATAGTATGTTCTTTATATCCACAACAGAAATTGTTCCTGAATTTTTGAACTATTTCCGTTGTTTGGTTTTCGAGTTATCAGAGGTATAAATCTTGTCACGCAATATTGTCACGCGTATTCAACAGACGCAAAAACAGACAAATTTGCTACAAATTACGCACATTTGGCTTGGTCTTTGAATGAAACTTTTGTTTTTTAAGACATCTGTATCAACTTAAACGATTTAACTGTTATTATTATATGATTTTGCCAATTCGTATTTTGTCCGCCATGTTGGTGTCGCACTGAGCGACACCAACATGGCGACGACATACATTTCTTACATAAGAATGAGTTTGGGAAATTGCTAATATCTTTGCAAAAAAATTCTCTTTCGGACTGAAAATTTCTTGGACATATGGAGCTTTACTTGCTCTTTACAAAGATATACATTGAATTTACTCAGGGAAGTGAAATCCGCTGATATTTTGGTGACCCGTAGAGTGACACCAATCACAAACTGCCATACATTTCTTACTAAAGAATGAGCATTTAAAATGGCAATATCTTCGCAACAAAAACTTCTTTCAATTCAAAATTTTGCAGAGTTACATAGTTTTATGTGCTCTTTTGAGTGAATTACATTTGATTTCACTCAGGATCCTGGAAATTTTTCGATGACGTAAGTGCAAGTCAAGAATAGTTTATATAATAGTACATGGTGGCAGCCGGTTTTCGAACCTAAAATCACAATGCCTGACCCAGATAATCAAGCTACATCGTCTGTACGTCCTCAAATGGCAAATATTCCTCCACCAGAGAAATTTTTGGGTGCAAACTCGCCTCAACAATCCGAGCTATGGCACAAATGGTTTCGCCGATTCGAGAGATATCGATTCGCCTCTGGCCTCCAACATAAACCCGACATGGAGCAAGTAAGTACCTTGTTGTACTCCATGGGTGAATGTGCCGACGACATTTTGAAAACGATCAATATTGATGAAACTAAAGCGAAGTACGACGAAGTTAAACTCGCCCTAAACAACTACTATGAAGTCCGCCGAAACATGCTCGTCGAGCGCGCCAAATTCAACAAACGTGTCCAGCAACCAGGAGAGTCTGTTGATGCCTTCATACAGGATCTTTACAAGCTAGCAGATGATTGTGATTATGGTACACTGAAAAAGGAGCTGATTCGCGATCGAATAATCGTTGGTGTGCTAGACGACGCTCTCTCCGACCGACTTCAAGCTAAAACGAAGCTAACTCTGGAAGAAACAGTGCAGTTAAGCAGACAGACAGAAGCCAGAAAACAGAGTAAAGAGGTTATTCGTGGAAACACGACTATTACCAGCAATAATACCACTGTTAACTATGTAAAACGCTCTACACAACACAGCAAACCAAGTCCTAGCAATGAAGCTAAAGGTGATGCCAAGAAAAAACCCCAACCTTCCTCAAGTTGCATTTGGTGTGGCAACCGTCAACGACATGACCGTCAACAGTGCCCAGCCAAAGATAAAACATGTTTAAATTGCAAGAAACGGGGACATTTCCAGTCAGTTTGCCGAAAACAGACATCAACACAAGCCAGCCCAAAGCCTAAAGTTCATGAAATCGAAGATGATGACTCACATATGCCCTTTCTAGGAGAAGTGGTAGGAGAGATAACCGAAGGAGAGAAGTCGTGGATAGTCCAAGTTGGAATTAATGGGAATGTCACTCGCTGTAAACTGGACACAGGTGCAGCAGTCTCCGTCGTCAGCGATTCCCTACCTTGGCTAAAGCAACAGCAATTGGAACCAGTGAAACAATCTCTCATGGGTCCAGGTGGGACACACCTTACTGTTCTTGGATCTTTCCTAGCTACAATGAAGTACAGACAAAGCAGGATACAAGAACGAGTCTATGTCATCAAAAACCAACCTTGCTCCCTATTAAGCAGACAAGCTTGTGTCGGCCTCGGACTGATCAAGCGATTAGATGTAGATGTTGACGAACTCAACACCGACACACCTAACTTCAGAGCCGAGTTCCCTCAGCTATTCACAGGCCTGGGTAAACTCGAAACGGAATGTCACATCACTCTACGAGATGGCATGACACCATTCTGCCTCTACACTCCCCGAAAAATCCCTCATCCACTAGTACCCAAGGTGAAACAGGAAATCGACAGCATGTTAGAACAGGGAGTTACCTCACCGGTGACTTGCCCAACTCAGTGGTGCTCAGGAATGGTGCCTGTACCAAAGTCTAATGGAAGAGTGAGAATATGTGTTGACCTCACACAACTAAATAAAGCAGTTCAACGTGAAATTCATCCTATGCCCTCAGTCGACGAAAGTCTTGCAAAACTAGGACAGGGTAAAGTCTTCAGTAAGTTGGACGCCAACAGCGGATTCTGGCAAATTCCCCTCGACGAGGAATCAAAACTACTCACAACCTTCATAACTCCATTCGGTCGATATGCATTCAACCGCCTCCCATTTGGCATAAGCTCCGCACCAGAGGTCTTTCAGAGGATAATGTCTAACATCCTCGAAGGTTTGCCAGGAGTTATTTGTCAACTAGATGATGTCCTTATACATGGAGTTAACCAGACAGAACATGATCAACGAGTTAGAGCAGTATTGTCCCGACTACAGAAAGCAGGACTTACCTTGAATGAGAAGTGCGAATTCTCCAAGCCCTCCATCAAATTCCTTGGTCACATTATTGATAGCACAGGAGTACATGTGGATCCCGAGAAAACTTCAGCAATCGCAAAGTTTCCAAAGCCATCAAACATCACAGAGTTGCAAAGATTTATGGGAATGGTGAATCATCTCGGAAAGTTCGTCCCAGATCTAGCAACCATCAATGAGCCCTTGAGACAGCTGTTACATAAGGACAATGTATGGCGATGGGGAGAAGATCAGGAAACAGCTTTCCGAAAGATCAAAGAATTGTTGCAGTCTCCTACTGTACTGGCACACTATGATCCACTTCGTCCAACTATCATTGCTGCTGATGCCTCAGCTACAGGAATTGGCGCAGTACTTCTACAGGTACAAACAAACGGGGATCGTCGCCCAATCTGTTTTGCCTCTCGCTCACTCAACGAAGCCGAACGACGCTACGCAGTCATAGAGAAAGAAGCGCTCGCAACGACATGGGCCTGCGAAAAGTTCTCACAGTACGTAACTGGTCTTAAATTCATCACTGAAACAGATCACAAACCACTTGTCACACTCTTGAACTCAAAGGAACTGTCAAAGATGCCTGCTCGCATCCAGCGATTCCGTCTAAGACTGATGAGATACAACCCTCAAGTAGTGTATGTGCCTGGTAAATGTCAGGTGACAGCAGATGCCCTGTCACTCAGATCTCCTAGACGACCAGTTATCCAGTGAAGTAGAATCTTTTGCTGTTCACACAGTACAAATCCTACCTGCAACCCCCAAGACTCTACAGGAAATATCACAGGCTCAGAAAGCAGATGAAGAGTGTGCACTCATACGAAAGTACTGCACAGAAGGATGGCCTATGTACATGCCACATAATCCACTACTCCGTCCCTACTGGGAAGCAAGAGCAAATCTCAACATTGTTGATGACCTACTTCTATATGGTGAACGTCTGGTAATACCTCGTAGCAAGAGACTAGAAATACTGGACAAAATACACACCGGTCACTTGGGAATAACCAAATGTAGATCAAGAGCTTGCCAGTCAGTCTGGTGGCCCAGCATCCACAACAGTATTGAAGAAATGGTTTCAAGATGCCGAACTTGTGCCAAACTTCGCCCCGAGCAGAGAGAACCCCTTATGCCTTCTTCTTTCCCCTCCCGTCCATGGGAAAGGATTGCAGCAGATCTATTTGAGCTAGATGGTAAGATGTACATTGTGATTGCAGACTACTATTCCAGATGGTTAGAGATCAAGAAAGTACTTAATGAGACCTCAGAGAACATTGTGCTGATCTTGAAAGAGATCTTCGCAATCCATGGTATACCTGACCTGATAGTTTCTGATAATGGTCCTCAATTTGCATCCTCAACATTCCACAAGTTTGCACAAGACTATGGATTCATGTACGTTACCAGCTCACCTAGATACCCTCAAGCGAATGGGGAATCAGAACGTTTCGTTCGTACAGCAAAGGACCTACTCCGAAAGAACGAAGACCCTTACATCTCTCTTCTTACATACAGGTCTACTCCACTTCAGAATGGTTTGTCTCCTTCAGAGCTGTTGATGGGACGTAGACTACGTACTCAACTACCTGTACTACCAAGTACGCTAAAACCAAAGTCGCAAGACTTGGAAAGAGTCCGTCAGAAGGAAGACTCGTACCGAAGTAAGCAGAAGATGAACTTTGACCTTCGCCACAATGCTAAGGACTTACCTCAACTGCAAGAAGGTGATAAAGTTTGGATTAGAGACCAGAAACGAGAAGCAGATGTCCTATATAAAACACCACATCCAAGGTCTTACCTGGTCCAGACAGACAAAGGAGTGCTACGCCGCAACCGTTCTGCCTTGGTAAGCCTCAGCCCGACCAATCAGCCTCCACCAGGATCTTTACCACCAGCAGAGCCACCTGTGGCAAATACCTCAACAGAACCGTCAACCAAAGTTGCAGCACCGCCACAAACACCTAAGCTTAGTGAACCACCTACAGAGAACCCTCAGCCGAATCTTGTCACTACTCGAGCTGGCAGAGTTGTACGTCCACCTCGACGCTTGGATTTGTGAACTTTGAACACTGAACATTGACTTTGTTTTGAACACTATATCCTTTCATGAACATGTTATCGCTATATCTTATTAGTAGTATATATAGCTTGCAGGGGGATGTAGTATTATACAGTTCTTTATGTATTGTATCATGTTTGTATACTATTTAGTACCTATGGGTTACCTGTGTTAATACCGCAAGGAATCATGGTAACACGTTCTTGTAAGACGCCATCTTGGATTAAAGTGTTGTTGTGTTACTCGCTCGTTCAATAGTTTATATAATAGTACACCATGATCAAGATTCATGTTCAGATCCATGCCCATCACCAAGGCTAGGTCAAACACTGGAAAATCCTTATTCACTCTCTATTCAAATTTCAAATTCAAAAAAAAATGTGGACATGAAAGATAATTTCAAATACATGCAAAGGTTGAAAATGACAAAAACTAACCTGCTCCCTTCCTGAGTTCCAAGCATTGGGCATGTTCCCACTCACAATTGTCATTCATGTAGTATTGAGTTATTGGGCATTTAAAATGTTCTTATTCTTTAGATGTTGGTTTGGCCATGCGCTGTCATGTAGCTGTATTGTGAAAAGGCAGCAGTTTTCCCTTAGTTATAATATACATGTAAAACTCTGATCATAGGTTGATTTATGAGGTGCAAATTCTAACCTAACACAAACTAGCCTCCTATACTGCACACATCCTTCATGTTAGAGGTTTTGATCCAACCTGATTGCAGGCATAAGTATGAGACTGTGTTTGCATGTATTTTGTGCAAGTGAAAACCAGTCTTTTGTTTTTAAATTTCTTACAGATCTCTAGTAGCTAACCTAGGCGCTGCCAACCATTATTCCAAGGATCACTTAGATCAACCAGAAAATTGGGGCCTTGTACAAAAAGCAAGATATGGTTATATTGCAGTAAGAGTTTGATTTGTACACTCATGTATATAGCTTACAATTGTTTTCTGACTCCAACATACATACATACACACACACACTGTCAGCAGTTGTAATGTGTAGACAAATCTTGGTGTCCAGCCAGCAGCAAGACTTTGTTCTAGTTTTGAATGGAAATGCATACATGTGTGTGCATTCAAGTTTTACATTCAACTTGATTAGAATAAAGCCATTATTTTATTTTTCTACAGGGATTTTTCTTAACAGTTTCTCCTGAATCCATAGTTGCTGTAGGAAAGCATTTTGCAGAAAATGATAAGGTATTGCTTGTTTTCAATCAGAGGATAACAGTTCTTGAACCCATTATCTAGCTTTGAATGACAGGCAAACACTGCCCTTCATGTGCTGGCAACCGTACAGTATTCTATTGTCATACAACTGAGAAAAATTGTTCACAAGAACGGATATGACATTAGTCCAGTCCCAGACTCTCTTTCTTGCCGCTCCAGGACTCGCGGAGAAAGAGAGTCCAGTATAACTTGCATGCGCATGTCAGCTTAGTGACCACGCGATCACCACATTCATGTGGTGATCGCGTGGTTACAAATCCTAAAGTCATCTAATGATTCAAGATGGCTGAAGAAGAAAGTGTTTTGTATACACGATATCAGTCTCATTTCGGAAAGCCATTTGTTGATTCAGTGAGCTATGCACTTGGAAAAAGCAACTATAATCTTTTACCAAAGTTTGAGCAGTTGAGCAGGCCATTTACGGATGGACAGTTGTGAAAGACGTATTTGTGAATTTTTCGATACGCATCACTACCACTGCTACCAAACACTGACATTTGCATATTGCAAGCTCGCAAAATACTAATTAATCAATTGATTGGCTCATTTTGCACATGCGCATGCAAGTTATACTGGACTCTCTTTCTCCGCGAGTCCTGGAGCGGCAAGAAAGAGAGTCTGGGACTGGACTAATATGACATCTGTTGCAAACAGGCAATTTCCAAAGCACTGTATAACAGTGGTACAAATTTTTGTCATCATTTTTAAAGAGTTGAGTGTTACTGAATTAATTCCTTCCTTCCTTCTTTCCTTTCTTTCTTTCTTTTTTCTTTTTTAATTTCTCTTTCTTTCCTTCCTTCCTTCCTTCCTTCCTTCCTTCCTTCCTTCCTTCCTTCCTTCTTTCCTTCCTTCCTTCCTTCCTTCCTTCCTTCCTTTCTTTCTTCCTTTCTTTCTTTCTTTCTTTCTTTCTTTCTTTCTTTCTTTCTTTCTTTCTTTCTTTCTTTCTTTCTTTCTTTCTTTCTTTCTTTCTTTCTTTCTTTCTTTCTTTCTTTCTTTCTTTCTTTCTTTCTTTCTTTCATTCTTTCTTCCTTCCATTTTTCTTTCATCCTTTCTTTCTTTTTTCTCTTGTTTACAATTTACTGCTTATTCTGGTTTATAATTTATGCTTTTTGTAATCATTCTTTTTCAGACTTTCATGATGAATCTCTCAGCACCATTTCTGTGTCAATTCTTCAAGGACCCAATGATGAAAGCCATGCCTTACATTGATATCTTATTTGGAAATGAAACAGTAAATATTAATGAGTTTAAATTTACTCATTTCCATCTCCTCTTTCATATTGTGTTTCTTTTTCCTTTCCCTTTCCTGTCAACTTCTTCCACCTCTCACTCCAATGTTTCTTATAACTATTTGTTTATAAATTGTTGCTGTACAACTTTTTATTATCTTTTATTGTTTATTTCTCTGTATGCAAATTTTTATTTTTTTATTTTAGGAAATGGGAGTTTTCGCAAAGGAGCACAACCTCGAGGTAAGCTCTAGTGTAGGGAGGTGGCCCCCTAAAGTTTTTGGTCATCAATTATATTTTGCATACATCTCTCAACTCACATGTTGATTTGTCAGAAGAAAAAATAGAATATCAGAAATTAGTTTTAAAAACTCATTGATAATTCATAAGGCAAACACAATGAAAATCGCCACTGTGACGAGTGTCTTTATATCTGAAAAAAATTCGGCCTAATTACTCGGGCTACCTGTGGTAGCTCGAGTCTAGGTTTACCTTTTCGGTCTATCTATCTATCAACGTCGCAAATCGGCAAATTACCCAGAAGCCTTTGGGGTACACTGTTGACCACGAGGCTTCCTGTGGTCGCGAGAGATTTATAAGAACAAAATGGCGGACGCTATCAATCGGAATTTTTCGAACTATTGGCTTTTAATCTCAAGATACTTTGCTTTAATCGTTAATATCGAATTCTCGAATTTAGTGATGACCTTCTTACCAGCTGTTGTAATCAACTTATAATGTATTGATCGTCCAAGAACACGAGACAGATCGATTTGTGGCAGCAAACTTCACTTGAGGACAGACATGTAAGACACGGAGATATTGTCTTTAATAGATCAGTAGTTTGTTTAAATTAATAATATTTCACCACTGCTTGCACATAATATTTGCTTACACGGTGTCTACCGTCATGCTCTTCCTGAGAGCCGTGTTAAAAACGAACTAATTAACTAACAATATATCTACAATTAACTAGAAAGACTCAGGATTCTTGCCTTTGCGTAATAAGGTGACTAGGGTGTATTAAATAATTAAGCCAGGAAACAAAAATTAGTAAATGGTGCAAAATTACACCAAATAAACAATGGAAAACAAATGATTTTTTGTTATTAACTTATAAATATTTAGTGCAATCTGCTGTATTTTGTACAATGTCATGCTTATATTGAATGCACTTTATTGTCAATCATGCTCAATGTTAGCAGATAAAAATATAGTGATGGATAGTCATGGAAATGATAGTAATGTTTATGAGACCCTATATTAGTAACAATTGAAGAATAATTTTAGAATGTATACGTACGAAATGATATTTTCAATCAATGAAAAGTGATACTCAACCACAAATTTGAACAAGCTTTGTTCAACCATGTTCACAGAAACAAGATAAAGTGGATTTGAATTGAAGGTATTACTGTATGTAGTAGTATCAGATTGATGTAGATTGATGTGCACGGAGGAGCTATATATGGTATCGGTAATGAGCATATATTGTATGACATTACACTTCTTCAAATAAAGCATCAGCAACTGACTACTGCTATAATCATTGATCTGCTCCATATTAAAAACATGGTAATACATGTATTGAAAAGTTGTGTTAAGAAACTGAAATGATTTCATAGAAAGGTAACTGTGGTACTTCTAGAATCTACCAATGTGACAACAGCAATATCAAAATCATTTTAACTTGGACATTGAAACAGTCTGCCACAGTTTGTAAGTTTTGTTTCCATAAATCAAAGTAAAAAAGTACAGAATAGAAATTTAAATTGTCTGAGCTATAATGTATTATCTATAGATCATATTGGATCATTTGGTAGGCATTTACAAAATAAAGCAGACTGTATACTGTATATGGTGTGATAAAAAGCTAGACCAGCAGTATATTAATAACCATCATGATGTGGTACAATTATGTACAAACTACTTTCTCCCCAATATAATTTGTGTTCTACTCTGGGAGTACTTGTCATGCATTTTTGCAATCAAAAGACACTGACAAGTCAAACTGGTTTCCATCAACTTCTGTTCTCCATTTCTCCCCAAGTACTATACACAGGTGTAGCCCGAGTGAACGCCTATTAGGCGTCTAGTTTACATCAACTTTAACCTCGATTTTCTCCAAGATAAATAAAGACATTTTTTGATTTTCTTTTAGAGAACAACTCTAATATGTGTTGGAGTTTTTTAAGCATGTATAAAGAACTCGAGATCGTGTTTTATCGGTATAAAGATCCTTGCCTATGGCTCAGATGTTTATATCTGATAAAACACTTTCTCTCGTTCTTTATACTATACATAAAGATTTGTTTCTTTTTATTTGTTTGTTATTTATTATTATTATAATTTATTATTCTGGGTGCCCCCCTCTTGGGTCCTTGGTACAGCCCTGGAGGTAAGCCCTACTTAATCCCATTAGATGCTCAATGTCACATTGCTGTTATATTATCATTCTATTTTTGGCAGACTGAAGATTTGAAGGAGATAGCTAAGAAGGTTGCTGCTCTACCAAAAGAAAATGATAAGCGCCCACGTATGGTGGTTGTTACTCATGGCAAAGAACCTACAATAGTTGTTCAAAGTATGTCATTTGAATGAAAAAGTAGAATTACAAAATAAGAAATTAGATAACTGAGAGCCATGTAACCCATGCGCCCCCTCCCCTGCCCCCACCCCCTACCCCCAGGGTGTGAGGAGCATCTCAGTCTTCACCTCTATCGTAGATATGTAGCCCCCAGCATAAAAGTGGCACCTCCCTGCCAACCTAATGCCTGCCTGAGTGCTTCCCCCACCCCGCTGTGGTGTATCCTTCATCCCTATCATAGGATTGAGCTTGTAAGTCCCTCATCTTTTTGGTAGAACAATGTTAAGTAGGTTGGATGATTCATTGTAACACAAGTAAACTTTCTTGATAGATGGAGAGGTAAAAGAATATCCTGTCATTGTAATCAGAGAGGAAGAGATCATTGATACTAATGGTGCTGGTGATGCCTTTGCAGGAGGTGAGTATCATTGTTGGTAGATATCACGTATTGTATAAACAACACTTAAACCAGATACAAAGGATACCAGCCAATAGCTAACACAACAAGAAGGTTGTTGAATATAACCAACATCTGACCTTCAAAAATGGCTGGCTTGTACTGTACCAGATCACCAAATGGACTGTTAGGACTTTCATGAGAGTGATCATGAAGCCATGGCCACTTGGCATTATTCCCGGGGGGGAGGGGGGGCACTCTGATCGTAAATGGATGGGGATGCTCATCGTACCTTTTAGGGGTCAAAATCTGCAATCTGGTACCTTTTAGGGTGTCTCAGACTTAAGTGGACTACCAGAGATATAGCTGGTACCTTTTAGGGACTGTTTTGTGGTAAATAAACTACCTAAAATAAGCATGAAAGGGACGATTTCAATGATCTGAATTGGATCTTCAAAGCACATATTCAATAACAAAGTGTTTCATCACTTTAATTCTTTATTATTGTTTTTGAATTGGTACCTTCTAGGGGTAGAAATTAATTGTTGCCACTCCCAAGTGCTCAGGTACCTTTTAGGCGTCATTTTCAAAATTTCCAACGAGCATCCCCGTCATCTTATATATAGGAGTCCCCTCCCTGGGGCATTATCATGGCATGGCATAATCATTGTGGCATCAAATAAGTCTAAATGTATCCCGAAAATGTAGAGAAAAGGCATCTTGAGGGGCAAAATTAATAGATCATCTGCAATATGAAACACAAGTGTTTTTTTGCTGGTGAAGAGGCCTCTGTGGCTTGTTTTCATAAAAAAAATGGTCACCTGTTCGATTGGTCTTTTGCAAACTTACCATTTTTTTAACTATCTACTAGTATCCCTTTGGCTATCTTTTTATTAACAAATAAAGGCTAGTACTCTAAATCTAAAATGCTTCTTATTCTAGGATTCATTAGTCAGTTGGTTCAAGGGAAAGAAGTTGATCAGTGTGTTCGCTGTGGTCATTGGGCTGCCAACTACATTATACAACAATCAGGAGTTGTTCTCAGTGACAAGCCATCTTTTGAATAATCAATTGAAAGCTATTTCATAGTGGATATCATAGAATCAACTTTGAATAAAAAAATACTGTTTTAGTGGTGTCTGTTTATATTCATTTATTCATTCATTCATTTTTATTTATTGATTTATTGATTCATTCATTCATTATTCATTCATTTGTTTGTTTGTTTGTTTGTTTATTTATTTATTCTTTTTTGTGCATAATATATTCTTTAAAATTTGACAACAGCACATGAAAATAGTCAAAAATGCTTATAAATGAACATGTGCTTTTGTCAAAATATAAGGTGCTTATGAAGGAAAAATGTTTTTTGTTTTTATAAAATATCTGAAATACAAGAAATATCCATATTCCAAGGCATATAGGGTTAAAATTGACAAATTATTTGATATAGTAAGGTTGATAGTAAGATTTAAGGCAAGTTAATAAAAGATGTTTTCACTCTAAAAGAATGATCATTATTAGATTGTGCCTACCAAATATCTTATCAGTATCAAGACTTTTCTTTGTGATATTTTTCACTAAACTGAAGGAATTCCCCTGACTGCTTTTTGAATCCAAAGGTGTGCTATTATACAAACTAAATAGTGAGGTCTGCAAGCTTCTTTCATAATTTAACTGCGCATATTCTTATTCCTTTAATTTCTATCAATCCAAATTTGTATGATAAAGCTATTATCAAACAATTTTTTGAGGCAAATGGCACAATTTGAGGGCTTGTAAAACTGTCAATTCTAACTCAAAACAACTCAAACTTTGGAATCATTTCAAGAAGGAAGTTTTATTTATGACCACACCAGGACTGATTTTTGGTCATATGCACTTTAATTTATTCTGTGAGTTCTGGCACCTCCCCTGATCATTATCTTTACTTTAATTGCTGCAATTATTAAACCCAATGGCAGAACAAAGAGACACTTGGCTGACTTCTTTTGTTTTCTTTTTCCTTGAGGCCACAAAATAAAAGAAGTCGGTCCACTTAACCAGGCTAGCCCAGTTAAATCAGGCCCTTGCTTGATAAAATTTGACCCAAAACTCTGTTTCTTTTTCAAGGCCTTATATAAACAACTAAGATATGCTGATAAATGCCTGCATTTTGGACTCTTATTTTGCTTAGATACACCAAACAAACAAGGATTAGTTATTTTCATGAAACAAAAGCCGCTTAGAGTAATTAAACAACCTTAGTTGGTATATGAATTAGTTTAGTCTTTAAGCGGTTTTCTGATTGGCTAAAATTTCGCGTCAATTACGTCTTTGTTTACGCGGGAAATCATGTTGAGCGAGTTGTTATGGCAACAATTTTACATCCGGGAGTCTTGAGAATTCTGGATGAAGGAACATCGAATATGGCTGTGAGATAAAACTTGTGGTCCGATTTTGGTCGTTTTTGTCATCTGAAATTGGTCTTCCGTGGTGCATTTCTAGAGGTGGTCCTTTATGGATCCCTCTAGTGTAATGTGGTGGTGATATTCGAGTTTAATTCGTAAATAACATGGAGTTATATCCATCCGTTTCAAGAGTCCTCTCTGTTGGATCTGCTGTGTTACAGAACGTGACGAAGAAAATATTCGAGTGAACTGGCGTCGAATTTCGACGATTTATAGGTCTTTCAATGGACCTATACATACATACACTTACTGGTACAGCATTTGAGTTAAGAGTTAGTCCTTTCGAGACGATCATGAGCATTAAAGCAAAGATCCAACGTTTGGAAGGTAAGCGTTATGTTTTGGGCATACATAACCTACTAAGCTAGCTATATTTCTTGATTTTTTCCACTTTCAAAAGTCTGCTTAACACGATTTTGGATCAACATTTTCAAATCTAAATTATAAATCTGCAATTTAAGTTCTATAATGGTCGATAAAATGGCTTGATCATAGCTTGTAAATGTTTCGCTGGGGGTTTACTTTCCGAATATGACGATGTGCATTTTCTACTGAATTATTCACGACGACCATGCGAAAAAACTTATATTCATCTCAAAATAATACCCTATTTCTTAGAAAACGAATTGAGACATCACCCAAACTAGAAAAAGAACTATCCTAAAAAGATCTAAGTGTCGAGAAAGTTTTAAAGTTAAAGGGAAGGTAGTGAATTCGTCAACCAAAGATATTGCAGAATATGACGATATGAGTTAAGTCTCTTATATTCTCGAGCAAAATTTTCATGAAAATTCTTGCATTCCTTCCTCTTACTTGTCTATTTATTTTTGTTAATATTTTTCCCTAAAATATGGAGTTTTATAAATATAATTTTCTGATTTTTTTCCTTCTTTTTTATTTTGTAATTACAGTATAGCAAAATGGGTCGTAGGGTGCCAGAAGGATCCAGAAGAACAAACTTTTAAAAATTTTGTTCAGATTTTCACATCCTTATACATATATCAGTAAAGTGTAGATGGAAACCTTTTTTGGGGGGAAATATTCTTAATCATTTTTAAGTGCTTTGAATTTTGTAAAAGTGCATCTTCAAGTCTTGAACTGACTTTTCCTTACATATAATATACAGGATTTTATTGGTGCACTAACGTAAACACCATTATGTGTATTTGACTGTACTTACTAGGGTTTTCAATAAGATTTCAAAATAGGTGGCTCCCAAGGTGTGATAGCCAGCTGTGACCAGTTATTACTTATATCTTATTATATACCTTCTAACTAGGATATACTTTTTTTGTAACTGCTATTATCAGGCCTAAATGGTTGCCAGAATAGTGTACACTGGATATAACCTTATCCAGGAGATGTAGTGTCTGTTATGTAATAAGGATTTACATATCCTGGACATCGATTTGCCTTTGTGCAACCAGGGCCAGGAAATGTTATGATATTCAGTGATCTTTCTAAACATGATGTTTCTAGCCCTTGGCAAGGTCTTAGTTACATGAGCAATATATTTCAGGCATGAAAAATAGTAGAATAATTTAAGGCTGGTTTCCATTTAATCAATACGATTGCTGGAGAGGAGTTTCCACATGATTGTCTCGATCACTGAGATAGAAAAATTCTATCTCAGCGATCACGATTGCCATTATCGGTATGATCGCTGAAACACATTTTTGGATGATCCTGGTGATCATAGTGATCAATTGCAAATGGAACCAGGCTTAAAGGTCTGTTATTGTTGTACTGTAGATGCTGTTGGTCACTGGTATCATAAAGTAAACACTTTTGCAATGTTTTTGCTTGCGTAAAATTGCACAAAGGAAAAAGCCAGAGTAAAAAGATTGTTCATTGAATACATTAGAGTCATTAGAGTTGCAGATGATATCTGTGAAATAAAAACATTGCTAAAAGTTTGAACTAAATAGTGTTGTACAATTGTACAAAGTTGTACAAACCATCCAACCGTCATATCATTTATTACTTTATGACTAATTACTTAACATGCTAAATAGTTAATAATCATTTCATACATAATCCATGCATTCCAGTATATTTAGTACTTTTTATATGTGCAGGTATCCCTATTTCACAACAACACTTAATCTGGAGGTCTGTCGAACTCATAGATGACTTTTGTTTACATGATTACAAGTAAGTTTATTATGATTCCTATTTGTGGACCATTGCTGTATTTTATTGCCTGCAAACATTTTGAATCTTGAAGGGCTTTCATTGTTCTATTCATTAAGAAGGAACTGTAAACAAGTAGAGCTGCTAGGCATTGCTGATATAATCCTCTGAGAATCTGTTTTCTTTGCAGTATTTGTGATGGAGCCACCTTACAGCTTGTTCTTGCAATGCGAGGAGGACCAATCAATACACGTAGAGGTGAGATCTCTTGGCTTTGTGGAGAGGAGGTCGTTGCACAGAGGTTTTAATATTGCTGGGTTTCATCCATTCCTTTGGGAATACAGAAGACAATAGAATGGCAGCCATGTTGGATGAACAAACAAGAGACACTAATGAGAAATCTTTTGTTTAAATGTATGGATCAGATTGATGATAAGGACAGAAGATGCTGGCCATTGTAGAGAGGTGGTTGTTGTACAGAGGTTTTAATATAGAGTAAATCTATGGATCACATTGATGGTGAGGACAGAAGATGGTGACCATTGTGGAGAGGTGGTCATTGTACAGAGGTTTTAATATAGAGTAAATGTATGGATCAGAGTGATGGTGAGGACAGAAGATACTGACCATTGTAGAGAGGTGGTCGTTGTACAGAGGTTTTAATATAGAGTAGATGTATGGATCAGAGTGGTGGTGAAAACAAAAGATGCTGTCCTTTGTGGAGTGGTGGTCATTGTAGAGAGGTGGTCATAAGTAGATTGATTGTATGATGATTATTTGATTTGTTTACAGTTCCTATGGAGGATCCAAGTTTACAAGAAATGGCTGAATACATGGAAGCTAACCAGTAAGCCCTATATCGTTGATTATAATTAGATTAACATATTTTCTTCAATTAATAGCTTGCTATAGAATTTAAACTCCCGTATTACCAAACAACTTGTTTATCAAAGTTTCAAGACTAAGATGGAGAAAGTTTCATGGCATTATTCATTAATCTGTTATATTTTGTTGTATTTAGAGATGAAATCTGGGATCGCCTGCCAAAAGATAATCGTCAAGTAACACTGCTAGTGTTCAGAGATGGAGATCAATTGAACTTCTTTAGAGTGGTTGATAGGGGTGATGGCACCCTTACACCACTGTCTGACTCACTAAGGTATAACTTTGATTTATATAATATTGATGAATTAAAATATTTGTACATCTATGTACTGTGGTATATAAATATGGTGGTCTTGGCTAAGCCTGCTTAGGTCACATGCAAATTTAGTTTGTTTAATGTGTCCTCTAAATCTCTTACTAAGAGAGTATTCTCTAGGTGCCCAGTCCACCTAACCCTCCACTCCCTCTGCGAATCATAAACTTTGCTATTAGCATTTTGAGTGGAGAAATGAGTATGGAAGAGTACTTTGGTCAGCCTCACATGGCTATAATATAACTCTGTTATAAAACAGAAATAGCTTTGCAATAATTTATAATAGCAATGAATATATTGTTTCTTTTTGCCAATAGTGGTGCATCAATGTATAATTTGTATGATGAAGAAGAAGAGGACTCACAAAAACCTGTTTCTCAAGAAACAATGAAAGAAAATAAAGTCACTATGAATAAAATGAAGCTTTTGAGACACAAACTTCAGTCTCAGAAAATTACCAAGGTAAGTGTGATTGGCTATGGGATCCCTGTGTATGTGTGAATATTATTGTATGTTATGGGATACCTGTGTAATGTTAGAACTTGTTTCACTTTGGGTTCCCTGTGTAATAAGGATCAGATCTTCTAAATCTACATGAAATCCTCATTTCCACTCATTAATATTTTTCATGGTTTCTTTTTTTTATTCACTGTTCCTTTGTTCATTGCCATTCTCATAATATCATTCTTGTTTCATTTCATCATTAGCATTTTGTTGATTCATTTGTCTATCATTTGTTCATCATTCATTTCTTTATCATTCATTTGTTCATCGTTCATTTGTTTATCATTCATCCATTATTCAATCATCCATTCATGCTTCATTCATCCACTAGCTCTCATCTCGACGTGTGAACATTCTCATGCAGAATGCAGATATGTTGCCAGAAGGGATCTTTGAAAATGCAACCATTGTTGTGTTTGCTTCAGAAAAGGTTTCAAACTCTTATCTGTTCTTCTATTTACTTAGACTGTTGCTAGTATTTGCAGCAGTATCAGTAGTCAAGCCTGAGTTATGAAAGCCTGATTCAGGCCACTTTCAGCCCAGGTTGAAATTTCAGCCTGGCGAGGAAAATGAAAGTTTATCGCGATTTAGACAAAAAGCTCCTAAAATACTACCAACTTTGTACCGATCTATGAGGAAATCTGACCAGGCTGAAATGTCAGCCCGGGCTGAAAATTGTCATGTAATCGGTGCCTAATGCTAATCCAGTTTTAACTCTAAGAAAAGCAATTCATTTTAATCCTGGATAAATGTTGGTCAGACTTGTAGAAAATGGCCCCAGAACTAGATTTTATTAACCACCCCTTGAACCACCCCTTGATATCACACATATACATTCTCTGGGTCTGTTGGCAAACCTGGAAGGCAGGCAGTTGCAGAAATACAAATTCTTTGATTTGTGGTTTAAAATAGCAATCTCCACAAGCCAGCTATAATAGCCACATACTTGCTTCTTATGAAAGTTGTGGCAGGCCCATAGCTAGCATAGAAGCAACCAAGAAAGTTGCCTTATAAACACACCAAAAGAAATACATGTACAGATTTGTGGAGGCCTTTGAACCTTGATGTATCTTTTGGACTTATTTATCCAGTGATTTGATGATAATGTTGTCATTATTACAGCCTGAAGTGTTACCACAACCGCCTGCGGGTGAAAAACCAAAGACGGCTATGGCTAGTGCAAGGAGAAGGTAAAAAAGAACACCCCCACCACACTTCATTGATATAGAGCAATATTTTTTGTATGAGTGTGGAAACAAACAGCAGCATCATGCTGTGACCATGTCGATTCTGTATTGAAAACATTTAAAATTCCTGCTTTGTCTGTGTCCTGCTGTAACTGGGCAGATTTTAGTCATTTGAAAACTGGCTCTATAGACTTGTTGGAACTCTAGAAGTATTGATTATGTCATTACGATTCATTGAGTAGTACCAAAGCTACTTGTGAAGTAAAGTGAAGCAAAGCATAATGGAATAAAATTCTATTTGCTGCAGTTCAGAAACATTTCACAATGTGAACTTATCAAAGGTTTATTCAAAATTGTTATAAAAATTGTTGATTTATTGTTCCATTCCTTTTCTTGCAGATTACACCTTTCAGAGGCAACACACAAGCGATCAAATCCAAGTGTAATGAATGCTAAAAAGACTGAGAAGTCACATTCAAAGCCTCATCTTCCCCATCCCCCTCCCCCCTTAGAAGCCAATGGAGCAAAAACAGAGGGAGAGACAAAAGGGAAAAGGCCCTTTGCCACCTGTCAATACAAGAAAAGGAAAACAAATCGACGTATCAGACTTTTTTGTAAATTCTCAAGAACCTAAAGTAGTATCATCATTTAATAGATCTTTGACAAGAAGTGCCTTCAAAGAAGGCCGGCGGAGTATTTCAGAGTTAGTTAAAGATGCCAAGGAGATCAAACCACTTGGGAGCATATCAAAACCCAAAGTACCCAATACAAAATCTCATAGAAACTCAAGTCCACAATATATGGACCATGCGTTAGAGTTTGTACCTGGAAGTGCTCATATACGAAGGTCAAAAGGCAGCTCTAAAGAGCACAGAACTTCTAGTCCTCATTACAGAGACAGTTTAGAATATATATCTGGGAGTAGTAGTTTACGGCGATCTAGAATACCTGAGGAATACTTACAGGGTAATTATAGAGGAGAAATATCATCTGGTAGTGGCGGTACAACAAGATTAAAAGATAATGGAATGTGTACACCTGAAGGGCTGTTTCATGGAACAAGGGTAAGCCATGCCTTGATGAGTTTATTAAGGCATAGAAACTTTATTTTATGTTTACTTAGTAATTCATGATAGCTTCAAGTCAGAAACACATAAGGGGTTGAAACGTGTAACAACAGTACATTTCTTTGGTTCCATGCTCCGGAATATTCAAATGAGCAAAACAAGCGTTTTATGACCATATTTGGTAATGATATGACCTTCAAAAAATGGCGGAACAATTTCCCATCTACATGTTGCTCACTTTCCAGCAGCTTATAGTGATCACATCATGTTCAAAACAAAACAGAATTTTATTTCAAGGTAACTGACTAAATTGTGAAGACTCGGAGGCCAAGCCAGGGCAATTTTCTGGTAAGGAACGCTTGAATCGTAACCTCGAATATGAAGAAATTTTACAGAGATTTTATACTTGTAAACAGACAGTCATTATTTAAAAAAATTCAAATAAATAAAAGCGCGCTTAGGTAGACACTAAATACGTTGTTTATTTGTCTGTTCTGAATGTGTTTAAAGTAGCTGAAAGAGTGATAAAATGCTTTGTAAATCCACTTACTGTTTGCCTTGAGAACTCATGATCAACATTTGGAGCTGATCGTAAACTTTCTTTTCAGAGTACGAAGTTGCACTTTAGGATGTCCAAAGTCATCAAAAATGCAAAATATACTTTAATAATGACCGAAAAATTACAAATAAAAGCTACAAAATATATTTTTGGCCAAGTTTTCATTTTCCAAATATGGTCAAAAAGCGCCTTTGCCTCATTTGCATAATTTGAATATTCCGGAGCATGGAACCCGTGTTACACGTTTCAACTCCCTTATGTGTTTCTGTTCAAGTGTAATGATATACTTGAGATTGACAGACCATGCTTTACACTACACTGATAAGAGAGAATTCTGGACAAGTATGTGAAGTCACCAGTGTTTAAATTACCATTACTGCAGCACAAAGCTCAGTGTCACCACTGTCATCACAGTAATAGTAATACTGTAATACAGTAGTGTAATCACTTACTCTTTGTCTTGTCATCCTCCATTAGCACTAAGATCAGTGATGCTAGTAACCGCACCTTTCATGGCTGCCTAGTAATTTTTATAGCTCTTGAAACTTATGAACCTTAGTGCTCTATTTTTTCAAGTAACAAATATGTAATTTTTCTCTTGTAGAATGCCTCGAGCCATTTTACACATCGACATGATACAGGTATGAATAACTAACTGAATTCATGCGTTAAGGATTCACTCTCCCATCAAATAATTGATTTGCTTGTTTTTCACTTCTAATTTACAGTTGGTCCACCACATCATCTACCCCCTGTAAAAACACATCCTCCACAACTAGTCCAGACTAAAAAGAAAACTCGATGCTTCTTCTGTAGTAAAAAGACAGGACTTGCAACTACCTTTCAGTGCAGGTAATATATTACTGCCCTGTAGTTTATAGTGTAGTGTAGTGTAGTACAGCATAATGTGTGGTGCAATGCAGGGTAGGGTAGCATAGTGTGTTCTGTACTATACCATACTGCACTGTAGTATAACATAGTGACCTTTATCATTTATCTGGAACTTCTTGTCAATATATGTTGCTGCCTAAATTACTGAGTATTTTCCTTTTTAGATGTGGCAATACATTCTGTGCTACTCATCGCTATGCAGAAGTTCATGGGTGTACTTATGACTACAAGAGTGAGGGACGTAAACTAATTGAACAAAATAACCCTGTGGTAGCTGCACCAAAGCTGCCTAAAATCTAACTTATTTCTAATAGAAATAATTATCTTTGTACAGAAGACTACTTAATACATAATGCTGACTTTATTGTGTGTGTGTATTAGTTATCTTCTTATTTATGGTTTTCCTTCTTTCTAAGATGTACTGTATGGAAACCACTGTACGATATGATTTTTTCTCTAATTCTTTCTTCTAATATTGAGTACCAAGTTCCTCAGTTTTATACTAAGGATGAAAATAACTCAGGATTATTGATGGACAATTTATTCTTCAGGAACTAAAAAAATCAGACATTTTTGGGAGTTGATAGGAAAATTGAATATTGTCAGTGTTTTTCAAATTTAGGGATTCACTTTGCTAGAGAACTTAATTATTACATTTTTGTATGAAATTGAATGGTGGGGAATGATACTTTTTCATCTCTTTCAATAAGAATAAAGGAGTATATGATTGACAACATTTTTATTGGATTTTTAATTGAAATAACTTCCTTGGTTAATGTGGTCAAAGTCTTTGGATGAGAGTGAATTTCTGGGTCCGATATTATTGTAGATATTGTTTATACAGGGTTTTTATGTACAAAAGCAAAATTGATTGGACTTGTCTTCTGTCAAAGTAGATCATTAAATAAAGCTTATTTAAAAGTGTTGGCTCTAGTGTTTACATGTACTTATTTAGGGGTATTGACTACAGATATATCAACCTGCCAGTTTACTAATGCTGTCATTTTTTTCACTTTATTCACAATCTTTGTTATCAAACTTCAAATTTTTTTGAATATTTCACAACGAGGATATTTTATGAAATTAAAAAAAATACTTTTTGTACAAATTATCTTCAAAAATTAGAATTTTTGCACCATGCATTTGATTATCCCATTTTTCATCTCACTTTCATTTCCCATCTTGCAATAGCATGATGTTATGCCAGGAGACTGGCCAAAGTGCACATCATACACCAATATTGATGATCATTATTGTTGCAGTACATAAAGTTCGCTATGAACCCTGAAAAATGAATGTTGAAGAAAATTCTCAAAATGATGTACAGGTATATAGCCAAATGCATCCTTGGTGACCCACGACATTCGCAGAAGGGAAGGGTGAAAAGTGAAGGGACACTCTTTTGTCTTTGTTCACTTACATGTATAATGTCACAGGTGCCCTATAGGATCCCTGAGGGTGAGCCAAGCCGATGCACAGCTAGAACCCAGACTTTCCCTTCCTTATTGCATGATGTTTTGTGACATTTGTTACAGTGCCTTGACATCACCAACTGACCCTTCAGTAAAGTCAGTCTCCCTTGCTTGTCCTGATTTTCTTTTGCCCTCTCCCAGAGAGGACTGCCTTGAGTTGGAATACCATGATCAGCACAGTACCTCCATCTAATAGAGCCGATTTTGTATGAGTGTGAAAACAGACTGCACCATACTATAACCACATCAGTGCTGTGTTGTATATAAAAACATTTGAAATTCCTGCTGTAACCTTGCCATGACCACATGGTGCCATTTTCACACATACAAAATCTGCTCTATGCTATGTACAAACGGTGGAGACTTGGACCAACTATATACTTACGATGTTGAGCTAGACATGGTACCAGAGCGTGTTCTTTGACTGCCTGGTGTACATGATTTGGGTCGTCGTATTAACTGGGGACCCCAATCATCATAGTGTACACTTCTAGGTGCAGGGGTATGTGAACGGAATGCACCAGGACTTGCCCTTTGTCGTGATGAGCTCTGTCTTTCTCTGGAATTGCTACTACGATCTTTACATCCATCTGTTAAAATTGATAGATTATTGAGAATTAATGAATTCTGCCAGTGTAATCCCATCAGCATTAGAAAAGGATTAATTAATGCTGTTATCAAGAGAGAATGAACAAGCGTTAAGCTGTCAGATTGCAACATACACAGAGATTTAGGGGGTGTCCATGGACATGGCATAGTAATAGACAACTTTCAAAAATGGCGGCGTAGTACACATGAACGAGGCCACGAAGGCCTTGTTACCAGAAAATAAGCGTGGCGACACTTCTGTTGCTATCAAAGATGATGTGTTCCTCTTCCTTTTGAAATTATAACTATTTTCTGTGCATTTTACAGGATATACTTACATTCATTTGATGCCATTATGTTTTTGGAGGCCTTTCTGGCCTCGTTCTGATGAACAATGAGCCCGCCATTTTTGAAAGTCGTCTGTAAGTGACTTTTCTGAGGAGGTTTTCAAGACTAAATGATCTAAAAATTATTGACTCTCCAATGCCAAAATATAAATGCCACAACATCACTATCACCACAGGCCATTTTTTTGGATGCCCTTTCAATATTGAAGGTGTCCCTGTTGTAGTGATACTTACCATTATTACTGTCTGACTGTTCTTCATAACGTGGGTCAGGGTACCTGATGCAATGAAATTGAAAAAATATTGTTATGATGCAAATAAAGCAACTTTTTTTGACTTTGATACAGCAGATTTTATATGACCAAAAACATTGTGCCATGTTATGCTGTGCAGTGCTGCATTACAGAGTTTTGATTGGTCAACGATATATTTGTAGTCATACAAAATCGACAATCAATCAATGGGGCACCGTTGCTGATGGTGGAAGGAGGCTAAACTAGGGTTCATGCATTCAGTCCTAAGAAGATCAAAAGTACATTAATATCTAACTGAAACCAAGAGATATACCTACCAGGGGTTTTGATACAAGTGGGTATGTCTGTCTTCAAGTTGTTGTCTGAACACTCCTCTCTGTAAATTCAATAGAGCAACTCTGAATTAACAGGCCACACCCTAAGGACTACAAATGAGCAAGCCACACCCTAAGAATGACATCCTGACCCACAGCGACAGACCCCTGCAATGTTCACCATTAAGCCAAACCAAGCCAGACACCCCAAGCCACACCTCCCCTCCCCCCCTGGGTGCACTTGAACCAATGCAAAGACACACCCCTTAGAGCCTCAATATCTTTACAGTTTGCCAGCTCTGCAGCTTTGCAGCCCCCTTCCCCCAAATTAGTGGACATGTACCAATTCTCAGCTCAATCACACTCTGCCACACCCTGTATTGATTGATAAGATTTCATAAATATGACAAAGGACATGTAGTTAATATAATTTTTTTCTCATATACCCCAGTCCACTGGAATAATAATCAACCAAGTAAAATTATAGCTTACATTTATTTGGTGTCCACTTTTTAGCCTCTTAATGTCATGGAATAGGTGAAGTCCCCATCCAATCTCTCCTACCTAAAAGCAAATGTTTTTAGTTTTACTGTAAGATTTTTTTTAGTTTTTTTTAAGATGACTACCTAAAAATTATATCATCCTTGGAAACCCTAAGGGCCACAGTGGTGTAGCAAGGGGGGAGCCAGCGGGGGTGACTGACCCCCCTAAATTTTGGACTTCAGTCTTCATCTGAAGGATGATGTCAATGACATCACTTTAAAGTTTTACTTGTAATTTAATTCACAATATTCAAATGTTATCTCAAGTATACTCTGCTCTTGGACGAAGTTTTGCTTTAGTCCCAAAACGTTCTTCATGGTGAAATTAGCATATTTTGGCAGGAACTGGACTCCCTTTTTGCTCGGGCCTCGCTACACCCCTGAAGGGCCAACTGCCACCTGGTTAGCAGATGCTGGAATACACCTAAAACCTAAAAAACCTGAAGCCAAAAATGGGAGGGGAAAGTATGAAAAGGAGAAACGGGTGACCTGCACATTATATTTCTTTTCCCCTCTTCCTCAATTTCCGTGTTTATTATATGACTTTGCAATTTCCTGAATTCTGATTGGTCGACGCACGGTCCGTCGAAATGCGTAATCCAAGGCTCGGACCACGCGGTCTGTTTTGCGTATTCAGGACCGCTGTCCCGGATGTGTTGATTTTACCGGCGGGAAATTCAGATTTGTTTGTGAAAGATTTTGTTAAAGAAGTGCGGAAAATACAATGAAAAAAAACGAGGTCAGATTTTCTCTTACCAGATATATATAACATAACGTCTGCTCGCAGGGTAGAAACAAGACTGGAGTGACTCCTAACAAGAGCTGGAGCCAAGATATCCAATCGTTCGGTAAGGAAAACATGCAGGCATCTCAAGATTAGTGAAAACGTTCCCGAAATCTTCGTCGCATAACACAGCAGCCACAAGAAAACATAGAAAAATAATTACAATTTCCAAAATAATAGCTCTACATGCAAGGATTACTTTTGTAGCGTGACTTCGAGCAAAAGCTCTTCTCGGGTCGAACAAAATTTGTTAGAAAAATCAATATTTTCATAGGTTCGAGTAATTGACTTTTTCTACAAATTTGATATTTTTGAGATATTAGAACTGATATTTAGTAGCTTTTTCAAATAAGTGCAAAAAAAGTATAGGATCCCGTGCAAAAATGAAGAGTTTATGCCGTTGAAGGTATAAAAAAACGCGAAAGAAGTGCCAACCGGAAGCACTTTAATAGCTTGGTCAGTCCCGCTGACCAGCCGGAAGACGAGATTGACCACCGCATGGCCACAATGCCATGCGGTAATCATTATGGTAGAAAAAGTTGCTACAAAAAGTCAAGAAATGAAGGTATAGTTTAGTCATTATATTAAAAGTGTTTATGTTATTACGTAGAATATACCACTAGCTAAAATTTGTGCCATTGTAGTCCTTGTAGAGTTAATATTTTGGGAATTGTAATTATTTTTCTTATTACTTCCGGTGATGTGTTTTTTTGCCGCAACAAGACACTCAGTTGTGCCACAGGCTTACCGATCTCTACATTAGTGAAGGCAGTTGTGTGGGCTTCCTGTGGTATCTGAATGACCGTTACGTTAATCAAAATCAACAAAGCTCGAAAAAAAAAACCAAAACCGTTTCCAAGTCATACTACCTATGTTAATTCGACTAAACTAACTCTAAATAGGCATCCATTCAGTGCCAGTTATATCAAAAACGAGCATCAGACACCCATTTTGCTTTTCATTTTTGAAATCAGCATTACATTTTATATAAAAAACGTTTCAATTGAATGTCTCCTAATTACTTTTGCTAATGTAGTCAGTCTCCTTAATCTCCCACTTGATTCCCCCCCCCCCCCCCTTGATCTTTCACCCTGGGTTATGTTACATGTATCTTCAAGTACTGAGTTTCTTACCCTTGCTGATTTTGGGGGATGAAATGCCCATCTCTGAAAACAAAATACAAAGATCAGCAATTGAATTAGTCCTGCAATCCATGTGGCATGATAATGGCTGTATAGATAATTAGGCATACTTAGTGTAATCATATGAAAAGACTAATTTTACAGGAATGGATACAGTTGACCCCCTTCTAGAAGTACCACACCCTGTCCCTACCTCATACCCAAGACCACCCAACATATGCCCATCTTTTATATTCAAATAGATTGGTTGCTTACCCTTCCAGGCCTCCAAAGGTATTCAGAACTACTTGTTCCTTCTGGTGACATTGTCCCAATACCAACATAGGTTGGATCAAGTATGGTGACTTTTTGATTAGAAATTCCATCAGGACCTGTAAAGGATGTGCTTTATGCAAATCACTATCTCAAATATGTTCTGTTTTTAGTTGGGTTTTTTCTTTCTTTCTTTTGTTTTTACTCACAGCCTCCCCACTCCCCCCCCCCCCCCCCCCCAAAAAAAAAAATCCCACCCGTCTTGATCAATCTAATTATTTACTATAGTTTTCTAGAACTCTTGCTATTTCGAACTACCATTGTGTTCTTTGACGTTCGAGATGTTGGGGTGCTGCTGTCCTGAGCTCAAAGAACTTTTTCAGTTGTAATATCCTTAAGTTGTAATATCCTTAAGTTAATGAATTAGAAATCACAAACATTACTCTGTTTTAGCTATGTATAAATCAAATCAATTTAAAGGCATTTAACTACATTTTATCACGTGTCCGAACAGTAACTTCATGAACGAAATCTTGATCGACAATGACAATCTTGAGCTAATCTCGCGAAATTTGTTTACAAAACAACAACTTTACAAATTGTATGAATTCCAGCGTCTATCTATGGTAGCGAAAAAACTTTACGCCGGAAAATAACACTAAAGTCAAAACATCAACAGCTGGTTAATTAGGAATCAATACATCACAAAATCCCACCAAAACAAAGGCCCCAGGCTTACAGCGTGCAAAATATATTGAATTTCTATAAAATTACCTGTGAATATAACTTCCCCTTTGCCTCTATATGAAGTGTAGAACTTATCTGAACCTTGATATAATGAATTAGTGCGATGAATTCTTAGACTGTCCGCCATTTTATGTTACAATTTCTTGGCACGCACGCCGTTGCCTGGAAACCAGTTATTAATTTATTCATACTCACATCAGTTAAGATAATCAATCATGCATTATTTATCTAAAGCGAAAAAGTTCAGTAGCAAGCTTAAGATCGTATTATATCGTAGTAAATGTAATTATTTGTGCAAATAATTTTGTCTAATAGTTTGAGGGGCTCTTTTAAATCTCTCTCCATAAAAAATACATATGAAATGAAAAGTAAAACAGAAACCAAATAACTGGGAAAAGAAAATGAAAAGTAACTATTTTTCTTTTCTTGTTCTTTTATTTCATTAATTTTTTTATTACCATTATTTCTTTTCCATTTGGGGAAATCGAATTTGTGAAAAAAATTGAATGGGTGCCAGTTTACCACAGTGGCAATAGGCCGCGTAATACTGGAGCAAGCCCCTTTTGCCGGCAGCAGTCCCCCCACGGATTCTCGGTCAGCAGCGAGTCGACGACGTGATCTTGGAAAAAGAGGATATCGACCCCTAGAAAGTAAGATTTCTTGCTTTACAACTCACTTTTTGTTCAAATAGTACCTATCTCATGACTAAAGGATCTTTCTTCTTGGTTCCTGTGCAATGAATGGACATTTGGTTTGCTCTTTCGGTGGAGTTTTGTAACCATTCTTGTCGTTGATAAAGATGGCTCGTTGCAACCTGTAACGTACCGGTTCTCTGTAGTCTGATTTTTATCTCAAATTTTTGAACATCCTGGCTGCCTTTGTATCAGAAAAGATGTTAATTATACACTATAAAGGTTAATTTGATAGTTTCGGCAAGACCAACGAAGAGAATTGTACATTATCAGGAATTTGTCTTTGACGTAATTTGAAAGAATATTGCACGCGTTGTGAGTAGAGGGAGGCGTCCTCTTTGTCCTTAATAACAAGAAGAAAATTCAAACTGTAAGAACATTCACTGATGTTTGTACACATTATACAAAACAATTTCATCACCTCTGTTAAGATCTAGGGCATTTTTGGCAGAAATTCTGTCGTTTACAAACTCTTCTGGTATGTAATTTCGTTTTACTGTGCTGTAAAATGTGTGCTTTTGTACAATTTAAAAATGTGAGTGACTTTAATGTCAGATCATGTCTTACTATTATTCCGGATTTGGTAGTGTACAGGAATTTAAGTCTCCTAAGCTCTTCTTTACATAGAATTCTTAGAACGCATTTCCAAATAGACTGAATTTCACTTAACAAAGTGATTTACGGTTCAGCAATTTTACAATTGTACACGTGTAGTATAAATGTTGAAATACTTCATCATTTATCAACTGTAATCATAATCATAATTATTTGTTTGCATTTGAAATTTGAAATTAACTCTCTATGTTGGAGTTTTAAACCCCTCATCAATTATTTCATGGTGCTTTTATGCAGAAGACTATTAGATTATGTTCACTAGTAACAGTCCAATTAGTAGGGTTTGAAGAATTTAAATTCAAAGTATTTAAAAGTGTAAACTTCATTTATGAAGTGTAGAAATGTTTAAAGAACAGAAGAGTAAAATCTCTAAAATAATAAAAAATAGATATTTTTGGGAATAATATTTATTATGCACACTATATTATTTTGTAGCTATTTATTTATGCTAGTGCAAAACTTGTTAAAACCAAAAAGTACCTGTGGATTTTTAACCACATCTTTACGCACAGCTATATTGTTGTTTCAAGACCAAAATGTAGGAAAAAATACCACAAGATTCACCAAATCTCTAGCCTTTGTATGCAGAGAAAAATGGGTGGTTTTTTTTTTGTTTCCATTTTGTTTGCAAATCATTTGCCATTATCATGTTACTAATTTCAATTATTATGAAATATGACCCAAAGTTAATTTGCAAAGAATATATATGTTTTCTGATTATTATGGCTTTATCAATTCGCTGCAGCAATGAAATTTTCAAGCTCATCAAAATTTAACATGTTTTCTGGCAAAGAGTCATTCAACCTGCATTGATGCAGAATGCTAATGTATTTTGTGTTTTGTATTCTCACCTTCAGTCAAGATGGCAACTCCACCAAAGTATGAAGATCTTGGTAAAGAAGCTAGGGATGTGTTTGGAAAAGGATATGGTAGGTTAAATATTACATTTCTCTTTGAATATCACTTCACAGCCATTTACTTTAACCAGAATCTGGTCCTTTTTGCTAGACCATCCATTTCTGCTCTCAACATTGGAATCTTGCTTTTCAAATTTATAGAATTTTTACAGACAAATGCTCTAGCTTTATGATAAACTATTTGCATTTGCTCTAGGTGCTGGACTTGTCAAAGTAGATTTGAAAACCACAACCAAGAAAGGAGTGGTATGTCTTTATTTTGCCGCTTGTTCCTTGTCTGTTTATTCAGAATGAGTTTAACTTTGTTTCTTCTAACAGGAGTTTAAAACCAGTGGATCTTCTAATAATGAAACAGGAAAAGTTATTGGAAGTTTAGATACCAAATACAAGTTTAAGGATTATGGTAAGGATAGTTTTAGACAAATCACAAAGGCAAATATTCCATTCTATTTGCTTTGTATAAAACTATCAAATATTCACTTTTTTAGGTATTACATTGAGTGAGAAATGGACCACAGATAACATCCTTAGCTCTGATATTACTGTTGAAGATCAGGTAAATGCACTCTGTAGATCATATCAAAATATCAGCTCCTTCTTTGGGTCTTTTCACTGTTTAGCTACTGCTGGTATCATGGTGATTGTTGACTGATTATCAAATCAATAAATGCCTTGGCTGTGCCTATGATGGCTTTTGTTAATAGCCAAAATAACCAGCTAGTTGGGTCCACTGCTACCATTATAACGGAGCTTGCAATTTGTTCAAATAACGAAGACAAAGAATGTGTGGATTATGATGAACAATGCCTTTTGTTCTACATGTAATCTCTGTCCTTTTTTACTGTTCTTTGTTATTTGAACAAATCATAAGCACTGTTCTGACTGTAGTGTATACCCCAGCTAGTAAGTTGGTTGTCATGAGCCCAATCACTTTATGTGTCATTTACCATTGCATTCTGATTGAAATACCTTGTTGCTTGCTTATATGGCCTTCTGCTATCTGTGATAATTCTTCTACTTCAAAACGTATTGACAGGCTTGCTAGGACCTTGTAATACATAGGCTGAGCTCTTAATTTTCTTTCTACACAGATTGCTAAGGGACTAAAGTTGGAGTTTGATACCTCATTTGCTCCTAATACTGGGTATGTTGATCAAGTTTTGGATATGATGTTTTTGTTTGTTTGTTTGTTTTGTTTGTTTGTTTTGTTTGTTGTTAATTGTTTGTTTGTTTGATTGTTTGTAATCAAACAACTAATCTTTGTTTTATGCTTTCATATTACAGCAAGAAGTCAGCCAAAATAAAGAGTGCCTACAAGAGAGATTACTTCCATGGTACAGCTGATGTGGACTTTGACTTTGCTGGACCAACAGTCCAGGCATCTGGAGTAGTTAGGTACCCAAAACATGCTTGTTATTAGTTACAATACATGAGTTTAGCTACACACTGAGCAATGGGTTAAGCTACCAGTTGCAGCTGTTAGAAAACTAATTGCATTGATTTGCTATTTATTTACTCTTGCTTGTGTTTTCTAATAGTTATGAAGGATGGGTAGCTGGTTATCAGGCAGCATATGACACTTCCAAGTCTAAACTGATAGCTAACAACTTTTCTTTTGGTTATCGTTCTGATGACTTCCAGATTCACTCAGCTGTGTAAGTATTCTAAACCTATTTCTCTCTGATATTCTCTTTTTCCTTAGTTTAATACATTGTAGAGCAAGTTTTTTATGTCTTTGAAAACATTGCATTCACAGCAGGAATTTGGAATGTTTTTACAGACATATTACATCACTGTCACAGTCACGGTACAGCAAAATTTATTTTGCACTAATATGAAAACTGCTCTACATTATGTGGAATGTTTTGTCTTCTTCAATGTTGTAAAAAAAATGTAAAAGCTTTGTTTATAGTGGAAGAGCACTTAGCTATCCAGCTAGTTTCCAGGCACTCCACTGAAATAATCACAACTAAATGATCGATGTAAATGAAACAAAAAGTGTTTAAGAATCCCAACTGGCAAGGAGGCAAACCAGTTGGCTATATTACACAAGCATGGTTGAGAAAATGAATTTGAACATGGTGAACCCAGAAGAAATACAGTCTCGGCTAGTGGCCAGAGTGGGACTCAAACTCGGGGTCACCGGATTCTGAGACCGACACTCTGACTACTCAACCATGCTGCCTCGTTGATTTTCATGACTATACTTAGGCCCTGATCAAACGAGAATGCAAGGAGGCGCAAGTCACCACAAGATTTGAACTTGTATTTGATTGCTAACTTGCATTGAACTTGTATTTGATTGCTAACTTGCATTGACTTGCACAACTTGCAAGGACTTGCAAGCATTAGAGTGTTCCCAAATTTGATTGCAAGTGATGCAAGTTTTGACTCGTTTAAACAGTCAGTGTGCTAAGCTTTGCAAGTTGTTTTTCTCCTTTTTTTAGTCCAAATTTGGAATAATTCACACAAAAACGAACTGGATTTTCTACTTGTCCTTTTGCTAGCTGATTTTTGTTGAGAAATTTTGACAAACTTGTCACTGACTTGCATGGAGTAATGTTCAAATGAGACAAGCATGTTGCAAGTCAAAACTTGCATTGACTTGCACCACCTTGCAATCTCATTTGATAAGGGCCTTAAACTCAGGGAAAAACAATAATCCTCAGAAAATTTGATCCACTGTATATCATTTTTTGCTAGAAATGATGCATCAAAGTTTTCAGGCTCCATCTATCATCAAGTAAGAAATATTAATTTTACATAATTGAGACAATGCATGTCTTTGACTGTGTAAAACAGTTGTGGCACAGCTTGTTGTGGTGGACAACTTCAGTGTCTTGATCCACAGCTTTGCACTTTTTGCATTACACTGTATGACACTATGATGTAATGTCTTATTCATATGAAACTAAAGGCAATCTTCTTCGTTTCCAGATAAGTAAGAATCTTGAAGCTGCTGCACAACTGAACTGGACAAGTGGTAATAGCAACACCTCATTCCAGGCTGGTTGTAAATATGATGTGGATAAAGATACAACTGTTAGGGTAAGGAATTCCTCTCCTCTCCTCTCCTCTCCTCTCCTCTCCTCTCCTCTCCTCTCCTCTCCTCTCCTCTCCTCTCCTCTCCTCTCCTCTCCTCTCCTCTCCTCTCCTCTCCTCTCCTCTCCTCTCCTCTCCTCTCCTCTCCTCTCCTCTCCTCTCCTCTCCTCTCCTCTCCTCTCCTCTCCTCTCCTCTCCTCTCCTCTCCTCTCCTCTCCTCTCCTCTCCTCTCCTCTCCTCTCTCCTCTTCCATTTTGTTTATTCCTTCCCACTTCCAATCTTGCATTGATTTTTACATATCAACTTTATCAACTGTAACTAACATATTGCATTTGTATCTCTCTTTTTTCTCAGGCTAAGCTGAACAACAGCAGTCATTTAGGATTAGCCTACACACAACAGTTGCGTCCAGGCATCAAAGCAACTTTGTCTGCCCACATTGACACCAAAAACCTCAACAGTGGAGGTCATAAGCTTGGTCTTGGAATTGACATGGAGGCTTAAATATATCATGTTGGTTTTTACATACAAACCCAGAGTGTTAGGAATATGCCATTAAATCATTAAACCCTTTGAGCAACAAGCTTTTGAATTTTCCAATGTCACTCCAGACCTGTTAATATGCTGTTGGGCACAGTGTAGTGGTATCTGCTGTACTGTAATATTGAGAATAATGTGTGTAATGTGGTGTTTATATTATCTAACCTGTTTGTTTATTTGGTCTACTCAATAAATGCTTAAAAATTTCAAATTCTATCTGCAAGTCCGAAAGCTTTTCATTCCTAAAGATGCTGCTACATGGTATAGTTTTTTTGAAATTCATCTTGCAATGGTGTCACAAAACAAGATGCACAAACCATTACAACATGGAACATACTGTACCTTGCAGAACATTTGTTGGTGTTTACCCTGTGAGCCAGAGTGAGGGATTTAGAAAAGTAACCACTGCTTGCAGGGTATTTTGTGTTATTCTGTGCATAACACCCCTACATTGATCCCTGCAACTTGTTTTGCAATGCCATCGTGAGTGAAGTTGCAAAACAAAAATTACATTTTGTAACCAGTGCCCCCAAAGCCCTCTCAATGAAATTGCTAGGTCCTTATAGAGGGTCTGGGAGATTTGCTAAACACCTTTGCCATAGAGTGATTTTATTTAATCCATAAACAAAAGGTGACTGTAGTAGTGGGTAAAGAACAAAAGGAAACTGGGCTTAGACTCTCCTAATAACTAATAAAATCAGGGGCGGATCCAGGATTTTGCAAAGGGGGTGTCCCAAATAGGCCTCTTGAGAGATGACGTCACATCCAAGATGGCGGCCTCCTTACAATGGAATCTGATGATGCCATCTCGCAAGAAGCCTATAGAAAAAATAAGTAAATATGGAGCTAGGGGGTGTCTGGTGCACCTATGGACACCCCCCTGGATCCGCCCCTGAAAACTACTCTATCAAAAACATTTGAGAGCTAACTTATAAAAACATAACATTCACATTCGGGGTGTTTTAGTTCTTGCTCAAGACTTGAAAATTCCAACCGACCTGACAATTCCTCCTTGACAATCCTGTCATCAGAGCTAGACTTATGCATTCTTGACAAAATAACTTGGCTAATTGGCAGATTTCTAAACTGGCAGAAGCAAATCCATGCATTCTGTCATTTGTGCAGTATGAATGTTTGTGACGTAATACTTGATCTGATCTGGGACAATTCATCTTTAAGATTTAGTGAGAATTATTAAAACCTTTAATTTCATTAGTAAATAAAGAGCCAAGGCGAGATCACTTGCAAAAAGAAACAGTTTTCACAGAACAATGGTTTGTTGGTGAGCAAACTACATTATTTTGTAAATAAGCTACTTCAAATCCTCCTGATCTAACAATTTCTCTTGGTTATCCCTCCCTAGCTGATGATTTCCCCTGTGCCAATAATTCCTCTCATCTAATAATTTCTTTTCAGCTGACATTTCGTTCTCAGTTGATAATTCCTCAGCTCAATCCCTGACAGTTGTCACGTGAGTAGGAATTGTCGACTGACGAGGAGTTTTCAGTCAAAAAGGAATTGTTACGCCGCAAAATGTAACATGCAACGCAAAATGCATCAATGCGAATATAACAACTTTTCAACACAAAATATAATCAACTGTTAATATAACTCCATAGAAATAAAACCGAACATATAGATTTTCAATGAAACTCCGTACAGTTGCTAAATAAGCTCTACTGATTCCAAAAGTCAAATAAAAAGGGGGTCTACTGTTAAGTAAAAGTGCGCGTGAACAATGCCCGCGAACGTCCTTAAGCATTTTTGAGGCCGTCTCATGCATGCGCCAGCAATAGTCGAAAACGAAAATTCGAACAAAAGGCACTCGTCATTTACATCGAGTCATTATAAGCATTGAAATGTTGAAGTCATTCTAGACATCAAACAAAAACTGTAAAATCTCAATAGAATCGTGCGCAGTAGAGCGTGCGCAATGCAAAACTACGCCTTTAATTAGGTGCGGTGATGTCGCGCAACGTTGCAAGTTGTAGAGCGATGTTGCTCGTACTACCGCCCTGCGCGCAACTTGTCACAAAAATCGATGTTGCTGCACGTTGCGGCTACTTGTTGCAAAAAGTAGAAAATGCATGGTCGACTTTGTGCAACTAGTTTTCGCAACCTGCAATACATACATATACGTGTGAATAATTTTCTCTTGCTGTCTGAGAATCACTACTAAATTTGTCAACCGACTATTCGCGGCTGGAGTGACGTCTAAACACTTATCTCATGTTCAGTCTAGCTTACATGACGACAATAGAGCAGCACCACGGGACCATGCAGATGGGGAGAGGGGGTGAACGGCTCCCTTTCAAAAAGGGACTCATTAAATGAAGAGGGCTGCTTAAAAAGTCATATCTTCATTTCACGAAAGCATAAGGAATTATCCGGTCACGTGATTCATGTCGCCATCACGACATAAATCTGTTTCAAAAAACGTTGACGTTGATCAATCTGAGTCGCCACGAAACGTGTAATTAAATTGGTTTGTGTTCCTTGACTATAAAATACGAAGGGAAACACTAATTCTATACCAGCATCATAACTATATTCCAATATCACAACAAACTGCACTGATTCATCTTATAGTATGTATCAAAATTTGTAACTGGTTTCAGATGTCAGATTCAGCAGATTCAGATACCAGATTTAGATTTACGACCCTCAACATTTTTTGAAATAGGTATTTTGAGCCTGCATCATTAAATAAAATGTCAATTTATGAATGATTAATTGAGGTTTGATCAGAGACGATAGGTGCGTTTAAGCAAATTGTCACCCTTGATTGCAAATGTGCAAAACAAGTTGAAAATGCAAATGTTACAGGTCGTCAGTCTATAGTTCTTAAGCACTGTTTATTCGCGCGGAAACGTAAATACGTTCGACATTGTACTTGTTACTAGTTAAATACACATACAAACAGCTTTAAAGCAATAAGTATGCAGAACCAAGAGTACAGATCTTTATTGCTTAACATCGCGAGGCACATTACAATCAGAGAACTCCAAGAAATAAGTTTCTTGTGTGCTGGAATTATTCCTGACAGGCGTCGAGAACTCATCACAGAACCACTACAGCTCTTTCGTGAACTTGAAAACCAGAACCGCCTTGGAATTGATAGTCTTGACTTGCTGATTTACTTGCTGGATAATATCGATAGACAAGATCTGATTCTAAGACTTAGAGACTTCCAGTTCCAAAGAAATGCCTTTCTTAGGTATTTACGAGAAGGTGTTGTCACAGAACACGATGCATTCAGAGAAAGTGCTGCTATTGCAGAAGATCGAAGAAACACTCGTTCACCCACAGAAAACTCAAACTTTGGTGAGTTATACACCAATGCTTTAGGGAGTGTTAAAATGAGCCTTCAAATCGTAGGTATCCTTGCTTTTAACTGTTCACTCGCTAGACATGCTCGGTTTTTGGTTTACGGTGTTTTAACCACGACTTAATTAAGGCGAAATTTTGACCACGTTTCAAAGTTTTTACAAGACAATGCAAGTCGCCTCAGTTGTGCGGCAAGTACAACTTTAACAATACATAGTCAAACCTGAAGAAGGCTTGATGTGATTTAACACATAAATAATAAGTCAGGCTGTACAAGATAAGACAAATCGCCACTCATTCAATGAGAAAGTAGTATACTATCAGCTGTAGAAACTTATTTTGTCACTGAAATACGAATGTATTGTCTTAATTAATTAGTCTTAATTTGTCTTACAGTAATTTTTGTTTCCAATTATAGGTCTTTCATTTTAACAAAATTTCGGTGTCGTTGAATTAATTGAACAATGATTGTTATTTTTTCGACTTCCCGTGTGTCATGCTTCACCAGATAAAAATGTTTTCAAGCACGTATTTTTTCTATCAAAACCAAGCGACCATAATACTAAGAGAGCGAAACTCAGTATTGATGTCTATGCAATGTTCGCGGCGACTACAAGGTTATTTTTAGTAATTTCGCCATCGCGCGCGCAAGGCTCTCAAACAATAGAATTTAGAGCAGATTTCGTATGAGTGAAACGGACCGCGCGCACCGTGCCGTGACCGTGTCAGTGCCGTGTTGTCTATAAAAACATCAAAATTGCTGCCGTAACCGTGCCGTGACCGTGCGGTGCCGTTTTCACAGTCCGCGCGCACGTCAAAAGTCAAATTCTATTGTTTAAGAGCCTTGCGCGCGCGATATGGCGAAGTTACTAAAAGTAGTCTTAGTCGCCATGAACATCGCACAGACATCAATACTGAGTTTCGCTCTCTTAGTATCATGGTCTCTTGTCAAAACCTGCTTTTATGGGATTATTTATATATATATTGAACTTGGAAAAATAAATACTATTGTGGCCTCATATCCTGGAAGGGTTGCCTGAATTTCCAAAAAAAAGCATTCCTTTCTACTGAAACTTTATATATTTTAAATATTGTTTTTTGGGTAAAAATCTAATCGACGTTCCTGGCTAAGAAAATAGAAGTGCATTTTGAAGCTGCAGCTGGTTGAATGTTCTTGTATGCATTCCATTGATAAATGATTGTTAGAACCACGATAATTCGAACTCCCAGGGAAAGCGAAATATTGTTCGAGATAGCGGGGTTCGAGATAACCGATACAAATTGACTGTAAAAATGACTCGAGGGAAACGGGTTTTTGTTACGAGGTCACGAGGTTTGCGAGTAGACCGGGCTCAAGTTAGTGGGATTCTAGTATATAAATTGGTCAAATGGACTTAACTTTTTCTGCTTATTCATCATGTTATGTACAGCCGTTTGCCATGCACCCCTCCTCCCCTACGGGGGAAATCGATTTTTCCCCGTAGGGGGGGGAGGGAGGGGGAAACGGCTGTACACAGGCTAGTCATGATATACTCTACTCTAGATGTTCAGTTATTGGTATAATTCTTACAGGAATCTTTTACAATCTCTGTCTTTTTAGAAAGCTCGACATCGTCAAGAATGTCTCATCAGCCTTCATCAAGCAGCAGGGAACGAGGAGGTATATATGCGCTTTGAAGCCGACAACCTTTTTATGGCATGACATCCCTAATTTTGGGCACGTGAACCCATCATTTTTGGCACGGCACCCGTAATTATCATCGTGTGAACAGAAAATTTGTTGGTCTGATAGGGGTGCCACACCCAAAATAATCGGTCCACGTGCCAAGATTTAGGGGTGCCGTGCCATAACAAGGTTGTCGTGTAAATCGGGATTTAACTGACGATAAAGTTATCTCTATCACCCGGCGTCATCATCGTCGTCGTCGTTATCAATTCTTGTGGTGCGCAACATTGCAGAAACAGTTACAGAAAATTTCCACCGCTTGTGTCTTGGCCTTAATGAGGTGATACAACCGGGTGTATACAAAATATATTCCAATTATCCGTGCAGCTATACTCTAATAGATGCACAGCTGACGTCAAAATGTGATGACAACAAAAAAGTATAGCCACGTCACAAAATCAAAACATTTCAACCAATCAGAGCGCGCGTAACATTCTTTGCTGTCATCTGTGCACGTGTACTGTAATCACACATGGCTACTCAACCAATCAGAGGACGCGTAATATACCAATTACATATAATTTTTTGTAGAGGTCACTGTGCGATGTATCCTGAGACTTGCGTCTGTAGGTGCTTGGTGTGCGGGATGTGCATACATTCTATACAAATACAAGGACAATCCAGAAGCCTTAACGAGTATGATGTCGAGGGTCGTGCTTCCAGCGGGCATCGTTTTACGATACATCAACAGTGGATCTGTAAAGCTGGTACTGCAAGCAACGGACCTAAACGCCCTTAAACAGTTATGGATTAGGTAATTATCTGTCATTCTACTATCTCTGATAAATGGTCATTCCAAACGTAAATACAAAAGACATCCATTTTCTATGCCTGACTGATTGGCCGACCGCCGGACTGACTAATCGACGGAACGACTGATGGACAGACTGACAGACTGACGAACAGACAGACTGAACGACTGGCGGACGAATGGACTGATGGACAGACTGATTGACCGACCAACCGTTTGGTCGACCGACCGACTGATGTACCGATGGACTGTCGACTCACCACGGACTGACTTAGCGACCGAACGACCAACCGACTGATCCGACTGAACGACTGGACCGGACGAATGGACGAACTGAGCGATAGACTTACTAACTATAGACTGACTAACTCGTTTGACTAAGCTTTTTCATTTAATTTGTGCAAGGTACAAAACACGTCAACTTAGAGATGACTTAGAGAAAGTGCTAATAACTGAAGACTTAAGGAACCAGGCAAACAATGAAATTATCGACTTAAGTATTGAGATGAGTGAAGACGAGTACAGAAATGCTTGTCTTGACTTGATGGTGGCTCACAATGAAGGTAAATTCTGGTACGCACTAGCTCAGTACATGAGCATGTACCGATCAATGTACCAGCGTTCACGTATAGACTATAAAATAACGAATTGCTTATTATATAAAGTAGTGCTTAAAAAGGCATGATTTTTGATTGCTCGAAAGTTATCTTAAAGGGTGGACGGTTCGCCTTTACCCCTCCCTCCCCCCTCCCTCCCTCCCTTCTTCACCCCATCAACTACCCCTCCCCTCTCTCCCCACAAACACCCTCAGTGTTTCGTCCTACGGGTATTCAAAGTGACGTCGAGCTACACAAATTAGAGCGATGTGAAAGGAAGAATGTAAGAATGGCACACGGCGGGAGTCGTTTAAAGAGCGCACAAACCAAATAATCTGCACCCTTGCTACTTGTTATTCTACACACTTGTGAGACTAAATCATGTGGAACCGACATTACCTCTTTGTTCATTGTAGCTATAAGGTATCGAAACACCAGAGTATCGAGACCTCTACGTCGCTCGTATTCTTTAACGGATATGACGTCAATTCACCTGCAGTCGTTCAAGGGGAGAATTCAAGCCCAAGAATCGTCACGTGATCAACACTTGGAGAACCGTTCTTCGTTGCGAGTTATTATAAGTCGTGAGCCCTCAGAAGGTAAGCGCGAGGAGGCTAGCTTAGAGCGAGTCAGAGCGGTTTTCGTATGAATGGGCCAAATGGCACGCTCACGGCATGACACGGTTACGACAGCAATTTCGAATGTTTTTTTATGGACAAAGGTAAAGGTAAAGGCCTTTGTTTAACCTCGGTAGTTCCTTTAGCTTATTTAACCACCACCACCACCACCACCATCACCACACTTTATTCCATCAGTGCTCCGTTTTAAGGGTATTTAAAGCTACTACTCAGAACGGAAAGAAGTCGAAACAAGGATGTGAGGTCACTGACATATGGGGATCGAACTCGGGACCTATCGCACCGAAAACCGCGCACTAACCAACTGTACCATCCTTCTTCCAATGGACATCGTGGCTCTGACACGGTCACGATACGGCGCGGTAATAAGATTCTCACTCATTATGAAAACTGCCTCCAGACTGTAAAACGCGCTACTATCACAAGGTCCCCTATACCCATTTGCAAAATGAAATCACGTAAAAATATTTGGTCTTTTCAGGCGTCACGGATAATTTAAAAATCTTTTTCACGTTCACAAAAAAATCAAAAGTTCTTTCACGTGGACGCAAAAAGATTTTAGACCTTAAGTCACGTTTCACGTCAAAATAAATCAGCCATTCATGTTTCACGCCAAAGGTATAGGGGACTCTGCTATCAGTCAAAACGTTCAATTATGAGCCAGTTCCGTGTAATGATCGGGATTGGTGTGCCGTGTTTTCGCTGTCTTAATACGAGATATTTTCTCTGCGTAAAAGGAGGGTGGGACGGAATCAAGAGGAATCAAGAGGAAAACGAGACGAGAAGTAATGACAGGACTTAACCGTTCCATAGCCCTCGCCCCTACATTTCATTTAATCTTCCTACCCTATGTAACAACCGATCATAAAGACTTCTCCTAACATTGATTTGTAATGATAAATGCACCTTTCCATCAAAGTGTCGCAATCCACTGAAGCCCAACTCAAACACATTTTGAAATGACTTTCTTCCTCGTGTTCAGAACATGCCACCTATCTCAGAGATTTCCTCAGCTCAAGTGATAAAGTCCCAGATGTCTGTGTCCTTCTTGATAAAGATATGGTTTTAAGCCACGACTGGAGAAGCCTTGCTTCAGAGTTTGGCTACAAAATGATTGATATTTATCGTCTGGAACGAAAATCTTCGCCTTCATTAGCATTACTAGAGGATATCGCCTTCAAATCGCCTGATACGAGAACATCTAAGGTTATCGAGAAATTAGCGGCTTTAAAAAGAGATGATATTGTAGATTACATTGAAGGTGAGCAGTTACGCAACTTACAAGGCTTTACGCTAAAAAGACGTGAAGGACTACGTAAGAGTAACACCTTACCATCTGTTGCTTTCGAAATGCCGGGGCATACAATGCACCTTTAGTTTGACTGCAACTAAGTTGCATGTAATAGCAGTTGCACGGAGTGTCCACCCTTGCAGAATTAGAACTATATAGATTGCACTCCTGCAACTGTTGCGTGCAACGATCTACGCTACCTGATGCAGGAGTGGACACGCACGGTGCAATTCAGTCTAATGTTGCAGAAAACGTTGCATGACAAGCTGCAACCGTGTGTGTCCAGCCGGATAATGTCGGCCCGATTTTTGATAATGAAGCTTCGTTTGAGAAAAGAAAGAAATCGGCCCAATTCGCAAAAATCTGTTGCACTGTAATATATATTTTTCGTGTCGGGCCGACTTTTTGAAACGAAAATCAAATGAAGGAGTGCCGAAATCATAGAACTCAAATCGCGCCGGCAAATCGTAGTGTGTAACTCGACCTTTGAAGTCGAATCCCAAATTTCCTGCGCACAAAAATTGACCTGACCAGCTCTTGACCAAAAACCTGCCCAGCCACTCCTTCTCCAAGGGGAACTTATACTCGTAATTGATTTGAATACAATGTTTTCAGGTCGTGTAGATGATGATGATCCATCGTTGATACGTAACCTGCCATTTACTGTTAGAAAAGCGATTGCCTTAGAGTTGGACAGTGCTACACAGGCTCAGTTTTCCGACGTCGCACGTGGTATCATATCCCAAATACGCCCTAATCAAATAGAGTACCTAAGAAGCCGCCCCTCGCCAACAATGGCCCTTCTAGAGGAACTGCAACCAATGGTGCCAGCGCAACCTATATCAAAATTGGAGAGCGCCTGCACCAAGGCTCATGTTCAGGCAGCTGCTACAATTCTACAAAAATTTCTACAAAAATTTCTGCAAAGCTCCACATGGAAGGAAAAAGAAGAGCGACTGCGTAAGCGATCCATCAGGTCGCAGCTCTTGAGAGGGAAATATAGAATGAGAGAGGGCTCACGAGACTCTGGAGTTGGTGGAGATGAACCCCATTCTCCTTAAGATTTAGGGAAAATATTATGATAAAGGAAAGCCTATACTGATGAAATGGGGCATGCATGAACCTTTTGCAGAAATACACTGAGGATATCGAAGGGGTTTCTGTGTTGCCCTACAGAAGGTGTCCACTTATGGAAGGTCAAAACCACTGCGCGCGCACAAACAAATCGTGCTATTAATTCTGGCAATGATTGTAAAGGCTCCCGTTTAAGTGTGGCCCTTTATGTATACATAAGACCATATAAGTACATACCAGGATCTTCCTACTCTCTCGAATAGTCCCTCCAAGGCAAGGTTAATATGTGTAATGTGGAGAGACGGGACCCATATGATTGAACGTCCTTATCCGAGAATAGCCTCGTCCCCAGGCTACTTCAGTTCGCCCGTTCAAGATGGCGGACGTTTGCTCGACCTGATCCGAAGCGTGACGTCACTATGGCCGCGCCGCAATGTAGTCTGGGGACGAGGCTAATCCGAGAAGACGCGAAGGTCTAACCATTTGTATGATGACTTAGTGATTAGATTGACTATGATAGACTTAGTAGCCACTCATTTCTTTGAACTCTGCTTCGGCTTGTTTCGGGTGACGGAAAATTGTCATGTAAACTAAACGTAAAGTTTGTCGCCTGCTAGGATGATCCAAGTGCTAGTATGATCCTAGTGTCATGTAAACAACCCCTAAGTTTCAAGCATTGACCTTAATTTTGACATTTTGTAAAAAAAACATTGCTGAAGGCAAGCGTAAAAGCGAAATTTGCATAAGTTTACAAAAGCACGAAGACTTGAAGCATGCGCAGACGTTTTTCACTATGTCGCTCTAAAGTAATATGGAATACAAATTTCAAAAGAAATGGTGAAAAAGACACGATTTTTATAGGAGTTCTTGTGACATTCTGATCATGCGCATGATGCACCAACATACATCCCACATTTAAAAGATGTCGTGTATTTATCAATAGGAAGATGGTCTCTGTAGGAAACCTTCGGTACCTTCAGTTAGTGAGTTGATTGTTTGACTGTCCTTCATGAGGCTCATAAAATTGAGTGAGACAAGCTTTGATAAAGCCATCTTCATTAGTATTCTTTATGTCAAAATTCACTTTCATTAGTATTCTTTATACAAAAAATACTAACAAGGAAGACTTTATCAGGTACTAAAGCGTCATGCACGTGACCAATATGGTCCCTGACTGACTGATGGGTTTTTGAAGCTCAGTTCTAATTCTCGCGCGTCGGTAATATTCCCACAGGAATCCCAAATCTCCAACCCATACATGAAGTCATCTGATTCATCCAGTTATAACTACCGGCTTTATTGAACATGCAATTAAAAGTGCGTGAATAAGAAGAAGACTCCTCAGAAGTGTGAAAATATCGGAGATGCTCGTCATGTCTTTTGGATGTTAATATGCAATTTTGATCTTGTGGCCAATTTGGGATTTTTCGAAATTAGAAACCTTTATATCCGTTTCAGGTTTTGGAAGAAAAATCCATGGGCATTCATGATATGACAATGCTTTTTAAACCATGGAATAGCTAGATAACGTTCGAAATTATCATGTGCGGCAACGGAGAAATGGAGCCGATTTCGTATGACTGGGAAAACGGCACGGTCACCACACGGTACGGTTACGGTAGTAATTTCAAATGTTTTTAGAGTAGATTTCGTATGACTGTGAAAACAGCACCGCACGATCACGGCACGGTTAAGGTAGGAATTTCGAATGTTTTTATAGACATCACGGCACTGACACGGCCACGGTACGGCGCGGTCCGTTTGACACTCATACGAAATCTGCTCTATTGCATTACGGTACTAACACGGTCACGATGCGGCGCGATATATAAGCTTCCCACTCATACAAAAACCGCTCTATAGAAAAAATTACACTAGCTGTTTTATAATTATATTATGGTGTGATATTTTAGTGGTCAAACTTGACATCCTTAATCAAACTTTGTAGTATCCAAGAAATATTTGATCTCGGTTGAGCATCCCGATACTTTCACTCTGATTGGAATTAAAGTTGACATTATATAATTTAAAATTATCTGTTAGATAAATTATTTACACGAAATTTACATTTTCCACCAAAAGAGTGTGGATAATCTTGTTGAGTGATCGCGCACAAGGCGATTCAAAGCGAGGTCGAGAAATCAGAATTCGCATTTTATTTCCCCAGGGCCTCGATTTTAACCACATTGTTCGCTCTCACTCATCCAAAATATCGAACGTAGTCTATATAACAAAAGCACGCCCGTCCAAACAGACGACGACAAGAACTTATATTCCTTGCAACAATTAGATAAACATGTCTTAGATGAGCATGTTCTGACCATGCTTCGTGAAATTTCCTACGTTTCTACTATATGGCCAAGCCTGATTTTCTATATCTACAATCACGACGTCATTTCGTTGTAACTACAAATTTTAAGTGTTACCAATAACTACCGACTGAGTGCGGATGGTACGGGCTCACTAGATATAGCGGCCCCTGCATAAGCACAAACAACATGCACAGACTCAGTAATGTACTGCTCATATTAGCAGTACTTGTCTTTTCACTAGCTAGTGACATAAGCATAAGCACAAACAACCAATGGAAATAATTAGATTTGCTACCATTTACTGGGGTAGCAAATGTGGTGTAAATATGTTAAATAAACCGAATACAAATCTGGTAAATACCGCATTTGCAAATCGGTTGAAAAATGGGATATGAACAAATGCGGTCTTTACCAGATTTGTATCCGGTTTAAAACATATTTGCACCACGTGCACATTAATTTGCCACCCCAGTATTAACAATCCACATCTCAGTAATTGTCTGTTCATGACTGACAGTGCTTTTCTTTTTCCACACCTATTGTGACAATCTGCGTATCGGCTGCTTGCGCTTGTGCCACATGAACCACGTTAGTTAAAGAGAAAAAAATTCTACATCTACATCTACTTTATTATTCCTCAACACTTACGTATCAAGAGGAGATTCTCTAAATGAAGTTTAAAAGTTGTATCTTTCTATAAAAGAGAGTATAATTCATTGAAACCCCAAATTCTGTATAACTACAATCACATGTGTTGATTAGGTATTGGAATACTTCACATCATTTATAAATTGTAATTGAGGGAAGCGTACGCGTGAATGCGTCATAGTTTGCTACGTGATGTTTGATTGATACCCGCCTTTTGCCACTATATTTCTACAAAAAAGCAAATTCATCACTGTAATCCCCTACGCCTAATATTAATCACCCTACGTGAGAATACGTAAAAATCTACTTGTGGCAATTTTTGATATAGATCATTGAAAAACCTCAAATCTTCACTGGAAAAATCGAACCTCTTCCATACTATGTAAATAATATGGAAAAAGTCTGTAAATAGACTGTAAATCCAATTTACATACTAAATACAACAATCTTATGCTAAAACCATGTATCGAGCTCATGCGCACAACCAATCTACTATTATTCTACCAAATTTGTCTGTCTGTCTGCATTTACAAATATTTTTATACGCGTAGCTATTGCAAATACAAACATTGTAAAAATACATAAACTTCTATTAGTAAACCCTCCATAGGGTACTCTGGGTGACAGGGAGCTGCGAATGAAGCGAAAACGATAAGACCTCAAAAAGACCTATATACGAAGACTCCAAGACCAACCAGAACAAAAAGCCTCATCTTTGTTCCTCGTAATGAAGGTAGTATCAATGACTATGAGTAAACAGCAAGCAAGGCTACTGCTCAAAAAAGTCTTGCTGAAATTCACTACCCAAAAAGCAGCCTCCCACAAATTCTCACTCTAAAAATGGGCTTCGCACCAATCGCCCCCCCCCCCGTCACTCTGAGTTCTAAATTCCAATTTATACTTAACTGAAAACTGTTGACCAACTCATGCTCTGAATTATCAAATCGAAATGGATGCAGAAGATGTAAGTGCCAAAAATATCAGTTGTTTCATATATCGACCATGCATATGTTCATAAAAGCAGAAAGTTCTACTAAATAAGTCTATGCCAGAAAATGATAGTTCCTGCTTAGTCTACTGGACTTGCAGCAAGTAACTTTTGAAGGGTTTCAAATGCATCAATTCCAACTTCGCTGTCACCTGTTTTCCTTGCAAGACCTGAAGCGATTTCAGTATAGTGAATGGCGTCGTCGTTCTTCTTCATTGACTGGTACAACTTTCCCAGCGCTAGATAAACATGCATTTTGGCATGTAAGTTATCTGATGCCTCTGCAAGATCGGCACATCTTTTGCAGCACTCCAGTGCATCCTTTTCTTGTCCAAGTTGTTCATGAGCCTTTCCAAGTGCTAAGTATGCTTCCATCTCGGTTGTTTGGTTACCATTTTCGTGGGCGAGCTGAATGCACTCCTTGCTATATCGTACAACTTCACTGTACTTTTTGAGGCCCTTGTTTATCATGATCATTATCAAAAAACCGTCGATTTCTTCTTGCTTGTCTTTTGCTTGTTTTGCCATCTCGATACCTTTTTCTGTATGCTGAATAGCCTCATCGTACTTCTTCATTGCATGATATGTTCTTCCGAGTATTAAGTGTGCCTTCCCCTCTTTCTCCTTGTCCTTCCCACTTTTGATGCATTTCATACTGTAAGAAATGGCATCATCGTAGCGCTCCAGGGAACAGCAGACACTAGCAATTACAATCCACGAGTTTGCCTTGACGTCTGCGAACCCATGAGCTTCTGCTATACGGAGTGCTTTAGTGGTGTACATCAGTGCATCTTCGCAGTGATTCAAAGAGCAATGGATATTTCCAAGTAAAGCGTTTGCAGATGCTACAGTTGCTTTGATTCCAGTTTGCTCGGCGACGTGGTTTATGCACTGTTCTAGAAAGAAATGGGCATTTTCAAGTAAACTGGATGCATGTTCCTTAGCTGCTTTGGGTCCAATTTGCTCGGCGATGTGGATGCACTGCTTTGCACTACGTATAGCACTAAGGCTTTGATTCTGGAGGAAATATGTTTTTCCCAGGACAAAATGTGCTTCCATCTCAGTCGTATCGTCAAGCCTCTTTTGTGCAATATCAATGCACCTTGTGACAAGCGCAACAGCATCTTCGTATAGCTTCACTGACATGCAATGTTTTCCAAGGGTCAAGCAGGCACGCATCTCGCTCACTTCTCTGTCCTTTAGAGCAAAGGGATGAAGAGTCTCCTTGAAAGTGTTGATTTTTTCTTCGGGAATTTCATCTTCCAGGATAATCTTTTCGGCTGCATCCAGATCACTTTTAAGGTTTAAACTGTGATAACAGAAATTTGAAGAGCTTCACTGTAGAATTAGTACAAAGCGCGGAATGGTTTCGAATTCTCACTAAAAACTTGAGAACTGTTTCTAAAAGAAGAGTCTTAAAATGAAACGGAAATAGGGACAAGAAAAGAGAAAGTGATTTTCTCTTGACAAAAGGGAAAGCCAATTCAAATATTTCATATTTCTCAAAAAAAATTAAAACACTTCAAGATATTTACCCTAACGAACGTGATGTATCGTCCTCATCTTCGTATTGCGATTGCTCATCGCTAGATGCTGAGAGAGAGCTTGGCTGCGACCTCGGAGATTCGACTTCCACCGTTTCATGGGCTTAAAAAATGAGTAATAGACCTTTGTTTGTTTTCCCATTTCAGACCATGTGAGGTTACTCTTGGGATTTAATTCTTTCATGTGTTAATACTTCATTATCATGTTCATCATAAAAGAACAATTCTCAAGGGAATGTCACGTGGTCTGAAATGGCAATTTGTGCATGGGCAAGTACAATAGAAAGTTTTTGAATTAGAAAAGATTTCATTTCTCATGGGAAAAAAGCTCTATTATTTTGATCACAAACATGGCTGCCGTGAAATCCCTCTATTACACGACAGATTATTTTGAAAACTAGTTTTCAGCGTGTGCAAACCTTGCTAGTACTATAACGTACCGGCGAACATGAAAGTTTCTTGTTTTTATTCTATAACAAATACCTTCATACCGGCCGTTGATAACAAGAAAGTAATTAATGAATTAATTTTTTGACTTACTGACCGTTTAGTTCCAAAAGACTGCGAACATCGTTAAAATTTTCTTCGCTAATCTGAAGCATTGTCTCTACGCTACCATCTTCAAGAAGCTTGTTTCCTTTCTCTGTCAATAAAACTTTATCCAGATCTTTCTGCAGTCTACCACTTTTATATCTAAAAAGGAAACGAAAAGCTAGATCTTTGAATGGTAATTTAACTTTACTTGAGGCTATGATGCCGGGATCATTACAATAAACAATCTTCCATTACATTCTGAATTTCCGGCTTTGAGGGTTGATGATGCCACCCATCAAATCAGGCACACCCAACTCTGACGGGAGATCAAATACAAACAAAGGCTATAGTGTAATATGCCACAAACGTTTTATATATATATATGTCACCAAACGGGCTAAAAACATAGAAGCTGAGACAGAAATGGTGCATAGGATGATAATTATTCTGATTTATTCATTTAAGCTGCAACCGGTAAAAAATCGAAGCCAAACGGCCCGTCAACCCAGGTCCTGAACACGCTTTTGGCATTTTGCATCGAAGGCAAAGCGTAATTGAATAAATCAGAGTATTATTATTGACATCCCAAGCACCATTTCGGTCTCAGCTTCTATGTTTTATGCATGTTTTTAGACCCGACAACGTTTCTTCAATTGACTATATATTCGTAGTCGTTCATAGCAAAAATTACTCTACGCCCCACTTGGCAGTCGTGCGTTGTTGTTTATATAATAATTGGTATATTACAGGCGTCCTGATTGGTCGAGAACGGTGTGTGATTAGTGTACATACGCACAGATGACGTCAGAGAATATTATGCGCAACCGATTGATTTAAATGTTTTGGTAAATATTGTATAAAACAATTAGATTCTATGTTTTCGTGCGTCTGCAGATGCACAGAAGACGTCGAAATGTACATGGTAAGAATAACAGTCACGCAGACGTCTTGTTGAGTCCTTTTTAGTTCTCACCACATTTTGACGTCATCTGTACATCTATTAGAGTACGTACAGACGCACGGAATAATGGAATCTATTTTGTTAAAGACATACATATTCCATAACTTATCCAAAGCAACCACGTTTGTGACTTCAATAACCAAGATAATCGATGAGCCATCGAAAAGGTGCTTCAAAAAGGCACCAGTTGGCAGAACAACACCGCCCATCACTGTCACTAGGCGGGCAGCAGGAATTCTACCGGCATTTCTTAGCAGACGATGGGCACCTGTCGTAACAAATACTCCGGCCGACGCTTTAGAGACTACGTCGAATCGTGGATAGATTTCTATAAATCGAGCGTAAAAGCCAGTTAGTTTATCATCAATCAGATGACAAATCAGCTGTGTTCCTGACCTTCCCCGTAGGTAATCCCTTGGATATAGAAGAAGGGATGAAAATGGCCTGCAGAGGACAAAAATTCGACCCCTTTCGATCAAGGAGATAGGATGTAGGGCCTAGGAGCAGCCTTAATAAAATTGTATTATCTGCTTTTTCAAATAATTTTATAGTATGATCCCATGAACACCATCTGTCTGGTAATTATGAAGGTGTTTATACAGTTTAAAGTGGAGATTGCGGGCAGTAAACCACTCTATATTGCCGTTCCATCTACAGACCACCTAATTAAGACATTGAACCATTGGATGCATGCTAGCGCTCTGGATCAAACATCATGTCACCTAACCCAGAAATCTCTACCAAAGAGACTGTGCCAAGTCTATCTTGGAATGATCTCTGATTATCGACTGAGGAAAAAAAAACTGAAAAGAAATCGAACGGAATAAAAAAAGACTGAAACTGAACTGAAACTGAAACTGAAAAGACAAAGGAAAAAGTTACCTCGGTCATGGCTTGAAAGATGACTAGCTTGTCCAATTCCACTAGTACACATTATTTGTTGGGGCGGTATGCCAGCTCCACCAGCCCCTAACTCGTTAGTTTGTAAACGTTGACTAGGTCGACAAGGAAATGTCGGCTCACAAGAAAAGTAACGCTGAAGGAAATCAGGACTTTCAATTTCATTTTCATTGCTCCATACACCGTTATCACGCAATGCCTCGACTTTATTCGCAAGATCACGACGCTGTACATCTTTAAGTAAATTGATGAGGAATTCCAAGTTATCTGCTGAAAATTTTCCTTTTTGTTCGGCGAGTACTCGAAAAAAATTCAACTTGAGTCCGTTTCTTAATTGCGTGGATTCTTCAGGAGCGAAAAACTCCTCACATAAATACAAGATTCCCACAAACTCCTCGTCGTTTAGGGAAGTAGAGATGTAAACCAACATTTTTTGAAAGCCATTTTGAGCTGACATTTTTTCAAGTGGGGCTATAGAAAAGATCTTCTTTGGCAGATAATCTAAATATAAGACTGGAAAAAATAGTCAAAACTTTTTCGAACTATAAAGATCCAAACTGATCTGATTGGAGAATGTAAATTATTTATGATTTGACTTCGTCAATAATTGTATTGACGCATTGGTCAAGAAAACGTTTCTATGTCAGCACCCCTAGAGGTAGCATAAAAATAAGCATTTCGTCTTTCACCATTGGTGTATTATAAAGTTTGTTGATAATTCTACCAAATCCTCACAGAGTGGAAATGAAGGTTAGCATGAGATGTACACGAACGATTATTAGAATTACGAGTTTCTAACACACGCCCGCCTAGATTAGTAAAACTATTTGCGGGTGTGTGTCATAAATTGTAATACATTCTTTTTCTGAAATAAATTGTATTGTACACATTGTGTTGTACACATTGTTGCATATGTTGAGGACGAGAAGCCGAATAATAAGAGCATGTTAAGGGCATAAGGGCATGTTCATTTTCAGTGGAAATTCGGTAGAACTATTATCAAACTTCACTTTAATTCCAGGTAAGACTCTTTTAATAATAATAATAATAATGATAATAATAATATAATGATAATAATAATAATAATAATAATGGAAACTTTATTTGCTTATGAATACAGTTGCAAATCTCACTACGTATAGGCAATAAACAACTGGCTACTTGAATTGATACATGAGTAATATATATAAATGTATATTTACAAGGAATCCAATTAAATGAAAAAAAAAAAAAAAATTAGGATTTTAATAGTTCTGGGTCATTCCAAATCTTATTTCTGCAGCAAAATATATAATATGTTGCTCTAATGGCAAGATTTATCATTTTTCTAATAATATAGAGTTGTTGTTTTTTATCAATGCCAATGTCATTCATCATGTCTAGGAAGGTGGAGCATTCATCCGAGAAAACGCCAAGAGAACTCATGGAGAGGTTAACAAATTTAACACATCTGTGGTCACTGCTCAAGTCGTTAATCAAGTTCTTGTATTTTTCTCGTTTACGCATTGCATTTTTACAAAGGTTGGATTCGAACCCAACTGTAAGTTCTAGGACATACAAGCACTTGGAATGTATTAGAAAAAGAAGATCTGGACGGAAAGTGTCACCAGTTATAATTGAAGGACTCGAATAACCATTCACATCAGCATAGAGTGAAGAGCGATCATTAATTACAGGTTGAAGGGAAGTGGCGATGAAATTTAGAATTGAGTCGTGTCTCCAGGTAAAGCGTTCAAGGTAATGCTGGCAACCAGCGACAACATGGAGGAGTGATTCAGGATTAAGGCAGAAAGAGCAGTCAGGACTTTGTGACGATCCCCATCTGAACAGATTTTTACGTGTAGCGAGGGAGTTGTTTATGTAGCGAATGGTAAAGTTATAAATGTTCTTGGGAAGGTTAGACTGGACAGATGACCAAATAGAATGAACAGATGATAATGAAAACTTGATAACATTTGCGAAAAAGAAACCTTGAGATGTTAGGTGGTGTAGCAGTTTATCTTCTTGATTAGAACGGAAATCTTTAAGAACTTCTTTAGTAGATTTGTATACATCGTATTGGATGTTAGTGTGGCAGCTCGACGACTTCCAGAGATCTTTAATGGAATCATTACGGGACTTTTTTAAGGAATTACGGAGTACTGTTTGACATTGAATGAATTTGACAGAAGGAGGACAAATATTAAGACCAAATTTATTACGCTCAAGAAAAACGTTACTCAGTGTACCAGATATTGGGATATCAAGCCATTTACGAATGAATCCATTCACTATAGAATCAATGTTTTCTATTATCCAGGTTTTAGATATATCAGCTACAGTAAAATGCCAGGAAAGTTTAGATAAGACATAGCGGCTGTACAGGAGAAGTTTATTTTTAGAATGCAATGGCTTCATATCAATGTCACTCATCAGGTCTTGAACAAGAGAGGTCAATTCAGACATGTGTTGGTGGTTAGACATGTTGAAATCAAAGAAACGTCCTAAGTAGCGAAATGAATCACCCATTTTGACGTAAGGGACAAGAACTCCATTTATTAACAGTTTTGGCAAATATTGGACGGATTTAGTGTACAGTTTCTTGATACCAAAAGTAATGCACTTATAAAGCGATTGATTAAGAGCTGATTTTCTGATTCTTGGCCACTTATGACAGCAGCGCCGTCAGCGGACTGAAACCAGTGGATGGGATTTAAAAACTTTAGGGAAAAACCAAATTGTCTATACTTCTCGGATTTAATGTGCTGGAGAAACGTATTGAAGCATAGGTTAAAAAGAAGAGGGCTTAAGCAATCACCTTGAAGCACACCGCGACCAACATGTATAAAAGGAGTGCGAAAATCATTAGTAATTATGGAGGTTTTGAAATCAGTGTACAAGCTTTTAATTAGAAATTTTATATGATCAGGAATGTGGTGGTAATCAAGAACTGCTTGAATCAAGTTGTGATGAACTTCACCAAAGGCGTTCTTCAGGTCAAGTAGAGTAATAACAAGAGAGCGTTGCTTTATGCGAGCTTTGTTGATGATGTGAGCCATTTGAGCCGTATGCTCAAAAGTTCCAGAGAGACCAGGGGTAAAACCTTTTTGAATTTCATGCTCAATAAAGTTATTAGCGGCAAGGAAGTTAAAGATGGCATTACGAAGACAGGAGGTAAAAACCTTTAAGGGCACTGATTGAAGAGTAATAGGACGAAAATTAGCAGGGTCATTGGTGTTCCCTTTTTTATGGATAAGGATTGTGCAGGCTTGCTTCCATTCGCTTGGGACGGATTGAGTTAACCACGCTGTACGGATAATTTGAGAAAGATAAGTGCGAAGGAAAGGACATCTTTTAAAACAAATGATTGACAGTTGATCTAAGGGACAAGGAGAACCAGAAGCCTTCATCTTTCTAATGACAATTGATATCTGTTCGTACGTTGGAGGTTCAAGGTTAAACGGAATTACAGGATCAGACAAAGTTGGTATCCAACTTGGAAGGTTGAAAACTTTAGTCGGGTTAACTGATGAAAGAGTTCTTGCAAAGTAATTATAACACTCTTCCATGGAGAATGAGGGGAGGATCTCATCTTTTTTATTGAAGATCTTTTTGACGTAGCCCCAAAAATTTTTGGCAATAGAGTAATCATGATTTACTGAGTCAGTGATGTCTTTAGGCGACTTGTTTTGCAGCTTGTCACGCAATAGGCGAGATACGTATTTAATTTCCGTGATATCGGCGTTAGACTGTTTTAAAGCTTTGAGAGATTTCTTTAGATCCTGTTTAGACTTATCTTTGTACTTATTTGTTAGGTTTTTATCAATGACTTGTGAAACTTTACCAAAATTAGTAGAGAAATATTCATAAATAGTGTCATTCAGAAGTTTGATACTTGAGCTGAGGTTCTGAGCTGTGATTGAAAGATTCAAGAGTAGAACTGATTTGAAATATTCGTTGGCCGTTGACCATTGATCGTCTGTTTTAGGTAGATTTATTCCTTGTTTAATATCGGGAAAGCTGTAATCTTCAGGTTGAATTAAAGGAACACCAGAGTTAATTAAAGGAGCATTTACATTGTCGGCTTCAGATTCTTGATCAGCTGAGGTATTATTATTATGAAGGTCAGCACGAAGTTGATCATTCAAACCCAAAACAACTCTACAACTCCTTTGATGCATTTTCAAACCTCTATTCCCCTTGCAAAGCTTACCACAACAGCACTTAACGTAGTAAATAAGAGGGACATTATCAGCAGGATTAGTAGCATTTGGCATTTGCTTCTCTCCATCAGCAGGACGTTCCGCTCGGTGAATTCTTTCTTTGCAACGCCACGCATGGCGGCCCAGCGAGACAAAATCTTGACCACAAAAAGAACATGCAGACAACTCCGGCGAAGAAAATGATAAGAAAACTTGGATAACCCATGCTTTAGAACTTGTAAAGTCAGCTGGACATAGATTAATTAAATGAAAATACCAATTCAAGTATAAAAAGAACGATAAAACTGAAGACATGTACAGAGCGTGTTCACTCTGCTCGATGTCTCGATAATAATAATAATAATAATAATAATAATAATAATAATAATAATAATAATAATAATAATAATAATAATAATAATAATAATACCATGATCACCTCGGGATCTATTGTTTTTGGAGGGACGTTTAATCGCTAACATCCCTCCCTCATGAATAGAAAGAGGGAAAATTAGTTCTAATATCCCTCATTAATTATGAATGAGGGATGATTAGAACTAATCGTCCCTCATCCATAATTAATGAGGGACGATTAGAACTAATCGTCCCTCATGTTATTCATGAGGTACAGTCCCTCATATATCAATCATCGGGACGATCGGGACAACTTTGCACGCTGTCCCGAAACTCTATAACTTTCTAACGCACCGATACCTCTTACCACTGCACACTCTTACGCGTGTGGGATCTATGCATTCTATTTTGCGCATGGGCATGACGAAGCAAAGAAAGCATTATGAAAAACAATTTAGCTTTCCAATTGATTAACAACCTATAAATACTTGTTCATTGTAAGTATATAACAAAGAAATCTATTTCCGAAAGTCCCCAGAGAACAGGGTTACGCACAATTGGTAAAAGAATTGTATAATATTTTCAAGTTTTGGATGAACAAACAGCGAAGTATATTTTCGTTTATTTCCTCGGTGATCATGGTATTACAAAGTAATACCATGACTTCTTCGGGATATTAGTGATTAAATGTCCCCTCAGCCTCAGGAGGTTTAGTAAAAGTCCCTCGGCCTACGGCCTCGGGACTTCCACTAAACCTCCCTCGGCTTCGGGGACATTTAATCACTAATATCCCTCAGGGTCATGGTATTACTTATAATAATAATAATAATAATAATAATAATAATAATAATAAAACTTCAGGCTAAGGCGCAGAGGTTTAGAAGGTTTACCAAAAGAAGTAAGTTTTTCAGACAAAACAAGATTTTTAAAGAAGATCCTAAGAAATTTTACAGGGAGATTAGAAACAATAATATTGAAGTTAAAAACCCACCTCCAATCAAAGAAGTTGAAAGCTTTTGGAGTAAGATCTGGGAAAATGACAAAGAACATAATAACGATGCCACTTGGATAAGTCAAGTTCAAGATCAATTCAGAGGTGTGCAGACGCAAGATTGGTCTCCAATACGTATTGCTGAAACCAAAGCTGCAATAACTAAATCAAGTAATTGGAAGGCCCCAGGTATTGATTGTATATCCAATTTCTGGTTAAAGTACCTTTCTAACACCCATGAAGATTTAACATCTGCTTTTAATGATATTGTCTTGAATCCTGAGAAATGTCCCAAATGGTTTACTCAAGGAAATACTTTTTTACTTCCCAAGACAGAAGACACTGAAAATCCCAAGAATTATCGCCCAATAACCTGTTTACCAACTATGTTTAAGATCCTGACTTCAATCCTTACTGATCGAACTTACACTTTTCTTGATGTTAATGGGTTACTACCATTAGAGCAAAAGGGATGTAGGAAAGGAAGTTATGGTTGTAAAGATCAGCTTCTAATTAATAAGGTTATATTGGAAGAAGTTAAAAAAAGTAAGAAAAATTTTTCAACTGCTTGGATTGATTATAAGAAAGCTTTTGATAGCGTTCCTCATAGCTGGATTAGGAAATGTTTAGAATTGTACAAAATTTCTCCTGTATTAGTTAATTTCATTTCAGAGAGCATGACAAATTGGCAAACTACCTTAAATCTTCACCATTCTAATGGTCTATTACGATCGAGACCAATCAACATCAACTGTGGAATATTTCAAGGAGACTCTTTCTCACCTCTGCTCTTTTGTCTTGCACTTGCACCACTTAGTAGCCTTCTCAATAATAGTAACTATGGATATGTGTCAAAATCTAGTAAAGTAACCCATCTCTTTTATATGGACGACCTTAAAACGTTTGCTAAAGATGACAACCAGCAAACAGGTCTCCTTACAATTGTAAAAAGGTTTAGTGATGACATAAGGATGGAATTTGGTCTTGATAAATGTGCTAAAGCCACTTTTAAAAGAGGTAAATTATTTAGTACTTATAACATCGACCTTGATATTAATACCTCTATCAAGGAATTGGATCAAGAAAATACATATAAGTATCTTGGTGTAAATGAGGGAGATGGTATTCAACACTCTATGATGAAGGAAAAAATTCGTAAGGAATATTATAGAAGAGTTAGATTGGTTCTAAGAAGTGAACTCAATTCTGCCAATAAGTTTACTGCTATTAACACCTTAGCTACCCCAGTAGTCACATACAGCTTTAACATCATTAATTGGAAACTAAGTGATCTACAAAAGCTTGATGCAAAGACCAGAAAATTCTTGACCATGGAACGAATGCACCATCCAAAAGCAGACGTTGACAGATTGTATCTTTTTAGATCAGATGGTGGACGGGGTCTAGTGCAGCTTGAACTATCATATAAAACTGCTACTCTAGGCTTAGATGCCTATTTATGCCATACCAATGATCCACTACTGGAAATAGTTAAGATGCATGAACGTAGTGAAAAGCTGTTTTCAATTACAAAGGAAGCAGCTAAATTTAAGAATGTATTAAATGTTCCTGAAATTCCATCTAAAGAGAACGAGTCAACCACGCTCTATGCAAAAAGAGTGAAAAAGAAGGCAAAATCTTTGGGATTAGAACAGCTAAAGAATACTTGGGAAGATAAGGCTCTGCATGGAAAATATGCAAAAAGATTGAATGAGGCAGATGTAGATACTTATCACTCTAACCAATGGCTAAAAGCGGTAGGGCTTAAAGGTGAAACAGAAGGATTGATAATTGCTGCACAAGATCAAAGCCTTGCTACCAGATCTTATCACCATCATATCATAAAAGATGGTACTGACCCATCATGTAGGATCTGTGGCCAGTTTGAGGAAACAGTTTTTCACATCATTTCTGGATGCCCTAAATTAGCAAAGACTGAATATGTATTCCGTCATGACAAGGCTGCAACATACCTTCACTGGAAAGTCTGTAAAGCTCATCAAATCAAAACTAATGATAAATGGTATGAACATCAACCGAAAACTGTAACTGAAAATGATGATGTGACTATCCTTTGGGATATGCCCATTCACACTGACAGAGAGATAAGGGCTAACAGACCAGATATAATAATCAGAAATAAGAAAGATAAAACGTGTCTGCTTCTTGATATGTCTATCCCTAGTGATCTTAACACTTCCATAAAAGTCTCTGAAAAACTATCTAAATATAAGGATTTAGAGATTGAAATCAATAGGATGTGGGGGACAAAAACAGAAACTATCCCAGTTGTGATAGGAGCCCTGGGTCTTATCAAGAAAGGTTTAGAAAAATTTACAAATAAGATTCCAGGAAATATTTACATTAGCGAAATACAAAAAATTGCCCTCCTTGGAACAGCTCACATTTTAAGGAGAGTTCTTTCAATGAAGTAGTATGAATGTTAACCTTGCATTACCCTAGGTCTATTGTTTAAACTCGGTATTGTAAGAAGAAAACTAAACCAGTAAAAAAAATCAAGAAATAATAATAATAATAATAATAATAATAATAATGGTTTAATGGCTATTCCACTAGGTGGCTCTTATACAACCATCAACTATCTAAGAAACATACATACATACAACAATTAAAATATTATATAAATCTAGAATCCCCTCCCATTGAAACCTTATTGCCTAAAAATTGTAAATTACCCCATCCCATTGTCAATAGCCCTAAATGACATGACTAATTTTCAATTCCACCAAATCGCAGTGACGTACTTCCGTTTACCATGAGGAAATAACTCGTGGATGTAATCCACACGTTTAACTAAGTGTATTTATTGTAACACAGTTTGCTACACATCATTACTTAGTGCATGCCTGTGATTGGCTGAGAGTAGTAGGAAAGTGCCGTTTCTGGGACCGGTGCAGCCGGTACAGCACCCCCCCCCCCCCCCCAACCCCCAGCCCGGTAGGGCTACCTCCACTCCTGGGGTATGGGGTACGACCCCTCCCCCTACTAGCCCGGTAGGGCTACCCCTTTCTGAGGTATGATGAGGTACAACCCCTCCCCTTCGAGCCCGCTAGGGCTACCCCTCTCCCTTTCTGAGGTATATTACGTCATATCCAGGTGAACGGAGATTTTATTTTCAACCAATCAGAGCGCGTTCAGCATTTTTGCGAACGGCCCTCGTCCCCAGGCTACTTACTTCACGGTCGACGAGTATGTCGAGTTTAATAAATTGTTTTTCATCAAGATATGTGGTGAACAACTGTAAATTTAGTCTTCTTCCTGAGTCTAACGTGTAAGTAATTGTTGTACAAATGTTTGTAAGTTTTTATGATAAACTTTTTATTTGGCAATGTGTACTGTACTTAATTATTCCGTTCAGTTGATAAATATAAAAGTTATTAGCAAATTAAATTCATGCAAGTGTAGACTCGCCCAAACCCTCAAGTATACTTCCATATCGAAAAAACTCATTTTTAAAATCATAGCCCTTATTTACTGTGCTGTCAAGCACGATATTCTGTTTGTAAACCGATTTTCTTTGGGAGACTCGCACTATCAACACGCTCGCCTCGGTCAACTCTCAAAATCACGGTATTGTTTGATAAGAAAGATAGCAGCCAAAACACTGAGCGTTAAAATGACGATACCAACAGCTTATTTGCATATTTTAGGCTAAATCTTTCTTAAATGCATAAACATATATTCGCTCATTAACTTTAGGAGTGAAATATTTTCGCAGAATGATAAGTTCTTGCTCCTTCAACATATCGTGACGGTATTGCGTGACACAGTTTTGATCACTGATAAAACGATGGCAAAGCGACAGGAACAGTCAAAAATTAAAGGGAGACTTCTTTCAAACTCTTTTGCTAATTTATGTGATTAAAAGCTTTCAGAAATAATTTTTCTGATATTTTGCTTGTTCATCAAGGGACCTGGGGACCAGGGCCGGTCATTTTGTTCAATAATGCTTTGCACGCCGTGTTCACCGTTCACCTGGATTGGAGTATCATGGGGTACGAGCGCAGCGAGTTTCCGGTACAGAGATTACGGGGTCGATGACGTCATTGGTGGTGCAATAATCACCAACCGGGTCAAGCATTTTTCCTCTCTTTTGAATCCTCCTAATTCGTAAATTGTATCCTATTAATTTTTTCTTCTAATTCTTAAATGGTATCCAATTAAAGAAGTAGCTAAAGTGGCCACAAAGAATCATAGTTTTAGATTTTCTAAACCTATGTGCGTGACGGCTATTGTTTTAGAAACGGCCACCTGTAAATCTATTGTTTTTGAAACTCGTGTTCACAGTTTGTACAAGAATTGTTTCCAGAGTCATTAATTTCATCGATTCTAAAGGCATATTACAATCAAAATTATAGATTTAAAAGACATAAGTGTCAGGATCTCATATCGTTGACACTGTATTTTGAGTCACTAGTTTGTTATGTCTAGAACTTATGCAAATTTCACCAAACGTTCTGCCTCATTGGTTTATTTAAGGCTCGTTCATTGTTTACACAGTTGTCATAAGTCCACGCGCCTTTTCGCGAGGTCACAGTGATTATATACCGAATAGTTGTCAAAACACCCCTTGGTCATGTCAATTAATGGGCAAATGACTGAAACAGGTTTGAAGTTCACGCCAAGCATGTGATCATCCAAGAATACCTAGCTCGATAGAGGTATGATGGAGTACGACCATTCTATTTTTAGTATGACGTCATTTCTTTCATTCAATGTTTTGAACGTTTGAATCTCGCACCAAACACGTGATCATACCTCAACTAATACTCGCATTTTGAGGTACTGGGGTACATTCTATTTTTAGAATGTCGTCATTTTTCTCATTCCCTGTTTCATAATCATGACGCAATCCTTTCTTATAAAAAGAGCAAGCTTTCACTTGTCCAACCATTCACAAAGCTAGCAACATGGAGTTTAACAATCAACAATGGCAGGAAGTTTTCAATGATTTCTTCGGAAGTAATATTCCAGAGTTTGACTTTCTAAATCAGGTAAATGTTTTTTTTTTTTTTAATGTTCCTTTCGGTCTATTCAATCCATTTATTAACATTTATTTAATTTGTTATAGGGTGACGAATATAATTATCTAGAGGAGATCATTGAAGAAAGCGATGGTTTGGAACTGAACCAACAAGAGGTGAGAGTAAAAGTTCAATAAACTTTTTTGAACCAATGCTCAGTTTTGAATTTTTGTTTGCAGTCTGACAAAGACACATTATCCAACCCTTCTGTGAACAATGAAAGTGAACAGTTCATTGATTCATTAATTCAGGTAATTACATTTCTATCATAGCATAACACATCCTAATCTAAAACTTGTAAAATTAAATACAAATAAAATTAAAGTTCTAAATCTTATTCATTACTTTACAGTTGTATGAACTAGATGACAAAATAGTAAATGACATTGAAGTATATCAGGTTTGTGAACATATTAATTTTACGTTACTCAAAGTTTACTTATATGGTCTGTTAAGCATTAACACATGCTCAAAAACGTCGTCTTCTTCTAGGATTCTTCACCTTCGAAAAAACAAAGACCAAACCAACCTGAGGTTCGTGTATTTATCTCATTGTCAGGTTACAGCGTATGCCAGTCATTCTCATGAACCCTATGTTGTTGGATTTCAGAGATTTCAGTGTACTGAGTGTTCTAAAGCGTTTACGCGAAAGAGTTCGCTCAAAAGGCACATACTAGAACAACATCAAAAACCAGAGGTGTTTACATGCGCTAATTGTCATAAAGATATGAAAAGAAAACACGATTTAGAACGTCATGAAGTCATATGCACTGGTTTGAAACGTAAAAACATAACAAAAGAAAGTGAACTACCTGAAAAGAAACCTCGAACAGATCAAGAACTTGAGGAATATGAGGTGATTTACATATTTCTTTTATTTACATATTTCTGTTACCACATGGTAATTTCATACCCCTTACTTAGTTGAGCCCACAGTACTTGGAGATTAGCAGTCGTACCATTTACACAGGAACCCCAATAGATAACTGTTTGGAATGGAATGGAATTGGAATATTGGAATTTTTTTCTAATTTCCAGTTACAAAACATCCCCGAGGAAATGTTCGTGGACTATGATGGACCTTGGTTGAACGATGAAGATATTGAGGTAAATAGTTTAAAGTATTAAAAAAAAATTAAACATAGGAATCCCAATTGGAGACATTCGCACCACGGAAGTGTTGCACACATTAAAACTATAAATTACAGACATACAACTAATAATAATAATAATAATAATAATAATAATAACAATAATAATAATAATAATAATAATAATAATAATAATAATAATAATAATAATAATAATAATAATAATAATAATAATAATAACACCACAGGAATCCCATCTGAGATTTTTTATTAATTTTCTTATAGATATTCTTCTCTCATCTTTTAGAAAGCGCAAAAAGGTGGTGGGCAAGAAGAAGAAGTGGAATGCGCATTGGACAACAACGCAACGATCCACAAATACAACCCCAACAAACACCAAAAATATGATTTACTCCTCACCTTAGAAGGCAAAAAGAAATCCATACTTAAACAACTTCAGAAACAACTCCAACAGAAAAGAGGTGTTAAATGGTTTCTCTGTTCTAATGTCAAAATGACAAAATCTACACCTGAAGGGGAAGATCAAGTGTCCACTCCACATTTTAGAAGTGCTTGTAACACCACCACCAACCCCCACACATTGGAAAAACAGTACAACGAATCTGTGGAGAAAATTAAGACCTCCTTTTTGGAATACCAACGTGAAGGAAGCGGTTGGCAGATCGATGAGGTGAGTCTGTATATTATTGAATAACTCTTAAAAATAATTGTATGACTAATATTTTTTCTCTGTTTGATAGGTGTTACACCTAGATTTGGGTGTGACCACCTACACACCCTTGAAAGGGTCAAGCTACCTCCCGCTTCCTAAACGAATCAAGGACAAGAAGGCGGTATTGAACATCCAAAATGATGACCAGAAATGCTTTCTGTGGTCCATCTTGGCCGCCCTCCACCCCATCTCACATGGATCAGGTCCACACCGAGTCCATCACTATACAAGGTACGAAAATGAACTGAACATGGAGGGCATTGACTATCCCGTCAAGATCAGTCAAGTCCAGAAAGTGGAACGACAGAATGACATCAGTCTCAACGTGTTTGGCTTCGAGGATAACGAACTCTTCCCACTACACATCACCAAGAACAAACAAGTAACCCATATCAACTTATTATTGTACTCCCACCAAGACAAGAGGCATTATTGTCTCATTAGAGATTTAGATCGTCTGTTACATAGTATCAATAGACATGAACACAGAATGTACCATTGCATGTACTGCTTGCATGGCTTTGTCCGGCAAGACTTGTTACGCGAGCATGAATCACACTGCGGACGTCACGGTCCACAGAAAATCAAATTACCGAATGAAGATCATGCAACGTTATCCTTTACAGAGGTACAAAAACAATTGAAAGTACCTTTCGTAATTTATGCAGATTTCGAATCTATCTTGGTAGATTGTAGTACCACCCCTCTAGAGGATAGCAACAGAGGGACCCAGAAAACCCAACACCACCAACCTTGTGGGTTTGGGTATGTAGTGGAGTCTACAATAGATCAATATAGCAAACCTCCCGTAATATACCGAGGAGAAAATTCTGTAGACAAGTTTTTAGAGTGTTTGTTAGAAGAAGAGAAACAAATAAGTAACATTTTAAAACATGTTGCCCCTATGATTATCACGGAGGAGCAAGAACGGGAATTCCATAATGCTACCAACTGTCATATTTGTGGAGGTCTCCTCGGAGCAGACCGTGTGCGTGACCACGACCACCTCCTTGGTAATTATAGGGGTGCGGCGCACAACGAGTGCAATTTAAATTACAAGTTCACGGGAAAAATTCCAGTCGTGTTGCACAATCTTAAAGGTTACGACTCGCATCTCATTATGCAAGGATTAGGTAAACTAAAATCGGAAAAGATCACTTGCATCCCTAACAATACCGAAAAATACATTTCGTTTTCGGTAGGCAATTTAGTCTTCATCGACTCCCTACAATTTCTCAATAGTTCGCTAGAAAAATTAGTTGATAATTTAAGCAAAGAGGGGGTGAGTAAATTTAAGATATTAAGACGATATGTGGAGGAGGATAAAGTGAATTTACTGTTGAGGAAAGGCGTGTATCCTTATGACTACATGGACAGTGTTGAAAGATTTCGAGAAACCTGTCTACCCCCAAAGGAGGCGTTTTACAGCAAACTAAAAGACGAACACATCAGCAAAGAGGATTACCAGCATGCGCAAGAGGTTTTTCAAACTTTTCAATGTAGTCATTTAGGAGACTATCACGATTTGTATTTGAAATCGGATGTCCTGTTGTTGGCAGATGTTTTTGAAAATTTTCGCGACATCTGTCTAGAGTACTACCAACTCGATCCAGGTCATTTTTACACGGCTCCCGGACTAGCATGGTCGGCATGTCTGAAGATGACTGGGGTTGAGTTACAGTTATTAAGCGATCCGAATATGTATCTATTTTTTGAAGAAGCTCAGAGAGGAGGAATCTCTCAGATTACACATAGGTATGCAAAAGCAAACAACCCGTACGTACCTGACTATGATCCTGAAAAGGAGCATAATTACATTATGTACTTAGATGCAAATAATCTCTATGGTTGGGCAATGTCCCAGTCTCTCCCGGTTAACAATTTTGGATGGTTGACCTCTGGTGAGATCGATGAGCTACAAGAAACTCTCATGACCCTCCCACCTGATGGTACAGAGGGCTACATCTTGGAAGTGGACCTCGAATACCCACAAGAGCTCCATGACTACCACAATGACTATCCTCTTGCCCCAGAAAAACGGAAAATCTCCAAAGACCAGTTATCTCCCTACTGTCAACAACTGGCAAAAGATCTGAAGATGAAGTACACTCCCACAGAAAAGTTGGTCCCTAATCTTAGCAACAAAACCAAGTACATTGTTCACTACCGCAACCTACAATTGTACTTATCTCTGGGGATGAAATTAACCAAGATACATCGTGTTCTTGGGTTCAATCAATCTTCCTGGCTCAAGCAATACATTGACTTCAACACGGACAAGAGAAAACATGCAAGAAATGATTTCGAAAAAGACTTCTTTAAACTGATGAACAATGCTGTATTTGGCAAGACTATGGAGAATTTGAGGAAGCGTGTCAACGTAAAACTGGTCAATAACGTGAAACAATTGAACAAACTCACCGCCTCACCTCTGTTCGATTACTTTAGAATATTTAATGAAGACCTGGTGGCGGTCAATCTGAAGAAACCATCACTGTACCTCAATCGACCCATCTACGTGGGATTTGCGATACTGGATCTCTCAAAGACTCTGATGTATGACTTTCATTACAACTACATTAAACGGAATTATGGCAACCAAGCTACCCTTCTCTTCACTGACACGGACTCACTCTGTTACGATATCAAGACCGAAGACATTTACCGTGATTTCGAAGAAGATGAGGATCTCTTTGACACCTCAGAGTACCCCAGAGAACACTTTTTGTACAGTAGTCGTAACAAGAAAGTGATTGGTAAAATGAAAGATGAAACCCATGGTGTTCCCATTGAAGAATTTGTTGGTCTTCGACCAAAGATGTACTCCATTTTGTACCACGAGGAGGGTCTTGAGGTGGAAAAGAAAACAGCTAAGGGGATCTCCAAAAATGTAACCAAGAGAAACATCCGACATGCTCACTATAGAGATTGTTTGCAAAATAAGAAGCGTACAATTAATAACATGAAACAATTACGAAGTGAGAAACATCAAATCTATACTGTAAATATCAATAAGATAGGGCTCAGTCCCTATGACGATAAGAGATATATTCTAGAGGATGGGGTGACTACCCTAGCTTATGGTCACTCCCAGATAACCTTAACTGATCAGGATTTAGAATTAGTGGATATACTAGTCAATTTGTAAACATGTATTGAAGTGCGACAATAAAACACTTTCGAGAACAAATATACGTTTTATGTCTTTGATTCGAAAATGTCTTTCTCTCAGGTATGTTTTCAAACATTCACATAGTGGCCCTGGTGGCCCTGGTGGCCCTCCTTTGGGTTCAAAACTCTCACAAAGTGGCCCTAGTGGCCCTCTTTTAGGTTTCTACCTGTAATAATGGTGGCCCCAGTGGCCCTCTTTTAGGTTTCTACCTGTAATAATAGTGGCCCTGGTGGCCCTGGTGGCCCTCCTTTGGGTTCAAAACTCTCACATAGTGGCCCTAGTGGCCCTCTTTTAGGTTTCTACCTGTAATAATAGTGGCCCTGGTGGCCCTCCCATCGATCCTGTGATATCAAAATAATCAAAACTGTGAAAATTTTCTATAAATTTCAGACTATAAATAATGTGTAGTTTTTCACATCTATCATTTACCATGGTACATCGACAACGTAAAGATTGTCCCATTCCCGGGTGTGGCAAAAACAACTTACTTAAACTTTCGAACCATTTAGCCAGTGTACATTTGTTGAATTCTGACGAGCGAAAACCTTGGTTAGAAAAAGTGCGAGTGATGAAACATAAATCGGCCATCTCAAACTAATAAATTAGTTCCCGATCAGCTGTCTTACAGTATGGACGTGCGTTTTAAAAGTCCGACGTCACTAATAGTTTATGGTGCAACTTCTAGTGGAAAGACCAGTTGGACTGAAAAGTTGTTACGATGTGCCAACGATATTTTTGACCAACCCATCCAAAAGATTGTCTATTGCTATCGAGAATCATGATGGAAAAAGAAATCCCAAACATTCAGTTCATTGAGGGATTTCCTCAGGACATCTACAGCCTCTTTGATCGAATCCCAGGTCTGCTGGTGCTGGATGATTTGATGAATGAGAGCATGAAAAACGATGCTATGGTAGAATTAATCACCCGCGGTTCACACCATCGCCATATCAACACCATGACTCTAGTGCAAAATCTTTTTCCCCCAGGAAAGATTTCAAGAACCATAAGTCTTAACAACCACTACATTTTGTGGCCTTCAAAAATCCTCGGGATTCCCTGGGGGTGTCTACATTGGCAAAACAGGCTTTTCCTCGTGAAGTTTCTCGTGTGGTGGAAGCTTATGAAGATGCAACCCAGCAGCCTTACGGTTATTTGCTTTTTGACTTACAACCCACCACGACTAATGCTTACCGCCTAAGAACGTCTATCTTTCCCGGGGAACAACAAGTGGTTTATAATACACTGCCATAACCTAGTTGAATCATTTGAGGATGTCTCGTCGGACTGAGTGAGAACGCAGACTTCCTTAGAGTACTGGCCAAATCCAACCCAAAACTAAGACGTGCTATTCTCAAGTGTTTTAATAACGAACTCATCAACGCTATCTGTGAAGTGACACTGAACGTGTTGAAAGGTGTGGTTCCCATTAACAAGCAACAGAAAAAGAAACTCAAGCGTTATAAGAGAGTATTACGAGCTTTAGCTGACAAAAAGGTCCCAGTCAAACAGAAAAGAGAGCAACTGAATCAGACAGGGGGTAACTTTCTTCCATTCCTGATACCACCTGTGTTATAGGTTCTGGCTAATTTAATATCCAAGAACTATAAAGCACAACAGGAAAATGTATTTGGTTTCCGAAGAGGTGATGTCACTTATTACGTCAACGAAACGATATTCAGACTTCACCACTGGTGAAATCCATTAGTTCTATCAGCCAGCAAATGAGCAATACACTTTCCGACCCAATCAACCAGATAAAAATAAACTCAAGAACCATGAACAGCTGTTTCAACGCTACTTGAATGTACAAGAACAAAGAGAAAATGTCTATTCCCTACGGTGAGACTGCGGCAGCCGAGGTAACACTCCACCACAGGTAACCCACACCCATACCACAGGAACCCCAAAAGCAACTGCAGCCCCAACGTCTCTCAGAGTCTGAGATTTTAGAAACTGTTCCAAAAACCTTTCGAAGTCAAGCTGTAAATTTACTTCGTTGGATCAAAAAGACCCCCGAAGCGGTTCGATGGGATGAAAAGGGTGAAGTTTCTTTGGAGGGTCAAACCGTCAAAGGATCAAGTATCACTGATCTTGTCAATGATGTTTTGAGATCCCGCCGAACGTTTACACCGACTGGACGAGATGATTTTACTAAAGCTTTGGCCAAACTGAACACTCCTGAAGATTTTATACGGAATGAAGACCGAAGAAGATTGATGTCCTTGTATAAGATGGGAGACCGACGTCCACCCCCTACCCCACTGGTTGAACCTTTGGTTCCCACACCCCCTACTCGACCCAGAAAAAGACCCATTTCTCCTGCTTTACAGAAGCGGAGATCGAAAATCCCCTCACAAAGGGGACTGGACTGGATTTCCTATTAGTTTGTAAACATAGAACAAATACTCATTAAACACATTTAAATCCTTTATTGTCTGGTTAATTCTCTTACAATGATTGACTACATGGTCATTACGTTCTTTATTCAAACTAAATACATTGACAGTGGTACTCAGGCTCACACCACGTGAGCGGTGCAATAAATAAAAATACAATATTCTCCACAAACGCAGGTCAACGTCACTTTGCAATCTTTTTTATTAAAACTCCAGTGTTTACAGTTTTGGTTGAGAAAATTCCGAAATTTAATGCTATAAAACTCAGGAGGATGTCCATAACTGTCGAAAAATTCTCCATTGTTCTGACGTTCATAAAATAGAACGCCACCCAGTGTTTTCCTGGTTTACTACTTGGGTCTGTATTTACGATATAACCACTAGGGGTAAACGTCTAAGGACTGTGGTAATCGGTTTTCTGCAAAGACACCCCCAAACTTCCTTCTGGTAACAGGGTCTTTCTTAATAATCTCTCTTATCTGTCCAGTGTTCATGCTGAGTAGTCAAAGGTCACGTGACGTGCAAAGTCAATCTCGACTGTGGATTCAAATTCTCCGTACACGATAAGGTTGACTGCGTTGGGTAGGCCTGTGCTGAACTGCACTTCTAAGGATACGTTTCCCTTCAGTTTCTGATTCAAATGGGTTGAGGAACCGCAGAGGTCTGGTGTTAAATCAAAGACCAGGATGGCATAGCCTTTGTCGTAATCTTGTCTTTCGATATCTATACCAGAATCTGCAAACAGTCGACCCGTTCCGGAAAATAAGGTCTGATAGGCCTCCATAAAGTTCATTTCACTGGCTCGTGCGAGTTTTAATGTAATAGGCTTGAAGGGGATTTGTTCTCCATCGATGGTTAGGCTAATGGGTGTAGCTCCATACAATTTGAAATTGTAAGGGTTTTGACAAAACTGCCATTAAACGCATCAGAATCTACCATTGCTAACACCACACGCTTTGGCACCAGGCCGTTAAATAAGTCTCCTTTGTGAGAGAGGGGTTTCCAGTAGGGATGGTATAGGTCTTACACTCTACACGACGTATTGGGTACTTAGCAGTAATCCCCTTTTTGAGCTGATTGAGGTGATGCAGTTGTAGAGTCGGGCTCACTTTCACTGCACGGACTTTGAGTACAGCACTCTGAATGGATATCTTATAGTTAGGGTTGACAGTTTCTGACATTAGAGCAAAAGCTGGTGTGTTTGGGGTCAATTTTATGGTGACGTTGACGTGATTCAACAAAAGACGTTCGCTGTACAGTATATCGCAGTGTAGAGGACCCCACATGTCTACTATGTAGCTCTTTTCTGTATGCGTATAACGTGATTTGTCCCTGATTGGTTCCATCTGCTGTAGGATCCGTTCCATCCATAGAACCTGCCGTATCTTTGTAAAACAGCTGACCGGTGAGTAGGGAGGTCTTGGCCGCTGGACCATAATTGAGAATAGTCTCCAGATAACTCTTATAACTGTAAGTACCCGTAGATTGTGTAATGAGAACCCCATTTAAGTACACGTCAACTTGTTTGAAGAGACTTTGTAGAAACAGGTTGATTGGACCCACTTTTTCATCATTATCCAGATTCCCACCATTTGCTTTGGTAACTTTCAAACGAGTAAACAACATGGTCTTTGCCAAGTCTAAGTAATTGTCAGTCCCTACAATCTGGTATTCAATAGGGGAAGACGTGGATAAAGTGGAGATGGGTTGATGATCGATCCAACATCCTTTCTCAAGAACCACTTGAGTTGCTGGGACTGTGAACAAGTCTACTTCGCTTTTGGTACATGGGGTGGAGTGTGGATGGATGAATGCCATTATTTATCAAATATGTCCTGGAGGTGAGTGACTTTTGATTTTTTAACTTGACCTTGATATGCTGGTGTTTGCTTTCTCTTTTTCGGGACCGTTTTAGTAGGTCTTTTCACCTTGCTAGCTTGGGATGAACTGAGCTTTTTCTGAGGTTTCTTCCGTTTTAAACGTTTGACACCACTCCCCGTCTGTGAGGTGAGATGGTTCAATGCTTGTTCTTTTAAAGTTTTAGCTGTCTGTTGAATTTGAGACTGCACCGAGTTTTTCAATTTTTTTCCCGCCAAAACATCTCCGGCAATATTCATACCCGTGTTGAGAGCAGCTCGACCAACAGTTTTTATACCCTGTTGTAAAAAGGGCAGTGCCCTCCTCGCTAGGGACGAGAAAAAGGATCCGATTCCATATCCTTGTTGAAATGGTGCTCCACGGTATACCATCATTCTACCACCTGTTTGTACCATTATTAAAAATAGGAGGGTCGTTGGAGCCTGAAATTCAATGTTATCACAACGCGGCCACGTTCAAATGGTACTTTTTCCCCCGTGTCATCGGTTATAAGGACTTCTACCACTTCAAAATCTCTCGTGGACAAAGGGATGTATTGTGGGTTGTCGTAATTGAGTGTAATGATTTCTCCATCTTCACCTTGAGCAGGCACAATTCGTAGTAGGGGAGCTCGAACGTCACCAATAATTTGACTTTCCACAATGTTCAGGTACACGAAGAGGGACTGGAGTCCAATGTTCACATTACTCACAAAGGGGGCTGTTGTCGTCTTGGTAAGGGAGATTTCCTTGCCAAATCCCAACATGTACCCCAAGTGCTTCCGAAAGGTCAACGTTTGTGATTCTCCGAGTACTGCGGTCACTTTCTGAGATCTTTGATCCAGTTGGAGGGACATACCCTTTACTCCACTGTCAGTGATCTCTTTGTTTATGGCAGGAATGATTTCAGATACAGATTTGTAAAAGCCTTCAGGTACCAGTCCTACCGTGGGTACTCCATCCGCTCCGAAAATGTAGAAGTGTCCCTGTGGTTTTTGTAAGTTGAACCATGTATGGGGATACGTGATGGACGCCAAACCCACTTCCCATTTTCCTGGTAGTTCCACGTGATTGGGGAGTTTCACTTTATATTCAGATAAAGTGTTGTTGGGGAATACACTCATGGAGGCGTTGCTGGGCAACGTCATGTAGAATTGACCCGACTCCATGGAAGGTTGAGTGAAAATGAAAGACACTGAACAAGCTACTGTTTTTTATAACATTTCTTTATTGATATAATTACTTTTCAATATCACTCTTAGCTACCCAACTATTGTACTTTTCGGGATAGCCAAGCCATTTCACAAAGTATTCTACTTTCTTTCCCCGTTTTCGTGTTTTTACGATTTTTTCAATTTTATACACTTCGTCATCTCCTTTGGTTTGAACCCGCTGTAATTCCTCTTCGTAAAAGGTTCCTTCGAGTTCTTCTCCGTCGTATTCTTTTACCTTGTAGACTGGAGGATTTCTTGGAAGTCGTTTGTGTATAGTGAAAATTTCTTCGCTCCAGTTAGGAAGATATCCTTTCTCAAACAATCCTTTTGCCTTGGAAATGCGAACCTGATCACCCACTTTGAACTTGTAGGGTTTTCTAGAAACTTGGTTTCCATACAGAGTCATCCACACGTCTTTTTCATTGTTTTTGGTAACGGAATTTGGACTTCTCTGTATACTTCTGTGATAAGAATGGTTGTAGGATTCGAGAAGTTCGGGCAACACATCCAAATACCTCAGAGTGCCTTTCCAGGTGAAATAACGGTACATGTGCTGTTTTAACGTTCGATTAAACCGTTCCACGATGCTGGCTTTTGTGGCATTGAACGTGTGGTAAAATCCTATCCCTTTTTCCTTCAAAAAGGTTTTGAACTTGTGGTTGACAAACTCACTACCACGGTCTGTATGTATTTTCTGGGGGATCCGACCGGATTCTTTTAATATCTGTTTGAAAGCTTCCACAAGAGTGGAGGCAGTCTTATCTTTCAGTGGTATGGCCCACCCATGTTTAGACAGGACATCAATGCATGTCACCATGTAGCGGTAATTGTTATTGTACTTTTTAAGAGACTGAAGGTCTATCAGATCGAGTTCCCACAATGAATCTATAGATTTAGCATAGACACGGTTTCGCTGAAATCGCTTTTGTACCGGTCGATGGAGGGAATACACTCTTTGACCTTTCAACCACTCGCGAACCTCTCTTTTGGTAATCTTTTTATTCTTCCTTTTTGCAGCATGATAAAGAGCATCCACGCTTCCGAGACTTCCCCCCTGATTGAGGTGGTAGTACAGGTTTTGAAGGAGGCTGTCGTTCTCCATCGAGTTGGGAGTTTTCTATAACTATTTTACCCCCGCAACAGGCTAGAACGCACCTTACTTTACGAAAAATGTTTTCTAATTTAAAATTGGGAAGGGTTCTGAAACATCCCATGTCTTAACCCTTTGACATCAAACACAAGACTAAGGAATGATGATAAATGTCTTTATTTTTATTCTCGCATAAATTTTACAAATTTGAGATAAACCTCCGGGATCCAGTCTCCCTCATTCTGTATCGTGTTGCGTATCATATGCACAAAGTCTACTATGATCTGTTCTTCGTGATCATACGTGTGAATCATATCTTCCCAGAAGTAAAAGATTGTCCGCGCAGATACTTTGGTAAGTTTTGTGAGGAATGTCTTCCATTCTGCTGTCATGGGTATGCCTGCCAGTTTAGTGAATCGTTCACAAAGTTGGTAAAATACATCGAGATTGATCCTAGTTCTAACATCGTCATAGCCTTTTTCAAAGATTTCTTCCTCGCTAAGTAGTAAGCACTCGTGATCGTTTTGACTGGGCCAGCCTTTTTGACAACCTTCGCAGTGAAATCGGTCATACACTTTTCTTACGCAGAAATCACCATACAGGAAGGTGAGGACTAGACGTACTTTGATTCGTCCCACAGCTTCGACCTCATCGGTTGTTATTATGGTCAACTTGTCGTCTTCCACAGAAATGTTTGGTATCATCTTGAAATTGAATTCTTTCGAGAATGGTCCACAGAGGTCCCTCGTAATGATTACGTATCCAGCAGTAGATCAAAGAAGGAATGTAAAAGAACATTTCTTCGTAACAAATTAGATCGTTTTATAACCGTTATTGCACCATAATATATACCCCATACCCCAATTATACCTCATCATACCCAATCGCCGGACCGGACACTCGCTGCGCTCGTACCCCATTCATATCCCGTTGTACCACCCTCGTACCCCATCATACCTCAGAAAGGGGTAGCCCTAGCGGGCTCGAAGGGGAGGGGTCGTACCTCATCATACCTCAGAAAGGGGTAGCCCTACCGGGCTAGTAGGGGGAGGGGCCGTACCCCATACCCCAGAGAGGGGAGGTACCGCCCTGTCGGGCTTGGGGTTGGGGAGGGGGGGGGGGGGCGTACCTCGTACCTCGGTCTCAGAAACGGCACTTTCCTACTACTAATTACTTGAGGAAGATTTACCGAGCCGTCGAGAAATACGAGAAGCCCGTGCTCATTTGAATGCCTGGCTAGATAAAGTTATGGAGAATTTATCTTTATTGTCTGATAAATACACGGAGGTACGCGATTTTGTAAGTGTGACGAAAATGAGTAAAGAAATGGAACAAATCGAGCAGGAGTTTGCTGACGCCCAAAATAGAACACAAGAGTACTTAGATGCTAGGAAAGATGACCCATCAAGCATTGCGTCGGGAATGTCAGAAAGAGTTCGTGAGTTACAAATGGAAGAAAGAAAAGCTAGAGAACAAGAAAAACAGCTGGAAGCGAAAGTTTCGAGAGAAGAAGAGATTATTGCAGCGGAAAAGGAGAAAGCAGAGCTAGAGTATCAGAAACGTCTAGAGGAATTGGAAACAAGATCTTACAAGGGAAAGGAACAATTATTGAATGCAAAAGAGGAAACAATGAAGAAACAGATAGCACTAGAGAAAGGAATGGATTCGGAGCTTGGATTGTCAGCTAGTCCAGACCTTCCTAAACGATCGGATCTACCCAAGATCGGAACGTCCACACCCACCGCTAGAGGGATAGGAGATAAAGTTCTGTCATGGTTTACTTCGGACACACCCAAGATTGAAACATCTACACAGCCTTCAGAAGAGACCGGGTTTAAAGCCCCATCATCGTCAACAGAGATTGGACAAGATCTATGGAAACAATTAAAGCGAGTATCAATCCCTGTGTTCTCGGGCGACAAGGCCACATATGAGAACTGGAAAGCAGCCTTCGTGGCCTGCATTGATAAAGCGCCAGCCACGCCCGAGTACAAACTTCTCCAGCTTAGACAGTATTTATCAGGTGAAGCACTAAAAGTCATAGAGAACCTGGGACATTCAGCCACCGCATATGAAGCTGCTAAGAGTCGGCTGGAGAGAAAGTATGGTGGAGCAAGACGGCAAATCGCATTGTATATAGAGGAGCTCGAGAATTTTAAATCAATTCGCATGGGAAACGCAAAAGACCTAGACAGGTTTGCAGACCTACTAGACGTTGCAGTCATCAACCTCAAAGAAGCAGGGAGGCATGAAGAGTTAGGCAATGGGTCCCTTTACTCGAAGCTGCAGAAAGATGCCAGAGCAATTGTTAGCACAGTATCATCGATGGATACACGAGAACCGAAAGGCAGAGAACGTGGAAACTTTACGTGAGTGGATCATACAAGAGGCGGAATTTTACACTATAGCATCGGAGACTCTGAGAGGAGTTTCGAACAGTTCATCTGGGGCGCAACGAAGGACTCAGTCCTTCTTCAGTGAGTCGAAAGGCCAAACAAGCACCCAGCCAAGATCAGGTCAAGGATAAACAAAGGACATGCCGAATATGTCAGAAGAATCACCCCGTTTGGCTGTGTGATAATTTTAAAGCAATGACAGTACAAAAGAGATGGGATACAGCAAAGAAGTACAACTTTTGTTATAGATGTCTTGGACAGAATCACGTTGGACGGTCCTGCACGAGATCGAGAATCTGTGGATTAAATGGATGCAAAGATTCGCATAATCGACTATTGCACGAAAACAAGGACGAGAGTCAACAACCACGTGTGAACAGCAATCAAGAAAACAACGTGAACGTTCGAAATCCGCAAAATACGACTGCACCCACCACAGAGGGGGAGCAGCAGCAAAATGGAAACGAAAGGTCCCACACTACGACGGTACACACCAACGAGTCAATTATAGGAGAGTACGTCGCACTACGAACTGTCCCAGTGGTCCTGAAGAACGGTGAACGAAAGTTGGTGGTAAATGCATTGTTGGAGGACGCTAGTACGAAAAGCTACATCAACAGTGATGTTGCAGCTCAGTTAGGTCTACAAGGGACAAATCAAAGAGTAACAGTTAACGTGTTAAATGGTCAAGTTGATACGTTTGAAACGGTTCCGGTGGAATTCGGAATCGAGAGTTTGGACGGTAGAACGAACATGAAGATTGCGGCGTTTACAGCAGACAGAGTTACCGGAAACATGAAAGTGATCGACTGGAACAACAGCGCTAAGAAGTGGGAACATCTGCGAGGTATTAACTTTCCATATCTTGGTCCACGTCCCATTGTAGACATTCTTATTGGTATTGACTACGCTGATCTACACTATTCAATAAAAGATGTTAAAGGTAATCCTGGAGAACCGGTTGCACGATTAACACCATTAGGATGGACTTGTATTGGTCAACCAAGTACTAAGTATGAGACGAGCGATCAGACCAACTTTATACGCACTCACTTCGCAAAGACAGAAGAAGAAGAGCTAAGCAACACTCTTCGTAAGTTCTGGGAGACAGAAGATGTTCCAGACGTTGCCAAACAGAAATTAAAAGCGGAGGATCGAGAAGCGTTAGAAGCAGCGGAGAAGTCGTTGAAGTTCAAGGACGGCAAGTATGAACTTGGTATACCATGGAAAGGAGACAAACAGTCATTGCCAGATAACTACGAGACAGCACTGAAACGTTTGCAGAATACAGAAAAGCGTCTGATAAAGAACCCAGAGATCGGAGGCAGCTACTCAGATGTAATTGACAAGTACCTAGAGAAAGGTTACATAACAAAGGTTACCAATGCAGAGAGAGAACCTGGAAAGTCATGGTATCTACCGCACTTTGCTGTTGTCAGACCAGACAAGACAACGACGAAGACAAGAATCGTTTTTGACGCGTCGGCTAAGTGTGAAGGGATCGCGCTAAACGATGTTATCCATCAAGGACCCAAGCTACAACAAGACCTCTTCAGTGTCTTACTACGTTTCCGTGAACAACCAGTGGCACTGGCTTGTGATATTGCAGAGATGTACCTTCGTATTGGTCTTGCACCAGAGGACAGACCATACCATCGTTTCTTGTGGAGAAACCTAGATCAAACCAAGCAACCGGACGAGTATGAGTTCAATCGAGTCGTTTTTGGAGTGAATTCTTCGCCATTCCAGTCACAGTTCGTCATCCAAGAACACGCAAAGCAGCACCAAGAAGAATTTCCATTAGCTGCAGAAACCATTCTGGAGTCAACTTACATGGATGACAGCATGGATTCAACACGCGACGACCATACTGGCATACAACTGTATCAACAGCTATCGACATTGTGGGGAAAGGCTGGTATGCATGCACGCAAGTGGATATCGAACTCTGAGAAAGTACTAGAAGAAATACCAGTTGAAGACAGAGCCTCAGAAGTCGACCTCGACTCAGGAGAACTGCCATCAGTGAAGACCCTTGGAGTGCTGTGGAAGGCTAACGAAGATGTGTTCACTTTCAAGTCGTGTTCTCCAGAACATGATCAAGTCTTAACAAAACGAAGTTTTCTAAAGAAAATCGCAACCTTGTTCGACCCTATGGGGTTCCTGTCACCCTTCACAATTCGTGCAAAGATACTCCTACAAGAACTGTGGACTTCAGGCATGGATTGGGATGATCCTCTCACAGACGACCAAGTGAGGAAGGCAACAAAGTGGTTCAAAGAGTTAGAGAAGCTACCAAGAATCCAAGTTCCACGATGTCTAAAGCCTGCAGTTGGGGATCTTGTCTCTGTAAATTTGCACACCTTTACGGACGCATCAGCTGATGCATATGGAGCAGTCGTCTACTCAAGATGTGAGTATAGCAGTGGAGACATCACTATGTGCATTGTTGCTTCCAAGTCGAGAGTGGCTCCGCTGAGAGCTACAAGTATTCCTCGCCTTGAACTAATGGGTGCCCTTCTGGGACTGAGACTCAGCCTGTCAATCTCAAAAGTATTGAAGATGGACGTACATGAGATAACGTTCTGGTCAGATAGTATGAATGTACTCTGGTGGATACAACGCCCAAGTCGAACATTCAAGCCGTTCGTGGCAAACAGAATTGGTGAAGTTCATTCATACACAAATCCTATCCAATGGAGACATGTACCAACTAAAGACAACCCAGCTGACTTTTTGACAAGAGGTTTGACTGCTGAGGAACTCGTTGATAGAGATCACTGGTGGGAGGGACCAAGTTTCCTGAAAAAGAAACAGTCGGAATGGCCAAAGGCTCAAGCAAGGATAGACGACACATCCAACACCGAAGTGAAAATGAAGAGTAGACAAAAGACAGAAGTCAACGTTGATGCACAAGTAAGAGTAATGTTAACAGTCAATGAGAACACTCCATGGCGTATGGAGCCTGGACGTTTCTCCAGTTGGTTGCGTTTAACTAGAACACAAGCTTGGATTAATCGTTTCTTGTCGTCTACCAAAGATCAAAAGGACCGCGGGTGAGCTAACTGCCGAAGAGATTGAAGACGCGGAGCTCCAAATCATAAAGACAGCTCAAAGGGAGTCCTTCCAAGAAGAATATTCAGCATTATCAAGAGGAAAAGAACTTTCAAGAAACAGTCAGTTACTAGCTTTGAAGCCTACGCTTGATGAAGACGGTTTGCTGCGTTCCGACAGCCGTCTAGTGAATGCAGACCACCTGCCGTACGATGTGCGGTTTCCAATAATACTACCAAGAAAGAATTGGGTGACAAAGTTGATCGTCAAAGCTCATCACGAAAAGGGTAATTATCGCCTCGGGACGAACCAAACGTTGTCATCATTATCAACTCGTTACTGGATCATCAAAGGTAGAGAAGAAGTTCGTGAATGGGAGAGGGAGTGCTTTGGATGTAGACGACAAAGGGCTTCACCTGCCAAGCAGATTATGGCGCCCCTCCCGAAGATCCGCCTAAAACTGCCTTTACGAGCATTTGCACGAGTTGCAGTGGACTACGCGGGACCATTTGTAACGATCCAGGGAAGATGTAAACGCAGAGCCAAGCGATATTTGTGTTTATTTACGTGTCTAACCTCAAGAGCAGTCCATCTTGAGATGGCATACAGTATGGACACAGACGCGTTCCTGAACGCGTTCTTTCGCATGGTGAATCGCAGGGGCCTTCCTGTGGAAGTACTATCAGACAATGGTAGTAATTTTATCGGTGGAGAGCGAGAATTACGTGAACTGGTAGAACAACTTGATGAAGAGAAGATTGAAAGATCAACAGCTAACAAAGGGATTCGGTGGCACTTCAATCCTCCGCTAGCGCCACACTTTGGGGGTGTACACGAGACTTTGATAAAGGCAGCCAAGAGAGCAACATACGGGATCTTAGCTCAAGCAGATGTCACAGACGAGGAATTAGCAACGGCTTTCACAGGAGCGGAAGCATTGATAAACTCAAGACCGCTGACTTATCAGTCGGCACATCCATCAGATGACGTACCTCTCACCCCAAACCATTTCCTTTTTGGACAAGTAGGAGGTCAATTTGCACCGGATTCAGTTGATGAGACACAGTTTAACTTAAGAAAGAGATGGAGGCGTGTCCAAGAGTTGATTCGACACTTCTGGAATCGCTGGCTTCGAGAGTGGCTTCCAACCCTAAGTCGCAGAGGAAAGTGGTGGTTCGCAAAGAAAGAGATTAAAGTTAACGACATTGTGTTGGTACTGATAACGGATATGCCTCGAGGACAGTGGCCACTAGGCAGAATCGTAGAGGTGTATCCTGGCACCGACGGTCATGTGAGATCGGTGAAGGTAAAAGTTGGAGGCAAGACGCTTGTGAGACCCATAACAAAGATTTGTCCATTGGAGCTGGATGGCTGTGATCTAGAATAAATAGTTAAGTACGAAAAAAATCGAGGAGTTTTCTGGAGTCCTCCAAACCACAGGGGGGCCGGTGCTCCCCCTTTTCAGTTGGGCCTTCCTTATTTTTTATCTTTCTCTCTCACACTCTCTATATATCTTCTTTCTAAACGTATAGAACAATATACTTTCCAAAAGCTTTACTTTCTAAATGTTTGTTGTTGTTGGTTTTATCGTAATTATTAATCAAATTGACGAGCCTTAGCTCAAATTTCGTGCTCGCTACGCTCGCAAAAAAAGGATAGTCATAATATAGGTTTTTAGCCATTCAAAATTTTCATTGCTTGCTACAGCCCTGCGATGTTATCATTTACTTTAGAGGGGGTTAAGGAAGCTAAATCCCTACCAACGTGTTTTGTAAAATGGTGCCCTCCCCCCCCCCCCCCCCTCCCGCCGCTGCCCACCTTGAGGAAAAACAGTTCAAAGCTGACACGACCAACTTATTCCAGTTGTACACGTAAAACATTAAAAACGTTTTGAAAAGTAGGCTAGTTTATATTTTTATATGCTGAAAACACTATTTGCTTGGAGGGATGTTAAATTCAGTAGAGTACAAAAAGGAATGTTCCTACTCTCTCAAAATCGTCACAGCTTCTTATTATTTAGTATAAAGGTTGGAACGAGATGGAATTTAGGTGACATTGTATTTAATATTTCGACTACTATCCAGTAGTCATCATCAGAATAAACTGAAAAACTTTGCATGTAAAGTTTTTCAGTTCATTCTGATGATGACTACTGGATAGTAATCGTAATATTAAATACAATGTCTCCTAAATTTCTTCTCTTTCTAACCTTTATACTATGCCCGCATCTATATTTTCTTATTATTTACTTTTCCGATGATCATCTCTAGGACTTGCCACAGGGAACCCAAAATACTACCAAATCAAATATCTCATGCCTTGGTATGTCTATGTCTCTGCGATTAAATGCCCGACACGGGACTGACATTGATATCGATTTGTGCACTAACCTAGGCCATACCCATTGCTTTATTAACATACCTCCTCTTGGTAGAAGCCACCACATTAATGGTAGAGATACAAGTAAAAGTCCCCCAGTTACTAGAAATGGTAGTCTAAAACCTCCGATCTGCAAAGATAATGTAAAGCTAGTTTCAAATGATGAGGCAATTATCGACATTATCGGGGATCCACGTATTTGTCTTACCGAGTACATGACGCCACCAGCGACTGGTCCAACCATGAAGCCTAACCCTGTAAAGATTCTTAATATTCCCTGAAAATGAAGTCAACGTAAAGATAAAGAAAGTAAACGAAAGGGAATTAAAGGCATACCAAGCAAAGAGAAACAAATAAAGAGATGAATGCAAGGGAAAGAAAGGCAAATGAAACATATCACAATATCTTAATTATCATTGAAGTGTTTTTCAATCAGAACCGGTAGTCTAGACATTCGACTAGGCTTGCAAATGGGCAATCAGCTTCAACATTTGCTTCAACATCCGTTCGATTTTTTTAGATAGCAACGTTGAAGCCGCTTGCCACCCCTTTTGACTCATTGAACCTCAACTTAACACTGATTCTACACATTTCAAAAAGCGCGTGTTCATCTGTGAAAATTGAGACAACTGGGCCCAGGGAAGTTTGTTTGACCATGAGCCTCTACATCCAATCACAAATCAGATGGACTACGTACATTTTAAGAAAAATCGCCGTAAATCATTGAAAATACCACCTTTTACGACGTCTTATAGCTCAGAAACCAATACGGTGGCCCCTTCTTTTTTCGGATTTTGACTTGCCAAACAATGAAATGACAGGATTTTAAAAGAAATTCATTGATGAAATCTAAGGCTCCGGAACTACCTTAAAATCGGCAAATTTAAGCAAAAAGTGGCATTTTCTGTTCTTTCTTTTTCGTACTATTTGTTTTTTAATCAGGAATTAAGCGGGTTTCGCTTAAATTTACTGGATCGAGACTAAAAGCGCCTGCATAGGAGGCTAGCGGCATCACCATTGCGATGTGCACGGGCGTATGTACGACCTACGGACGGACGGACATACAGCCGTTGGGCTCCCTGTGTGTCCATGAAAAATGAACTCCATGGGTTACCATTTTTTCTTAGGTATGATTTTCAATAAACGCCGCCCCCGAATAAGCGCCACCTCAGATTCGAAATCTTAAAAATGTAATAAGCGCCGCGGCACTTAAACGAGTAAATACGGTATTCCGAAAACAGGATGTCTTCTCTGGACCCACTTTTATTTCCTTCCCATACATCATTGCGCGCCAACTCGAGTTGATCAGAATCAGAATATAAGCAGAAGTCTTTTGCAGGCCTTTACCGTCCAAACTGATTATAAGGTATCACCTAAACTTTGACATACATTGTTTCTCGGTAAATATGCAAATATTACACACGAAAAGTAATAATGACCGTAGTTTTTTGCATCCTGTCAAGCTATAAATAGGAGATTAATGAAAAAAGATAAAGTGGAACAACTTACAATGGTGAGAGCCAAATTTTCTCGGAATTCTCCAGTTACTATGACAACAATTGCTGTTTCACAACCAGCCCCACCCATTGCTCCCACAGAGCGAACAATGAAGCAATATGCTGCAAACATTTCAGGATCGTGTATTAAGTTCACAAATCTGAAATAAAAGTATTATTCATTATATCCCACAAAAAATCAAGGATGATTGCATTCAGTCAATATTGGCCATCGTCGGTTAATGGTCCGAAAAAGAAGCTTCGTAGCTTCGAGAGAAAATGGGATATTTCGAGGACTCTCTATAATCCAGGGACATTATCCTTCGATATGCCAATGTGCAAGAAGAGATTCATTTTTTCTATAACCCTTTGATAAATTTTCTGCTTCATCTTTGAAAGAAAAACAAACTCTCGGCAAACTCATCCAAGTGCCTTTGAAAACGATTGTAATTGGCTTTTGCAAATTTTATCTGTCTCTGATTGGTTGTTTAGCTGGTAAACTGAGCTGTCATGACTTCAATTAAACTTTTTTCACTACATTACACAACATTGTTTTGCAAAAGCATCAAAAGCAAAATTCCCTGTGATAAAATGGAAAACTATATGATATTATTAAGAAAACTTTAACGCCGTACAATAGGCTTTTGAAGTGGAAGATGGACTGACTTGGGGCCAGATCACGAGATCCTGTTAAAGCGAATAGGCGCACATAAAAATTTATCGTTGGGTTATAATATAGGATATTATTTATCATTTCATCATTGGAGTGCTAATGACAAACAAGCCCCATGTATTATATTTTGTCCAATAAAAGTGAAGAAAGTTAGAGCGTTACTATTTTTGAAAGCATGCTTCCTTTTTACAATGCAAATCAGTGGAACCTCCACATTAGGAAATCTCTATGAAGTGGGACATCTCTATGAAGTGGACACCTGTAGAGGGACGCCTCTATCAATTGTTGCACCTTTATCAAATGGGACACGTTTTCAAAGTTTAAGTGCGCATTGTCCTCTAACAAAGAGGTGTTTAAAGGTATGGTGCCGCGAGGATATCCTTATATAATAGAAGTTCCACTGTACTTTGTAACTACAACTAGCCTTACCCACATATCAGATTCGCTCCGCCATTTAGAAACAAGCCAGCAAATAGGACAAAGTATGGACCAAAATAAGGAACCTGAGTTAAAACACAACAAACCGAAACAATATCATATGATCGTAATACATACATATACAGCTATTTCAAAAAACGTTGAATACTGAATTCTGCATTCTGCATACTGAATAGTGCATTCCAAGACTTACAAATTGCATTTTTGATCATTTCCGTTGTCGTTTTGCCACTTATTTGCCTAGTTATAGTTGTTATAGAGGATTTTCACTATGTCATCTCCAAAGCAAACTGAACTACAAAGCATTTTGGTCTTTGAATGCACTATTCAGTATGCAGAATGCAATATTCAGTATTCAACGTTTTTTGAAATAGTTGTATACATACATATACTTTAGCTCACAGGTTCTGGTTCTGGTTCTGGTTCTGGTTCTGGTTCTGGTTCTGTTTTTGTTTGTAGATTTATTTTAATATCCTTTTAATACTAGCGCTTAGAACAGACTTGAATAAGCGCTATAAAATTGTATTATTATTATTATTAGTAGTAGTATCTCTCAGAAAAAAAATGTTACAAATGTATAAAGATAAATAAATTGATGAAGAAAGGTTATTGGTCAAAAAGGGCAGATAGCATTTGTATATAAGTTAAATTATGTGATTACTGATTCACGAAAATTCTTGATATTACTTTTAAAAATTGAAAGAGTTTTGGATTGTCTTGTGGTGTCTGATAGTGTTTTTTTTTTTTTGGTCCAAAGAACCACTGCTGCGTAAGTTATAGGGAAGTTTCATTTCAAACAAAAAAAGTTCACATTTCGCACATTCTACGATGCAGTTCTTTGTTTCAAGACGCACGAAGTTGGAAAATAGTGTTACGGTGAAAAGGTCTATTTAGTACTTAATCATATACATACAAAACTTTAAGCATTCTGATTGGCTGAGAGCACCTCAATTTATTTTAATTGGTTGAAAGTGTGCATATTTTGAAAGTTTGAGTGCTTATTTTGAAATTGATTATGGTTGGTTGGCTGAAGCACTTGAATGGTTTTCCACCATCACCACCAACAACAACTAAAATAGCGGATGGTTTTACAGATTGCAACTAGAAGATACAGGAATACGAGCCCAAGGAACTGAACAATCTGCTTGAGCAGTTTTACGCTACCCGTCACAAAATTTTTGTATGCATATGATTAATAAATAATCACATGATTTTTTCGTGCAATTTAGAATAAATTAGGACGAGTAAAGTTTTCGCCGTGTTTAACAAAAAATTGCACGAGCCGTAGGCGAATTGCACTCAAAATTATGTGTTTATGTATACAAATAGCACTAATTAATCAATAGAAAACAAAATAATTTACATAATTTAGCACTATTTAGTACTATTTATGTTGCACACTTTTAGTGTTTGTACTCTAGTACACAATCCAATAAAGCTCAATAGCTCAATAGCTTAATAGCTCAAGAACCATTGGTATTAATTTCAGCGGGTTGGTTGCGACACATTCCAATACTCACGCTTCGTCACTTCGAACAGTTTTACTGCTCAAAGTGACCAGTATCTGACTTTACCATGCCATATGTAGAAATTCCTAAAACAGTGTCAACAATGGCGTTTATTTAATGTACATAAACTAGTAAGTCCAATAGTTCCCTTTAAAGTAACTATTCCAACTATTAATTATATAGTAGCTTTGATTTTTTTTATTCATTTTTGATACCAGATGCAATATGCAAGCTTTATTTATTTTTACACACACTAACTAGGTTCAATAACTTTCTTACCAGTAAGGGACCGTATAGTAAAGAAGCGACAAAAGCTACCAGACTGTATATTCCAAAGATGAAACCCACTTCTGTTTGACTAACACCAACCTTCTCAGCCTACGTACAAAATGTTAGGCACACAGTTATAATGCGAGCTATTGTCGAGCATCATGATTGAATTGAATTGAATTGAATTGAATTGAATTGAATTGAATTGAATTGAATTGAATTGAATTGAATTGAATTGAATTGAATTGAATTGAATTGAATTGAATTGAATTGAATTGAATTGAATTGAATTGAATTCAAGTTACACCATTCATTAACATGCTAATACAATTTTTACAATATGTTTTGGTGCTAGGGTGCCTGAAATAGTTTTAACTAATCAGAGTCAGGCCCCTAGTTCATTAAGACCACAGATTTACAAATGCCTAATTGGGTCGGTTTTAGTTATTCTATTTACAATAATCAGTTATTTTTATAAATAAAATTAAAAAAATAGATAGATAGTACTTAAGGTAGTTCGGGACTCATAGATTTTACGATAAACTCGCCTTCAAAATTCCTCCAAAGAAAGAGATACGTAGGTGGAAATAAAAATGTGGTTAAATAAAATTTAAGCAAAGTTAAACCTGAACCAAGTTGCCATTTATCGCAAGCGTATGTCGATAATAGCCTCGCCCCTCGAGGCCGGCGGTAACGCACTTAGCGTTCTTCGTCTCACTCGAGTCACGCAAGCAGATGGCTGGTGAATAATCGAGGCGGGGACGAGGTTCGCTTTGGGTGCTATCCGATTTCGCAAACGCTAATCGACTCATTTGCTTTGTTATACGCAACGTACGCTTTTAGTCTTTCACCCTCCCTCCTCTCAGGTAAGTATAGGTATGTTTAATCCACTGATTTGTCAGTGTGACGGTGGGTTAGGACAGGGTTGCTATGGTGATCGCTGACCGCTGACTGCTGAACCGGCTAGGCACCTCCCACCGAAGCACCAAATAAAACGCCAAGCTCATCTACTTGTGATGAGTTTAATGTGAAACAGAAAGGGCGGACAATGACGATTTACTCATCCCTATTGTTCTTTTAGACTTGATATCAAAATTTCTCTTTGAAAATGAGCTTGAAATGCAGATTTTTGGGCAGAGGGTAGACAGTTATTTAACTACATTCCGCATCTTCAGATAGAAATAATCAGTTTCCAATTATATTTTCATCGATTTTCATCCAAGTAGGCCTTTTAATAAAAAGCATTTTATTACATACAATAATAATAATAATTTATTTCTTATATAGCGCTATTTACATATAAAGATCAATAGCTAGCGCTTTACAATGTTTTTAAAAATAATAAATAAAATAACTAATAAATCTATAAAATAAACGTACAAATAAATAAATTAAGAATTAAAAACTTTCCTAAAAAGATACGTCTTTACTTCCTTCTTAAAAGTATCTGCTCGGGTTAACGTCCTTATACTTATTGGTAAACTATTCCACAAATGTGGCGCAGCGAATTGAAACGAGCGAGCTCCTAATGTGGTAAGCATCTTACCCTTAGGGGGCTCAAGTAACAGGCCCTTATATGATCTAAGACTATATTGATTGAGATTTAATTACTATGAGATTCTTAATATATAATGGTGCTAGGCCTACAATTCGATAATGACTCACGAATATATTGAGTACATTTTCAACACCTACCTCAACCGGGAAGAATGGGGACCATATACCAAGACAGGACCAGTTCAAGAAGTACAAAAACGATATTAATGAAAACATCACAACTCTACGAGCTGTCCATCGTCCGGTCGCCGTCTCATTTTTCACGACTGCTGGAGTCGTGCTTATTGGTTCCGTGACGATGCCATTTTCCTGACGAAGAACGGATTCACCAGAAGAATTGTAAGAGCTCTGTATCTCATCTAAGTAACTGTCGTCTTCCATCTGTGAGCACAATAAAGTACAAATGAGGAATAACTGAACTAGTAAATAAACCCCTTCTGGCGGCTGGTATATCGAAGGATAATGTCTGAGGAATAGAGATGGTCCGAAAAATGAACATTTGGCCGAAAAGCGAAGCTTCGAGGGTAAATGGGATATTTTGAGGACTATCTCTAATCCAAGGCCATTATCCTTCGATATACCAATGTGCAAGAAGATGTTCAATTATTCTATAACCCTCTGATAAATTTTCTGCTTCATATCTTTGAAAGCTATAACTAGACCCACCCGTGCGTTCGGCTTAAAAAAAGGCATTTAGATCTACATCTACAACTTTAATCCATAAAGGTTTCCCATTACATGGATGTGGTCAGATTGTCTATAGCTCACAGCTTGAAAAAATATGGAAATAAATAATTATAATAATAAATTAATAGGTGTTATTCTTAAATTAGATTAAATTGAATTGAGAATAAATTAAATAGCTAAGTTATTTATAGCTTGCTTAAATCCGTCAAAAGACTTAGATTCAATTACTGGCTTACTAAGTGTATTCCAAACCCTTATGGTTCTAGCAAAGAAACTATATTTGTACAAATTTCTAAGTGAGGAAGGTTGAATAAACTTCTTAGCGCTATACTGCCTTTGATAGCGTTTGTCTTACGGTTCTCTATACAACTATCGTGATCTCGGAAGCTGGCTGATAAGTTTTTATGTAACAAACTATTTTAACAGCTGTTTCATGCCGGTTTTTTTTTTTTTTTTTTTTTTTTTTTTTTTTTAAATTCAATATTTTAACAGGAGCATCTAATTTAGCTGTAGCTGTAGCTGTAGGTTGAGAAATAGCATTTATTTTTCGACGGTAAAGTAAACCTTATCAGTTCCGCCCAAAGTGAGAGATAAATCGATGTTGGCTACGGTCACGATGAACTGATAATCACAATTTAACTGTGGCTGATCTCAAATCTCAGTGACCAATACATTTTCCAGTGCTCAGTTTATGTTTTGTGAAACTCATCTTCGAGCCGTAAATAGAAACACACAGCGGAATAACACAGTGTGAATGGGTCAGTGAAATGCTATCGACACGGGTACCCACGCGGACTAATACAAAATTTACTCTCATAGCCCCCTTCAATTCTGTACTGCGTTTTACATCTCTATTACCTCCCCCACGGGAAATAACTGTCACTTATTCAATTTTCACGACGTCAACATGAAAACTAATTTGCATATTCGGCGAGGTTGGTCATGGCAATTAACCTAAAACAAAAGAACTCCAAATAAAGTCATTTTTGGCGACTCTGGTGCAACCAAAAGCTTGATATGTAACGTTTTCTTCTGGTATGCAATACTATTAAAGTAGTTGCTGGGAGCGAAGCGAGCAGCAACACTATTCTTGGTGTGGGATTCCTGTGCGATTTATGACGTCACCTTAATATTGATCCACGAACTCGATTTTTACGGTGGTATGTTCATGGCGAACCTTGACGTCACAGGGATGAATTGGGATTCCTGTGCGATTCCATCCATTCGAGAGGTTTTATGTTTCTCGAAGTATAAATGAAAATCACAAAATTTTCGAGAGGGCAATGTTCTGTTACGGGTCATTTTGTGTATTACTGTTCGAATCGAAGCTCGTCTACGGGCCGAATCAATTCAAGTCAAGAAAATAAGTATGAAGTGAGGTCGCGCTGAGAATCTCTGCAATATATTTGGTTACCCTATGAAAGAAAATTTTATACTTTGTATGTGATGGAATTGTATTTATCATTCGTTTAATCTAAAGCGTCAAATACAGTAGACAATGCGGTATCTTTGACCGTGAAAGTTAATACGGTATCTTTGACCGTGATGCAACGTACAACTAGCTTTTTAAAATCAGTTAGTTTCATAATCATTGCCAACGCTAGCCGTTTGTGATTGTTACTCGTGCCCAGGCCTTTAGGCCGGGAACGAGTTATAAACTGCAAATGTTTTTTTTTTTTTTTTTTTTTTTTCCTCTTTTCGTCTCGAGAATGCAGCATTCTTGCGCAATCGGTGACGTGTGCACTCCTGATTGGTTAAGAACGTAAGAAACAATGCCCTTCATTCATCACCTCCGTAGTGAACGCCAGCGAGGAACTTTAGGAATGCAAGATGGCCGACTACAAAGAAAATAGCTTTCAGAGACGGGCTTTTCCTGCAGTAGCACAATGTAATTTGGAGCTTTTAACTCCAGGTATACCTTTATACTTATAAGAGCTTCAGAATGGGCTGTTAGTTTGAGCTTCATCTCCAATACTTTGACCAAATATCGAACTCTAAATGGAGTACTTGAAAGAGAACCCTCGCGATAAACATGGATAAACTGAGTATTTCCTATGAGCTGTGAATCTACGAATATCTCATCCTACATGTTGCTAAACGAACATACGTAGAAGCAAGTCAATTGTATTCCTCATTCAAGCATTCAAGAGATCTTGAGAGGTTTTTGTACTGAATTTTAATACGGAATTCTAAAGCAGACCATTGCATGGAACGGATAGGTTCCATTGACCTTGTTGGTCACGTAACGTCTTTTATTGTTTAAAACATCCGAAACATGAACGAAAAAATTCACGATTTGTTATTGTGTTAAAAACGCCGTTGTAGAAGTCTTTACAGCAAACAATTGAGACACATAGTGAAATAAAAAGTTGAGTAAACTGGTATATTCGCTGGTAATATTTTGCATGTCGACTAATAGCTGCTGACAGACAAATTGACTAAACTCAGATATTCTTTAAAAAGGTCAAAAAAGGTCTTTATTATGTTACGGTTAAGTGAAGAATGCGTGAAACGGCTCGGGGAAGAGTACGAACGGGGCTGGTCATTGAAGCCTCTCCTAAAAGGGGGCTTCCGGGGCACGAGTGAACGCACGTGTGCGTCTAGTTTGAAATTTAAATTGCTTTTACTCAAAGTGCTAAATATTTTGAACTGTGTGTGTCCGACACTGATCCTGGAGAATTATGTTTTGCAGTTCAACATTGAAGGTCAACTAGCAGTGTTCGTCACACAACGCACAAGAGATAGACAAGAAACATTTCATATTGCTTGATTGCATGCCAATTAGTGCCAATTACAAATGCTTTTCTAGAGCCTAAAACAACATTCAAGTAGTATCACCAAATAGAGCATCCAAAACTCTCTATAGAGGCGAAATTTCGAGTCAAAATAAGTTAACATATAACAAAGATATTAGTGATGAAGTATGCTGACATTTTAGTAAGAAATGTATGGGGTCGCCATCTTGGTGGTATTGCCTATACCACCAAGATGGCGGCCAAAACATTGAGCCTGAAAATGACACGAAAATAGCAGCTAATTTGCTGATTTTAGGCTAAATCTTTCTTAAATGCAAAAAATACTCATTGATTAACTGGAAGTTGTGAAATTTGTGGCCGAATGATAAGTTCTTAGCTCCTCCAAAATATCGTGACGGCATTGCGTGACACATTTTTGATCGCTGATAAAACGATGGCGAAGCGACAGAAACAGTCAAAAAATTCAAGGGAGACTTCTTTCAGACTCTTTTGCTAAATTATGTGATTAAGAGCTTTAAATAATATCTTTTTCTGAAATTTTCCTTGCTTTCGTGAGTTTTAGGGGAACAGTTCTGCTAACGTGGATACACCAGCTGTTTTCTGCTCGCAGCACTTCACTTTCTATTAGAAATGGCTAGTAATAAATATGATCGAAGTCCTAATATTGAAGTGCGTGACATTTGCGGTCATGCACGTTCGAGTAGGGAAAAAATTCTAAGTGTCGCGACATGAGTCGTTTGCCTACTATGTACACTCGTAAGAATTACTCTGAATCAGTTTAAGATAGGTTACAATAAACGCTTACTCCATCTAAACGAAGATATCATATCTTCTTTACTGAAATAATACAGAATTACTGTGAAAATCTAAATAATTTTGACTTCCGTACGAATACCAAACAAAAGTTCGCGTACGGTTGATGTACGAAGACCCGCGGCTTAAAATTTAAGCCTCTTCATTGGAAATTTAGAATCGATAGTAGGCGAAACGACGTCACAGGGAGCCTAGCTCATTCTCATGCCAGACTGAATTCCACTAAGGCACGAGTAAACGCACTATGTGCGTCTTGTTAGTTGTAACTGACAGAACGTCTGGGGCATGATATGATGCAAAGGAGATCATTAACTATAATTATCAAGAGACAGTTAACTAAAGCCCATACCTTCGACGAAGAAGAAATAGAGGAAAATACTCCAAAAATATATTCGTGGCTTAATCTCAACCAGTAAGGCAAAAATACTCTTTGATTTCTACATACAAATGACAAGGTCAAAATTAAAAGTAACTTAATCTGACTATGGTAAAACACCGTTTGACATTTGGTCGAATCTTAAATTTATACACCCACATACCCGGGCAGGTATTTTGCTTATGTCGTGAAGAATTAATGTCCGGGATAGATGTTGAAACGGCTACTAGCAAACGTATGCCCTTTAATTTAGCTTAATTTGGTCATAAGTACCGGACTGAAAATTATTATAAGCAAACCTGATTCGTTTGTTCTGATGATTTCTATGAATGAGGGACAGTTCGTTATGCCAATACAGTATAAACCCGCAACTAAGAACCTGAAAATTTAAGAACCTGTTAGCCTAAAATTTGGATTTTATACCCCCTATAAACAAGAACCTATTTAGCCTAGATTCAAAACAGGCTCTTATTTTCTAAAATACGTTTAGTGCAAAAACGTTTAGTGCTCCTAAAGAAAAATCTTTTGGTCAACTGTTTTCTCCTTTTTGTTAGAGGTAGTCTGATATACGAACAACATTTGAACAGTCCAAGAGTTATCATGCTGCTTTGCTTTTAAAATTATTGAATCAAAACTGACAAGAAATTGTGATTTTGGATGTTAAAATATTGCGCCTCGAATAATTAAAAATCCGTTTATACGAACCTCTCCAAAATTCGTATGCTGCTAAGCAAAGTCCTAAATATATTTAGGCGTTATGAGTCGTTTTAAAAGTTTAGGTCGAAAAACGCGTAAAATTGCTTGGGGTCTAAAACGGTGACGTCATCGCTTCGTCACTATGGTAACCCCGATGTAAACAAAACACATACCATTAAAAACTTCAGTCTTAATGTAGTGAGTTGACGAACGTTCATAACTGTGGGTGCTTTCATATAAGAACTAGAGTCGTTTCAATTTGACCGGTCGAGCACTAGAGAAATTGCAGGAAGCCTCCTTAAAACACTTCAAACGCACGGGCTCGGTCTTGCATTTCAATGCAAGCCCTCGCCTTTGCGTTTGAACCTTTATTTATATCCCTTATATACTGATCAACAATGAAATCCCAAGGGAATGCCCTTAAACAAAAGAAAACAATCGAGCAGCAACGTGAAAATGCTGTTTTTTGACAGCACTAAAACGAGATATCGGCAGAGGGTAATAAACGACTCGGGATTTCGTTAGGAATCTCAAGTAGAGTCGTTACACTTAACCCGTGAAACACTAATGAATTTTAGTGTGTAATAGCTCAATAGAGACAAAAGAGAACAATGGAAATAAGGTTAACTAGTAACTAGTAGTCTACTAACTATTTCACGGGTTAAGTGTAATCGCTCTAACAAGTACGCGTGTTAGATCAATTGCACGTCTTAAAATATCAAGTTGCCAACTAAGTAGTTCAGCATAATAAATAATTATATCCCACGAACTTCTTTTTTTCTGTCCTATGAAACAACTGGGCTTTACCTTTTCAATCTCATTATCGGCCTTCAAATTGTTATCAAACACCGAACCATGTGACATCAACCATTCAGTAGAGAATGTTCAATTGAAAAAATCATTTAGATGATAGAAATTCCTCCTTGCTGCTTCATTGAACCGATAGAATGTCGACCAAGGTTTTACAGTCCATTGTGCGTTCACTTATTACACGGAAGACTCCTATATATAAGAGGACGGGGATGCTCGTCGGAAATTTTGATAATGACCCCTAAAAGGTATCTGAGTGGGAGTAGCAACAATTCATTTCTACCCCTTAAAGGTACCAATCCAAAAACAATAATAAAGAATTAAAGTAATGAAATACTTTGTTGTCGATGTGCTTTGAAAATTCAATTCAGATCATCGAAATCGTCCCTTTCATGTTTATTTTAGGTAGTTTATTTACCCCAAAACAGTCCCTAAAAGGTACCAGCTTTGTCTCTGGTAGTCCACTTAAGTCCGAGACACCATAAAAGGTACCAGATTGCAGATTTTGACCCCTAAAAGGTACGACGAGCTTCCCCGTCCATTTATGATCGGAGCCCCCTCCCCGGGATTGAGCTACTCCGTTTCACATTCATATCTGGGCCATTTAACACTGAGCTAGACCGTTTGACATTCATTGCTTGGCCATTCAAGACTTAGCTAAACCGTTTGACGTCCATAGCTGTTCCATTTAAGTGACCTGTATTTCTGTCGGTGACGGCGGCCCATAGAAACTAGGACTATGCTTCGAAAGACATGCAAGGTAAACACTTCAAAGTAAAGACCCTGGGGGAAGAAAATGCGATGTCAAAAAGTCTCTCGTACTTATAAGTTCATGTCTCTATTTATTTGGAATAGATGACTTTGAAACTTTTCTGTACATGGATTTGTGGCTAAGTTTTACTTATATAGACAAACGCAAGTACATCTCTAACGACATTTTGTTTTACCGATCTATTTTGAAGAATATAATTTGATATACGAAAGCTTCCGAATCAATGCATCAATCCGTTAGTCTGGGTTGCTTGTTGTACCTCCCTGACTGGCTAAAAAGTCCTAATAAAGAATCTTACGAATGTAGCGAGTCGTCAGAATGACATCGTAGTGTAATGGTCAATGGAGCTGAACAAGTTGTGACTTTCTTGGAAGGTCTGTATGTCTAGGGAGGGTAAAATGGATGGCCAATTCCTTTGATAATTGAACTTGGAATAGTATTTAGTGAAGCTTGGCTGAGACAATGTGAACGCAAGGTTACATGGGAGGTAGTGTGACTGGGTTCCCTGTATAGCACAATGTGAGGGGTGGGAAAATCACTAAATTTACCAGAATAATATTTTTAGATTTTGCAAGTTAAAACTGAAAGAAAAAAAAAATCAATTTTGCAATGAATGTATCTTCTAATTGCCTATATATCATTGTTTACGTCAGTTGCTTTCGTTCGTCGCCGAAGTATATAACATTCCTCGTTTCTCCCCTCGTTGACAGTTTGCTCTCCATTTCATTGCCGCATTACGTCACATGTTTGGTACGCCCTGAATATACTGCTTCGTTCTCTATTTGGTGCTCATTGCTACGACAGTTCCAGCATTTTGGAACCCCTGCCATAGCACATTGCTTGTTGAGAACGCTTGGGATAGACCGCCGAGTTCCCTCGTATTTCAAGAAATGTTCCTCATTGGTTGCTTCTTCGTTCAGTTAGTTGTCCTTTTCACAGTTCTTAGCACGTTGCTTGCCGGGGGTACTCAACCCCATTTTGGATAGGGGTGTGCCGCTGGAGTTCTAGAAACCTGACCCTGTTTAAGACACTCGAAAGTGAAAAAATCATACCCTGCTCAAGACAAATGAGAAGAAAATCGACCCTAGCCTAGACAAAAAACGGCTGAGGAGGCGCTTTTTTGTTTATTTTGAATATATTCCCCTATCTAAGACACAAAAAGATGATATGGCTTGGGATCTCGTCAAAATTATAGATCCTGTTTAAGACAATTTTGGGTAAAATGTATACCCTGTTCAAGACAGCAGGGACAAAAACCATACCCTATCCAGCGCCACATACCTGTACAACAAATATACGGGAGTACCCCCCCGGGTTACTTGATCCTAGTGATTCTAAACGTAGGTTAGTCAAGCTGGCTATCCCATCACGACGCTTGCTGGTCGTATAGTCGTTGGCTTAGCGAGTGAAGCCAATTTGATAACTACTCTACTCCAATGAGCTGAGAGCCTACTAGCAGATGGGCCAATCAGAGCTCGCGAATGCTCAGACATGTTTAATTGATGTAGCTATGATAATAACATATATACCCAAAAGCGACAAAATTCTGCATTGGGTTATATATAGCAGTTTGCAGCACACTTCGTAGGAGCACTGTTTAGAAGTTAACATTGAGAAAAAATGTATCCAATAAATTCGTCATCGATAAAGACATCTTCTACCTTTGTAACCAGAACACACGACGCCAACATCAGCGCCGTGACTGCACCAGGTTCCATCTCCCCATTTTCTGGTGGCTTCACAGTCGTGTAGTGAAAGCTCTGAACCTGTGCACTTCATGTATCTCAACCAGACTTTTCCGACCCTCGTCCATAGTACCAATATCCTACAGCTTTGGTAAAACCAAGTTGTTGACATGCAACCTTGGCTTCTGACATATCCCAGCCATCATGACACACTGTTCCTCATTGGCTTTTGTAGAGGACTCGTACAATACCAGCAATACCTGAACCTTTTGTACAAGGTACGAGTAAAGAGCATTTTATCCCATTTATGTTCTAAAATGCAATTCAAATCATTTCATATCAATCACATTCCCTCTTGTCATTCCTCTAGTCTAGTCATAATTTTCCATAAAAAGGCATGCAATCACTGGCCTTACTTCTCGTATCCAAAGCCAATTCCGTTGATTTCTAAGTACGTTTACGCCTAGAGGGATATTCAATCAAATTGCAATTTAGCAATGTACTTTAAAACGTTTTGTAAGATGATTGTAGACTTTCTTACAGATCATTCGTCTTGAGGCATAGGTTGTCTGTAAGTTGGCATAAAACTGCTTTCTCTATTATCAGCTTTGCTCTAAAACTTTAGATATAGGCCTCAGATTTCGATAGCCTTGGTGGTCAAGCGGGTCATTCTTCAACTTGGGTCTTATCATTGCCTTTTTTAGACTATCTGGCATAGTACATGGGGTGAGCAGCTGTCTTTAGGGACAGATTTATCATTCTAGCACTAAGGCAACACAATATAAATGCAATTTTTCAAAACAGACGCAAGGATGTCATCAAGACTACATGACTTTGAGACATTCAAGGGGGGTTCGTTAACCTCTTCGAACCCCCACCCCCTCCCCTCTCCCTCCCCCTGGATTCGCCACTATGATGGATAACAATTTTCCCGTTTTTCGGCGAAGAAGCTTATCTACAATATTGAACAAAGCCTTTTGGTCACCTTTCTTACATTGATTATGTTGATGCAGTAGTTGGCTATTGGGTGTTGTGGTAATTTTCCGGCTATGGTTAGATCCTTCGTCCCCACTAAATCGGTATTTATCTTTTGTCTTAGGTGCGAAAATAGACCAACTAAGTTGGTTTTCAAATCTGCCCGGGTTAGTGTGGAACTATCGATCCAGCAACGTGCAACACTAAATTTTAATATTTTGGGCACACAATTCATAGCTTACTACAACAAGTTGATTTATACTAAGTGAGAAAAACTGGAGGATTGAGAGAAAGACAATCCAAGCAAGGGAGATAACGGTTTGACAAACTCAATTCAAGTCACATGAGTTCCCTACTCTGGGAATCGAAAACAACAACAACCACAACCACAACCACAACCACAACAACAACAACAACAACAACAACAACAACAACAACAACAACCAAACCCTACAACAGAGGTGAGAGACTGCCGCTCTCACAGTTCGGCTACCAATTGTTTCTTAGTCATAGGAAAACAGCTCTAATATTACTTTCTTTCAGATTAGCCAACATATAACATACAACTTGAACTTTAACAATAGATTTAGGTGTTGCTGGTATTGTACGAGTCCTCTACGATGGCCAATGGGGAACAGTGTGTCATAATAACTGGAATATGCCAGACGCCAAGGTTGCATGTCGACAACTTGGTTTTGCCAAAACCTTGGGACCTATGTACTATGGCCAAGAGACGGGAAAAGTCTGGCTGTACGAAATGGCGTGCTCAGGTTCAGAGAGCTCACTTCATGGCTGTAAACACGATGACTGGGGAAGTTTTGGATCTGGCTGTAACAGTCACAAATATGATGTTGGTGTAGTTTGCTCTGGTTATTGGAGATCCCTCCTTGTAATTTCTATGTTGTATATTTTTATCCTCTCATTGAAGTTATTTGGCCAATCATAACCGAGATCTACTGTCCTCATACTCTACGATATTCTATCAGGGCAGTGTCTTGATCCCGGGGGAGGGGGGGGGGGGACTCCGATCGTAAATGGACGGGGATGCTCGTCGTACCTTTTAGGGGTCAAAATCTGCAATCTGGTACCTTTTCAGACTTAAGTGGACTTGCAGAGACAAAGCTGGTACCTTTTAGGGACTGTTTTGGAGTAAATAAACTACCTAAAATAAGCATGAAAGGGACGATTTCGATGATCTGAATTGAATCTTCAAAGCACATCGATAACAAAGTGTTTCATTACTTTAATTGTTTATCATTGTATTTGAATTGGTACCTTTTAGGGGTAGAAATGAATTGCTGCCACTCCCACTCAAGTACCTTTTAGCTAGGGGTCACTTTCAAAATTTCCGACGAGCATCCCCGTCCTCATATATATAGGAGTCCCCCCCGGGGGTCTTGATATCCTACGGTATCAATTTGTCTCCGTCATATGAAAACAGCTCTAATATTACTTTCTTTCAGATTAGCCAGCAGATAACATACAACTTGAACCTAGTACAATAGATTTAGATGTTGCTGGTATTGTACGAGTCTACCACAATGGTCAATGGGGAACAGTATGTTATGGTGGCTGGGATATGGAGGATGCCAAGGTTGCATGTCGTCAACTTGGTTTTGCCAAGACTGTGGGACATTGGGACTTTGGACGAGGATCAGGAAAAGTCTGGCTTACTAACTTGGGATGTTCAGGTTCAGAGACCTCGCTTCAGGAGTGTTCACACTCTGGATGGGGAGATGGAACGTGGTGTGGCAACAATCACAAGCAGGATGTTGGTGTCGTGTGTTTGAGTGCGGCCGATAGACAATGATAGAAAAAGAAAAGAAATAAAGAAATAAAGCAAAGCAAAGAAATTTAAGAAAACAGGTCACGTGACCATTTCAACAAAATAAGTTTTCCCAATTTTCATCATAACTAAACGCTATCTTTTTACAATGGTTGTCCTTAACATTGTAGCATTAAAACTATTTCAGATTAACTTAAATTGGCGACCGCATTTTTAAAAAACTAAATTTAGCGCTCCACGGTCACGTGACCACTTGATGTCAGAACCTTTAGTATTAAATCACCCCAAATCTTGAATAGAAACTTATGACTAAACATGACCCCTATAATAACGAATCCTTGTGAATAGCAAAAATAAACGTGATTTACAGATATGTCCTTTTCAGCCAGGCCTTAACATACTTGAGCACAGGCTTATCATCCTCAACGTTTGTGAATCGGGTTAGTTCCCGTTTAGTGAGTTTGGGATCCTGTGTTGTAATTCAACGGTTTTGTTTGGTAGTTAATTGAATACCTTGTATGAGTTTAATTTTGCCTCTGAAAGGCTGTTCTTTTCTAATCGATTCTTCAAAAGTTTATTGAGAATAAAGAGAACTAGTTACTGAACACTTCTGGCTAGTTTATTTTAGGGTTTAAGGCGTATTTACTTGGCCGTTGAGTTTTGATCAGTGCGTTCCCAATAAAAGAAGAGACAACAAGGTGGGCAACTTCGGAGACTCCAGTCATCCACCGTGGCTCACAAACCACGCGAAAAAATCAAACTTGCCTTCATCGGTCGGCATTCAGTGCTCGGGACGTCAAACTAGATAAAACTCTCATACGCGGGCACCTCTCGTCGACTGACACTAGTTTTTAATGGTTCCGAGGGTGTTCGTTTACGAGAAGTCAACTGAAGGTCTGTAGCATACGAAAACAGCTCTAACATTACTTTCTTTCAGATCAGCCAACAAAGAACATACAACTTGAACCTAGTAGTACAATAGACTTAGGTGTTGCTGGTATTGTACGAGTCCTCTACAAAGGCCATGCAGTAGGGAACAGTGTGTCATAATGGCTGGGATATGCCAGACGCCAAGGTTGCATGTCGACAACTTGGTTTTACCAAAGCTGTAGGATTTTGGAACTATGGGCGAGGGTCGGGAAAAGTCTGGTTGAGGTACATGAAGTGCATAGGTTCAGAGCTTTCACTACACGACTGTGAGGCCGACAATAAATGGGGAGATGGAACCTGGTGCAGTCACGACAATGATGATGTTGGCGTCGTGTGTTCTGGTTACAAAGGTAGATGTCTTTATCGATGACGAATTTTTTGGATGCAGTTTTTTCAGTGTTCCTACGAAATGTGCTGCAAACCGCTATATATAACCCAATGCAGAATTTTGTCGCTTTTGGGGAAGTGTGACGAACTGAGTATACACCTTTTTCAAAAAGGTTGTCAGAGCTAAAGGCGATAGGCGATAGGAGATAGGTCACTCAAACTCCAAAGTAATCAAGTCGTTTCAAAAATATCTTTGTTATTCTGTTCCTTTTGCTCTGAACATTGGATATGAATGTCTAATTGTTGACTTTCTTGATAAAAACAGAAAGAAACCCCAACCGTGAAAAGTGGAATTACCTATCTCCTATCGCCTTTATCTCATGACAACCTTTTTTGAAATAGGTATATTTACATAATTAACTTAGGTAAACCAAATGTAACCTAATGAATCAATAATGTAATTAAGTTTATTCTTTCACGAAAGAATGTAAATAAATATATCTTTTATGAATACTGTGCACGCGGTTTTGGCGGCTCGCTCAAACACAAGTCCCGTTCGCAAGAACGGTTGAGCAAAGCATAGAGTTGTTAAAGAAGAGGTCGTGGAGCAGACACACTCAGAGTCCCGCGTTAGTTCTAAGACAGGGTTGAAGCAGGCTCACTCAGAGCCTCAACTAATAAACAAAGCGACAGAGTATAAAGAAGAACCACAAAGAGTTACCAGAACCTCTACGACTTAGTAAACGAGTTAGCGTTAACCACAAGGCTCAAAGACCGAGTTTGTTAACAGAGAGGTGCGTTTCAAGACAACTTCAGACAAGAAAGCCTATGTACTGAGAAGTTTAAAGTGCTCCTCAAAGTACTCTTCGTTTAAACACAAAGAAAAGAAAAGCTCAGAAAAGAAGCGAACATAAAATACTGCCAGAAAGAACTTTAAGTAAAAACTGTGCTGTATTAATTTTTATTATATACCCTTGTCGCGATCGATACGCGCGCTCTGATTGGCTGAAGGTTGTGCTTTATCAGAGAACGGAGCACGGTTCTGATGTCAGCAGCGCGAGCTCGAAGGCGCGCGCGCACCATCGAACTTTTTCCCTTGAATATTCACTTAAAAATATATAATAAAACAAATAGAACAGCTTTTTCCGTGCTGCGTTCATTAATACAGCACTTAGGAAGTGCCGACAGCACTCAAGAAGTGTGGAGAGCACTCGCCTACGGCTCGTGCTCTCCTTGCACTTCTTTCGTGCTCTCGTCACTTCCTGCGTGCTGTATTAGTGACCGGAGCACGGAAAAAGCTGTTCTATTTGTTAAATATCTTTATATTTATATCTAGAAACTACGTTTGATTAATATTTATTTAACTTACAATATTTATTTAATTTACAATTCATTTACTTATGCTTAGCTTTAGTTGCAAATATATATATAATTAGTAGCAACTGTTGTGAAATTAAATATTGTTCTTTTTATGAGTTTGTTCCACTTTGGAAAGGTTTGAAAACGAGGGGCTGGGATGTGGTCTGTGGGTTGGTCGTCCGTGACACCAGCATATGACATACAACTTGAACCTCGTACAATAGATTTAGGTATTGCTGGTATTGTACGAGTCGACCACAATGGTCAATGGGGAACAGTGTGTCATAGTAGCTTTGATATTCGGGACGCCAAGGTTGCATGTCGACAACTTGGTTTTGCCAAAACCTTGGGACCTATGTACTATGGTCAAGGGACAGGAAAAGTCTGGCTGAACAACATGGGGTGCTCAGGTTCAGAGAGCTCACTTCATGACTGTACTCACAATGAATGGGGAAGTGTTGCATCTTACTGTAACAGTCACAAATATGATGTTAATAATAACAAACAATCTTTATTCAGGAAGCTTATTTCACAAAGTGTTTTACAATAAGGTCCTGCAACTTAACTAAACAAAATAAATTATATCGATATATAAAAACGCATTATAGAAAACTATACGAATCAAATCGAAATACCTCCCTCAACCAAACCCAAGCAGTGATAAAACACTGATGAAAGATAAAATGATATAAGAACTCATAGTATTAGATTAACTATGTTAATTATGGCAAGATATAAAATACTATAAGTAAAAGTTAGCCCCCATCCCCTTTACAAGCTTCTTAAAGGTTGTAATATCCTTAGCTTCCCGTATATCATGATTCAAATTATTCCAATCACTACTAGCAAAATTAATTGACGTCATGTTGGTGTAGTTTGCTCTGGCTACAAAGGTAACTGGTGTTCCCTCCTTGTAATTTCTATGTTGTATATTTTTATCCTCTCACTGAAGTTATTTGGCCAATCATAAAACGAGCGAGATCTACTGTCCTCATACTCTACGATATTCTATAAGGGCAGTGTCTTGATATCCTAATAATAATAGTCTTTATTGAAAAAATCGCTCTCAGCAAACGTGAGGGCTCACATGTGTAAAAAAGTAACAAAAATAAGAAGCTAAAATTATCTTTCATATGTCTTTCACACCTTTCATATCTTTCATATAGAATTGCTGAAATTCCAAATAGAAATACATTTACACAAATTTAAACAGGCATCTATTTACGAATGAGCGTTTGAACCTTTCGGTTGAAACCTTGGGTAGTACATAGTTATGACCACGTGGCCTTAAGGCTCTGCTCCGCGTTATAGGTAATAACTCGTTCAGTGGATGCGAAGAATTCCCAGTTATATTGTTCCACATCTTTCTGTCACGTTCTTCAATGATTCCATTTATCTTGTATTGCTTACTAGTGTACCCAAACTTGTACGCTCGACGAAAGAAATTGTCTATTTGGCCAAGGTACTTGGTATCATATGCACATGCCCACAGCTCAATAGCAAAATAGAACACTGACATTATTAGGCTATTGAACAATAAGTGCAGATCCTCCTTTGAATATCCATAGAATTTGCAGACTCGTAATATGTAAAGTCGCCCACAAGCTTTACTAATCATGTGTTGAAAGTGTTTATCCCAGTCACACGGCTTATCTTGAAAAGTTACTCCAAGAAGCTTCAACCAGTCACGACGTTTTATTCCTACGGTATCAATTTGTCTCCGTCATACGAAAACAGCTCTATTTTTACTTTATATCAGATCAGCCAACAAAGAACATACAACTTGAACCTTGAACAATAGGTTCAGGTGTTGTTGGTATTGTACGAGTCCTCTACGATGGCCAATGGGGAACAGTGTGTCATAGTGACTGGGATATGCCAGACGCCAAGGTTGCATGTCAACAACTTGGTTTTACTAAAGCTGTAGGATATTGGTACTATGGACGAGGGTCGGGAAAAGTATGGCTTACTAGCATGCGATGTTCAGGCTCAGAGAGTTCCCTACAAAGTTGTTCTCATAGTGGATTTGGTAGTGGAACCTGGTGCAATCACGGCGCTGATGTTGGCGTCGTGTGTTCTGGTTACAAAGGTACCTAGATGTCTTTATAGTTGACGATTTTTTTTATAATGGGCCCAATATATTTGTTTTCATGGACTTAGGCATGATCGGATTTTTTTTGGGATAGGATGAATTGCTAAATTGCAATTAGATTGAGTACCATACCCCTTTAGGCGTAAATTAAACTTGCTCAGAAATCAACGAAAGTGGCTACAATCGGCGCCGTTTTGAATTGACACACTTGCGCAAATATATTCAAAATTCTGCGTTTATGAATTGTGACTTTTTCCCCCTTGCCCCCTAAGCAATGTTGTCCGATCCACTGGTCAGATTCCAGGGTGGGAGACTTTTCTCACTTCAACATTGAATAGGGGGAGGGGGAATGACTGAATTAAACAAACTTAGTTGCCAGTGAGGACAAATTTAGTAAGATAGGTCATTTTCTTCCACAAATGTGTCATTCAAAAAGGCGCCGATTGTAGCTTTGGAAACGAGACGTAAGATGATTGCATGCCTTTCCATTTGACCACAGTTAATGTTAATTTTTAGTAACAAAGTGGGCGGGATTAATAAACATTGATAATACTCTTTTCGAGCTTGTAAACAAAGGAATAATTGGGACTAAAGCAGCGAAAATGTGTTTTAATATAGACAATTTAGGTAACAGTATCAATGCCTTATTACTGCTTTTAGTTTTAACATTTTGATTATCCCTATTAGGATATCTTAAAATCGATTTAGTAGCATTTCCGCTAAATGTCGGTCACCGCTTTAAGTCGGCGAGAAACTATGCCGTAACCTTGTGTCGGACTGAAATTATATATATTTTTTCGTTAGAAAAAAATTTAATAATGATTGTTTTGTCGTTTTGGAGTGATGTTCAAATACTTTGAAAATAAATGTCTACCCCATATTTCTTGATAAAAGCCAACTCTTGCGGACGCCCCGCTATTATGGACATCCGGTAGTACGAGCAATATAGCGAAATCCCTGGTATTGTAGACATCCCGCTATATAACGGAGTTACTAAATCTCTTCATGTGATCTAAATCTTACATTTGAAATTCTCGTTACCTTTTTTTAGATAGTAAAAATATTTGGTACAATTAATTCGAATTTCACGCAATTTGCTCATTATACTTGACGCTGTTTTCCTGCGTCAAGACTTGCTATACATGTTAATTTCTAAACAATGCTCCTATGACGTGTACTGCAAACTGCTATATACAGTTTTGTCGCTTTTGGGTATATGTCATATCATAGCTACATCAATTAAACATGAGCATTCGCGCGATCTGATTGGCTCATTTGCTAGTAGGCTCTCAGCTCATTTGAGTAGAGAAGCCATCAAAATGGCTTCATTCAATAAAAAATCTCATAAAATCGGGTTTTTGAATTCCGTTAACACGAATTCGATTATTTTGAACTTTCCGCAAGCTCAAATTGATAAATTCGATTTTCCCTGTGCTTTTGGGCCACATATTCTCATAAATTTGCTATTGGATAACTCAAACTCGGTGAACTCGAATTCTCCGCCATATAGAAGTAAAATTATTTCCTTTTGATTAAAAATTGAAGTTAGTCTTTTAACTCGAACACTTCTTCAGTTTTTAAGTCGATAAACCTCGCAAAAGACGTACGAGAATCGTTATTTGTTTATCATAACGTAAAAAAAGCGTGTAAAAATAATTCTCGGGGAGGGGGAACTCCATCGTAAAAGGATTGTATCTCTAAGGGGTAAAAACGATTTGGTATCTGTTAGGGTGTTATAATTGAAAAAATTTGCCCAACAAACGTGTGTCGACTGTCCAATTTTGTGTTCATAGTAATAATAATGTTCATTATTTTTTCACGGCCCATTGCTATTCCATCAAAATCCAAGCGCTGCTTTTCCTGAAGCTCGTTTACTGGACAAGGCAATGAAAGAACACACCCCGCTTTGGAGTGTGATGGTTATGGTCCAAGGGGGCCAAAAGCCTCTTTATTAAGGTGGCTCTACTGGGTTTTGTTTGAGGCGCACCTCCGCTGTTTGATCGCAAAGTGCGTCACGGCAAAAAACCTAATTTCAAAAAAATTCACAGCAAATCTAGGGGTAGATTAAAGTTTCTTTTGACGATAAAATCATTTTGAAAAAACTAGATTTTTTGTACAAAACCGCATTTATTGTGAAATGAAATGAAATGAAATTTTTACATTTATATAGCGCAAATATCGATATGAAAATCATCAAATTCGCTTAAAGTTTGTTAGTAGGAAGGACAGACTGTTGTACCGGGCGACAATCCCCTACTCTTTGCGAACAGTACAACAGGATCTTTTACGTCCACTATACAAGCAGGGTTAGAGTGAAAGCAGACGGGGCCTACGGTTTAACGTCCTTATCCGAGAAGACGTGAAGATGTTTGCAGATGTAATTACAAAGGCAGCACCTTCTCCTCAATTATTTAAAGACCCTGAGTGTTGGTCCGGCCGGGAATTGAACCCCGACCTCCCACACGAGAGACCGACGCTCAACCAATCGGCTATTGTTTCATTATAAAATCTAAATTAAGTTCTGCACTCTTACTTAGCTTCAACGATTTCTATGGAAGCGTTTTCGAATAAAACGCGCTTGAACTTTAATTTTACGCATCGAAAAAGTAAACAATTCCAAGTATTCAGTTTACTTGGCTGAAAACCTTACTTTTAGGACTCGGAAAAAGCTTTTATTGAGCTCATATTGTCGAAACATTCAATAACTGTTCGTTTGGAAAAGTAGAACAAATTTGCGTCGCACGAGTTTGAGACGGAAATATGAATTTAGGTCAAGTTGATAGAGGTGCGCCTTTTCATCTTTTGTTTATCATTTCACTTATCTTTATAAAAAGCTAGAAAACTTTCCTCGATATATTTTTTCTAATTTCAGTACCAGCGTTTTCACCAAGTTGTTTCTTAATCCTACACTTTTAATTCATGGCCACTGAAGCATCGTAAGATATCCAAAATAAGTTATAAAAACGTAAATTTTTAGGCCGCTTACTTCGGGTTGACGTTGTTTCGGTCGTATAGTCGTTGGCTTAGCGCGAGTGAAGCCATTTTGATAACTACTCTACTCCAATGAGCTGAGAGCCCACTAGCAGATGGGCAAATCAGAACGCGCGAATGCTCATGCTTAATTGATATAGTTATGATAATGACATATACCCAAAAGGGATGAAATTCTGCATTATATTGGCTTATATAGAGCAGTTTGCAGCACACTTCGTAGGAGCACTGTTTAGAAGTTAACATTGAGAAAAAATGTATCCAAATAATTAGCCATCGATAAAGATATCTACCTTTGTAACCAGAACACACGACACCAACATCACTGCCGTGACTGCACCAGGCTCCATCTCCCCATTTATAGGTGGCTTGACAGTCGTGTAGTGAAAGCTCTGAACCTTTGCACTTCATGTAATTCAACCACACTTTTCCCGACCCTCATCCATACTACCAATATCCTTCAGCTTTGGCAAAACCAAGTTGTCGACATGCAACCTTGGTGTCTGGCATATCCCAGGTACTTTGACACACTGTTCCCCATTGATCATTGTGGTAGACTCGTACAATACCACCAACGCCTGAACCTATTGTACCAGGTTCAAATTGTATGTTATCTGCTGGTGGACCTGGAAATTGGGAACATAGTTTGAAAGCGGTAGAGTAATACAAAAAAATCAAAATGCATGGTTGGGAAAAAAAGATTTTTTTCTAGGGGTAAACTGCAAAAGATATTTGCGCATTACAATCGCATGTTTTTATCATATAGATTTTAAAAGTTTTGCTTGTCGTAAATGAAATAATAGAGTGATCGCACTTTACCCGTGAAAAAGTACAAAATCTTCTTTGTACTAAAAATATAAAATCCTTTGTATTCCATTGTTTGTTGGTGCTATTTTGTATTATTTAGCTAGTACAATTTCACGGATTAAGTGCGATCACTCTAATAGCACTTTAATCAAATGGTGTACAAAATAATCAAAGTCAGTTTTACAAACCTGTGTAACCAGAACACACGACACCAACATCCTCTTTGTGACCGTTGCAGTCAGGATGAACACTTCCCCATCCATTGTGAGTACATGAAGTGAGCTCTCTGAACCTGAGCACCCCATGTTGTACAGCCAGACTTTTCCCGTCCCATGACCATTGTACATAGGTCCTAAGGTTTTAGCAAAACCAAGTTGTCGACATGCAACTTGGGCGTCATCCATACCAAAGTAATCATCACACACTGTTTCCCATTGGCCTTTGTAGAGGACTCGTACAATTCCAGCAACACCTGAACCTATTGTACCTGGTTCAAATTGTATGTTATCTGCTGCTGGACCTGGAATTTTGGAAGTTTAATACAAGTTAACTGCAGAAGATATTTGCGCATTACAATCGCAATTCTTTAACATATAGATTAAATTTTGGTTGTCCTAAATGAAATAATAATATAGTACTTTAATCAAATGGTGCACAACATTTGTAAAGTAATCAAAGTTAGTTTCACAAACCTGTGTAACCAGAACACACTATACAATAACATCATTTTTGTGACTGTTGCAGCGAGATGAATTATATTCCCAGTCATTGTGAGTCAGTCATAAAGTGAGCTCTCTGAAACTGAACATCCCATGCCGTTAAGCCAGACTTTTCCTAACTCTACTATTACCTCATGTAGAAAAAATGTGCACATTTCAATCTCGTGATGGAACCGCTTGTAAAATTGTCAGTAGTCGCTGGTACTGCTCTATACAATTCATCAGGAGCAAGATATGGTGCAGCGGATGGAAACCCACGCGTTTCGTAACTTTTGCCCTACGCGTGATCAAACGGCTGACGAGAAATGCCACAGGGGATGTTGAGTTGGTCTAACAGGAAAAAGGGATGAAAAAGGCATTGTAGTGCAATGTTCAATGGAGCTGAACAAGTTGTATCTGTATCTGCATCTGTATGGTCCCAGCACTTGGCAAAGCTCATTAGACTACTTGCTGTATTTATAGTATGAGGTCTCATTGACAAGTAGCCCATTATTGCATTTTTGTTGTGACTTTCTTGGAAGGTCTGTAGGTCTAGTGAGGGTAAAATGGATGGTAAAATCCTTATTCAGTGAGTCTCTTCCAAACTTCAGCTTTCTAAAACCGAAAACACAGCTTTCACCAAGTTTAACGCTGCTCATTGAAAACTCATGAAAACATTTCCAAATCTTGAAGAACTGTAAGTTGGCCTTTCCGTCAATTTTCGAGTCAATGTTTCATAAAGAAAACAGAAGTCTTATTTCAACATAATATTTGTTGAATTCTATGGACAAAAAATGTCCAACTGTTTTGTCAAAAAAGCCGCATTGAGTAACATTGATTGGTAAATGTACGGTAAATGTGATTTGTTTATATTTGCGCAAATTTTAGTTTTCATCAGAAAATATTACACAATTTGGCCATTCTTAAAAGACTTCTTGCTATATCATCAAAGCAAAATATTCCCTGAATGCCAGGGATTGGAGTTGCATTACTGTTGGTTAATAATTATCTAGAAAGAATCGCTCCCCAAACGACTGGTGGTTTTCAGACTCTTTCGAGTGTTATGCCTAGCATCACAAGTGCAATATTTCACCGGTGGAGTTATAGAAAACCATAGGCTTACCATCCTCAACGTTTGTGAATCGGGTGGCCGGTTCCTGTTTAGTGAGTTTGGGATCCCTGTGTTGTATTTGGTAGTTGCCGGAATAGTATGAGTTTAATTTTGCCTCTGAAAGCCTTTCCTTTTCTAATCGATTCTTCAAAAGTTTATTCAGATAATAAAGAGTACTAGTTACTGAACACTTCTGGCTAGTTTATTTTAGGGTTTAAGGCGTATTTACTTAGTTGAATTCTGATCTGCGTTCTCACTAACAGAAGAGACAACAAGGTGGGCAACTTCGGCGGGCGACTCCAGTCATCCACCGTGGCTCACAAACTACGCGAAAAAGTCGAACTTGCCTTTGTCGGTCGGCATTCGGCGCTCGCGACGTCAAACTAGATAAAACTTTCATAAGCGGACACCTCTTGCCAACTGACATTAGTTTTAAATGGTTCCGAGGGTGTCCGTTTACGAGAAGTCAACTGTAGCGCTGTAGCATACAAAACGGCTCTAATATTACTTCTTTCAGATAAGCCAACATACAACTTGGACCTTGTACAACAGGTTCAGGTGTTGCTGTTACGAGTCTTCTACAAAGGCCAATGGGGAACAGTGTGTCATAATGGCTGGGATATGCCAGACGCCAAGGTTGCATGTCGACAACTTGGTATTACCAAAGCTGAAGGATACTGGCACTATGGGCGAGGGTCGGGAAAAGTCTGGTTGAGGTACATGAAGTGCACAGGTTCAGAGCTTTCACTACACGACTGTGAAGCCACCAGAAAATGGGGAGATGGAACCTGGTGCAGTCACGGCGCTGATGTTGGCGTCGTGTGTTCTGGTTACAAAGGTAGAAGATGTCTTTATCGATGACGAATTTATTGGACATTTTTTCTCAATGTTAACTTCTAAACAGTGCTCCTACGAAATGTGCTGCAAACTGCTATATATAACCCAATGCAGAATTTTGTACCCTTTTGGGGAGGTGTGACGAACTGCTTATATTTATATAATTAACTTAGTTAAACCAAATGTAATCTAATGAATCAATAACGTAATTAAATTTATTCTTTCACGAAAGAATGTAAATATATCTTGTATGAATACTGTGCACGCGGTTTTGGCGGCTCGCTCAAACACAAGTCCTGTTCGCAAGAACAGTTGAGCAAAGCACAGAGAGTTGTTGAAGAAGAGTTTGCGGAACAGGCGCAATCAGAGTCCCGCGTTAGTTATAAGACATGGTTGAAGCAGGCTCACTCAGAGCCTCGACTAGTAAACAAAGCGACAGAGTATAAAGAGAACCACAAAGAGTTACCAGAATCTCTACGACTTAGTAAACGAGTTAGCGTTAACCACAAGGCTCAAAGACAAGGCTCACCTCTCTGTATGGTCAAGGAACAGGAAAAGTCTGGCTGTACGAAATGGCGTGCTCAGGTTCAGAGAGCTCACTTCATGACTGTTCTCACAATGGATGGGGAAGTGTTGGATCTCACTGCAACAGTCACAAATATGATGTTGGTGTAGTTTGCTCTGGTTACAAAGGTAATTGGTGTTCCTCTCCTTGTGTAATTTATATGTTGTATATTTTTATCCTCTCACTAACTTTATTTGGCCAATCAGCAGCGAGATCTACTGTCCGCATGCTATACGATATTCTATCAGGGCAGTGTCTTGATATCCTACCGGTATCAATTTGTCTCGTCATACGTAAACAGCTCTAATATTACTTTCTTTCAGATTAGCCAGCAGATAACATACAACTTGAACCTAGTACAATAGATTTAGGTGTTGCTGGTATTGTACGAGTCTACCACAATGGCCATTGGGGAACAGTTTGTGATAATGGGTTTTATATGGATGATGCACAAGTTGCATGTCGTCAACTTGGTTTTGCCAAGACTGTGGGGCACTGGGACTTTGGACGAGGATCAGGAAAGGTCTGGCTTACTAACTTGGGATGTTCAGGTTCAGAGTCCTCGCTTCAGGAGTGTTCACACTCTGGATGGGGAGATGGAACGTGGTGCGGCAACAATCACAAGGAGGATGTTGGTGTCGTGTTTTCTGAATAGCACGTGCTTTCAGTGCAGTCCACAGATGATAATCTTTATTAACTTTAATATATTGTATTTTAACAAGCATTAAATTCAATACCATTTCAGATGACAGTAAAATATTTGAACGTAACGTAAAGCGATCTCAGTATTAACAGTTATAATGTTCTCTTATGTGTAGGAGAAACTAAATGAGGCATTAATATTCACGAAGACAATCTTAGGTTACGAGTGCAGTGCATGATGGGAAGTAGGGAGTGAAAAGTTTATATTGTACTACATAATCGAATATATCATATTAATTTCAAATCTTCCCCATTTTTACTCAGACATTTCCACTGATTTTACACTGGAAATGCATAACGTTTTACGTTTCTTACACCAGCATGGGATGTTCAGTTAATAGGACTCGCTTAATGACTGTCAGTAGTGGCAATAAATGGGGAGATTGAAAGTTGTGTAGTCACACAGAGGATGCTGGTGTCGTGTGCTCTGGTTACGAAGGTTGGTGTACCTTTACTGATCATTTTTAACATTTTAATAATGACAAGTACTTCGACAAAGTTTGTCTTTTCGTTTGCACCAGTTCGACTTTCATCCTAACGGTTGCTGCAATAATTGATCCTTGTCAAAACATATATTGCACCACAGCACTGTCAGCATAAAACATTGCCAGGAAAATCATGCGAGACACAGCGCAATAACAATAATGAGGTCAGTGCACCTTTATCATAGCTTCATAAATATTACAGGCACTTTCGGTTTGCGCCTTCTGCTGCCTGAAATGAATCTGAAATTGTTGAGTGACAGCCACAATTGTCTCTTAATTAGTAACTAGATGCAAAATGTCGCTATAAATATAAAAGAAATTGCTTGATAAAACACTAAGCCAACAAACTAACTCAATACGAGCTGTTTCCGTTTTCGGCTAGCGGACTCGACGCCTTCACAGCGCTCGCGACGGCGGCTTTCAAAAATTTTTCGTTTGTTTATCTACCTTTGACTCTTGTGATGATAAAGTACGAACACTAAAAGCTTGGATGACTTTGATGTTGCACTTGAAGATATTTTTGTCGCTTGACAGCGATGTACAAATTCCGGCATTCAGCCAAAGGTTTTTACTCGTCAGTATCGACTGCAATGCGATATTCTATTGCGCAAGTCATGGCTAAACTTGCTTCGGTACTTCGATGGTTTACTCCTGAAATAGCTTGCGCTAATACTAGGAATTTAATGATCTAAAAAGCTTCTTCTTTAAACGTCTGTATTTAATTTTTCGTGTGTATTGGACATGTCTGGGAGTGCTTCTAGTCAATGGTGTTTCAAGCTATAAGCTTAATGTTCAGTTAACTAAATATAAATTTTGTCTAGTCTGATTTTAACATAAATCGTGAAAAGCAAATATCTTTGATCTATGAATAATTCGGGAGTCCCGACATAAATAAATGATTGGAAAAGATCGAATAATATGAAGAAAATTGCCTTACAACATTTCCTGAACTTCGGCTCAGTACCGAATTGAACGGCGAGCGGAGTCGAGCGGAAACAATCTCGTACCCAGACTCTAACGGGTATCTGCTAACACCTGAGTGAGCGAGTGACACCGAGTCCCCACAATAACTCGTTTCTATGCTTGGAATATCCACGAGTTAGAAAGGCACGCTTTCGCATCTTTGCTGACGTTTCATAACATCCAGAATCTGGATGTTTTGACACAAGTTTATTCAACATTTGTCGGTGTCATGCCCTCCTCTTGCCCTCTCCCAACCTTCGTCTCCCCAGGAGCCTGATACTCAGGCACATCAGCCATAGCTTGTTTTAAATGCAAAAAAAGTGTTAAAAGCAATTTTGACTATTTTTACCATGGCAACACTCAAAACATAGTCAATGTGTTGAAAATAGTCGTTTACTCAGATCAGAATAATCTAGGGATAGTAGAGTGGTCACAATATTGTCAAATGTTTTTACAGTTCTTTGTGTGTTAAGTGAAATTCCTGTCCATAAATTTCCTTGAACTTCTTCTTAAACTGCTCCATTTTGGAATAACCGACAAAAACCTCGACGGTGCCATCTCTTTGCTGTCGAAACTCTGTGGCCTTCATGGCATAGTTATAGAACTCAGCAGTTTTCTTGACTCCTTCTGACAGTGTCAGAGGCTGCCACTCCAATACTTTCTCAGCCTTAGTGATGTTGACTGGACCACGAGTCACTGAGGGGAAATACACGCTTCCATCCTTAGTGGTCTCGTCAAATATTAAATTAGTGTCACCAATGTGTTTTCCTAATATCGTAAGAAACTCTTTCAAAGTCACGGTTTCCCTGAAAGCCAGGTTATAAGCTTGATTAAATATGTCATTTTTCATGTCGTTGAGACCAAGCATTAGCAAGGCAGCATCCTCGGAGAATACCATGCTTAGCTGTTGGTTATGCAATCGAGGCGGGAAGTAGAGTGGCCGATCGAGGGCATCCTGGAACTTTATCCATAAAAAGTAGATCCAGAATCGATCGGTATTGTCACGTGGTCCAATGATGTCAGGGAAACGCAGACTAATATACGTTAGCTGGTATTCTTTATGCTCTTTTTCAAGAATTTCTTCACATTTTAGTTTACCATCGCCGTAAAAATCAAATCCCGCTTGCTTCTTTAGCTCAGTATAGTCTTCATATCGAATTGCATCTTCCTCCCGACTCGGACCTCCATGGGAAGAGGGCTTGCATACTTCGTAGACAGAATCTGAGCTAACGTACACATAGCGACCGACATGACCACGTAACATCTCAACAAGACTCTATGTGAAAATAAAATCATATTAGCTAAGTACGTCTTCTGGAAGAAATATGCAGTAAGGCTATGGGACATGGGGTATGAAGAAAAGACAACTAGCCCTATCGTGTGCCTTATCGTGTACAAAAACAAACAAACAAACAAACAAACAAATAAATAAATAAACAAGCAGACAGACAAACCTGAGAAACCACAGAAAAGCTTTTTCTATTTTCTAGAAATTTCATGCAATATTTTGTAGTCTGCTCTTAATAGACCTTTTTCGAGTTTATTCATACCGCTGTGAAGTTAGACAACAGTTCCACTGGTGCAGGGTTAGCCTCGAGTCAAGGTAAATTATTCAAAAATACCAGCGAGAAAAGCAAAACATTTTTACTTAAAACAATACAGAAATCAATTTTAATCCCATGGGTCTTTCTTGAAAAGGAGGCTAACCCTGCATAAATGCGCCTTTTGTCACGAAGCTCAGCGGACTCTACCAGATGGAAACTGGACTATTAGCTTTAATGGTCTTACAAAAAGTTACATGTTGTTCGTTTTCGATGTCCGCCATTTTTCACATTTTTCTTGAGTTTCTTGATTATTCGCTGTCCAGTTAATTTCAGAGATAACAACAACAGCAACAACAACAACAACAACAACAACAAACTACATCAACTTTAAGCACAAAGAAAGATAGGAGAAATATATATATATCTGGAATGTCTCACGAAAACTCAAAAATATTTGAAAAGATGTTTTATGAAGCTGCCAGCATATAGAAATGTGTCATTTTTTTTCAACAATCTTAGAGTCGATCATTACACTCGATCATACCGCAGTTGCTAACAATATAATAGAGATCACATAGGTTGCTGTTGGTGTTACTAGTTGACACAACCAAAGAAACGAAACCATAAGAATCAGGATAATTCAGTGTTTGTTATTTCAAGCTCTTATAGTTAAGTGATGGACCGAATAACAGGTAGGCATTACTCTATTGTTCTGCGCCAATTTCAACTTCCCCACGTAAGAATGTCTTGGTTTTCAGTACGGCTAATTATCCTATGGATGACACATTTTTAAAACAAAATGTGCAAAAGCCTTGTTTTGAAAGAAAGTTTCTCTTGTGCTAAAAGATCTTGTCCCATAAGCGCGAAAAAAAAGTTAAGATACGTTTTCCCTACATAAAAAATATTCGGCTATACTAAAACTCAGAAAAGCTTTCATGAAGAAGGAATGAGATATTAAATAAAATAGCAAAACCTGCGCAAACTTTTGAAGTTGTGGCAAATTTTCATTTCCGGATTTCAAGCCTGTGGGAACTGGTACGAGTCTCTTAATATTTCGACTGAATCAATACATTGTGACTGAATCAATACAAAACCCATATAGTCAAAAAGAGCACATCGAAAATTCCGAAGTTTGGTTTTAATCGGATCAATATTGAATTCGAAAACTCCAAATATTACTAAGAGATTTACTGACAAATGTATGACCAACCGGACAAGTTGTCCGGTAATCCATACATTTCTTAGTAGATTTTGGGTTTTTCGAATGGCTGTATCTTTATGATTAACACCAAACTTCGGAATTTTGTATTGCCCGATGTGCTTTTTCTGACTATGTGGATGTTGCTCAGTCTTGTGATTATCGCAATATTAAGGGACTCGTCCCTAGTCCCTAACGGCTTGAAATCCGGTAATGTTTGAACCAATCAAATGGACGGCTTAAACAGTATCACAACTTTAAATAACACCTTTCAGCATTCTTCGTCATTTGGTTGCCTACTTCTTACTCGGAACATTACGTAAAAAGAGAGACACGAACTTTTAAACTACCAGAATACCTGAATTCCTGAATTTTGTATTGCCCGATGTGCTTTTTCTGACTATGTGGATGTTGCTCAGTCTTGTGATTATCGCAATATTAAGGGACTCGTCCCTAGTCCCTAACGGCTTGAAATCCGGTAATGTTTGAACCAATCAAATGGACGGCTTAAACAGTATCACAACTTTAAATAACACCTTTCAGCATTCTTCGTCATTTGGTTGCCTACTTCTTACTCGGAACATTACGTAAAAAGAGAGACACGAACTTTTAAACTACCAGAATACCTGAATTCCCCTTTTAAGATGAACTAATGTTTCTGGCGAGAAATCCAAGCTTAAGACGAGTGCGGCGAATAAGAAGAAGATTTATACAGTCGAACTTCGCTGAATCTTCGCTTACTCATCACAGTAAACTCACTCTTCCCACTTACTCCAGACTTAATTTTGCCCAGAATTCCACAGTATCTTAACAGTGATTTAGTTCTAGCTGGATCGGACTCACTCACTCGAAATTTTATAATCTCGAATTCCCCTCTAACTTGTATGGCGCGCGGAGTGGTCCAAAATTACGACATTGAGTTTGAACAGATAACTGTTGGTCAAAGACTAAAAATATCGTTTGAAGACCAAAATTAACACTCGGTCGCGATCGAAGACTGGAAAAACTCTGTCAAAGACTCAAAAACTCGGTCGAAGACTTGAAAAATTTGGTAGAAACCCATGATTATACCATTACAAACATTACAGGTTAATTGCACATAAACTGCATTGTAAGCCCTACAACACCTTCTCTACAGGAATGGAGGTAGTCATCACTCATATCTACTGAGAATAGGGGGGGGGGGGGGGGGCACCTGCAGTTTTTAGGAATGGGATGGGGGCCTCAACAAAGGTTTCATTTTTCAAAAAAAAATTACTCCCTCCCCCACCCCCCTGCATAAATAATGACTGGCTGCCGGACACGGTCCAACTAGTAAGAACCACAAAGCGCTTTTAGGCAACAAAATAACTCGAAGCTAGGCTCCTGTACACAGAGCACGAATCAATCCAAGCGTGACACTAGCTACTGCCCGGCAAGGTCTTCAAACAACTAAACGTTCGGCAGTTCGAAATTTTTCTTATAGAAATTTCTCTTCGATTGAACCCTGCACTGTGCGGGTCTAAATAAAGACAGAACAGTGTCAATAGAGGATAGATTGATTTTATAGAGAAAATTGGAAAACATTTGGGCAGTAGTGTCAAGCTTTGTTTGATTGCCTCTATGTACACGTTCATCACTCCTATTTTGTTAAATATACAAACCCTAATTAAGCGGACAACTTTATCAAGCGGACACAGGCAAGGTCCCGAAGGTGCACGTATCCGCTTAATAGAGAAACCACTGTAGCCCGATAGTCGTGTTTCAGTAATAATGGTAATATTATCTACATATATTTTACCTGAAGATGGTCAGAACGGTAAGAGCTAAAATCGTACACCATATCAAAGAATCCTTTCTCGTCGATCAATTTCTGAAACTCTTTACAGCTTTTGATTGTATATCGATCACATTTGATGTGTGTTACGAACGGTTTGATGCGGAATTTAGTATCCCAATACCAATTACCTCGGTTGATTATGGTTATGTCGGCTCGTTGTCTGAGGCGAAGAAGCGAGACTAATTCTGCACCCAGCAAACCATTTCCACCAAACACAAGATAAGTCTTTGCCTGGCATAAAGCAACCACATTTAGCAACAAATAAAGCACTCGAGGAATCATGTTGACTGCTCGCATATAAAGCTATTATAGAATAAAGTAAGTATTGTTCACAAACACTGTACTGTTGTCTGTTCACCCATGAACACTTGAAACACGAGGTCAAGCGTAGCGTGACAGCTAGTTGTTTGGCTGTGTCAATAATTAATAGAAAACTATCAGGCTGTTTAAGTCAAAAGGCATAACAGGTACGGTTTATTTAGATGTATGTTTTTAGAGTTATTTTCAATATCATTATTATGCTATGGTTAGGTAGAGCGAAAACGACTCCTTTTAGGGCCCGTTCACATGAAGGCGAGTTGTCCCTGGTATCGACCCTGGTAGCAGGGATAACTCTTTTGTTTTCTTTTTCCTGGGAGACACAAAACAAAAGAGTTAATCCCTGCTACTAGAGACAACTCGCCTTCATGTGAACGTGCCCTTTGTCCGAATTTTACTGAAAAACGATTTAGCTAGCAATGACAGCCCTTTGACATTCGTATTCTTGTTTAGGGTTTATCGCGTGATCCAGACAAACTCCGTTTATACGGAGATTTGAACTTGAGCTTGTAAACGTCTATTTGCTCGCTTCAATAACCCTATTATCTAGCATGCTATCTGTAAATATACGAACAAGGAACAGGGAACGGGAACGGGGAACGGGGAATTAAAAGGAGATAATGCAAAAAAGCGAACAAAAACAAATCAAATCAAAACAAAACAAAACAAAATAAAAAACAATGAGCAAATAAACAAAAATATAGACAAACAAATATATACAACAACATGTAGTGGGTAGAAAATAACGATATAGGCCTCCTTCAAATAATCATTTCTATTTTCAGCTTGTATATATAAGCAAGTAATACTGTGAAATGTGATTTGTTATTGACTGATTTTTAAGATACATATATAGTACAGCGTTCCATTCTGATGTAAAATTCGAGGAAGACGCCATCCTGAAATCCGAGTGAAATCGGAGGATTGGAAACGAAAATTGACGTCATTGCACGTCGCCAATGTCCCCGATATCCCAGATTTTGGTTCACACTGATCGCAATAATCGACGATGTCGACAATGTCTGGGACGAGTCCTAGAAAATAGAAATGGTTGCGATTCTTGCAATCACGGGGACAGTCTGGGATATCGGGGATATTTACGAAACACATTCGCACTTGTCGTAAGTTAAGAATCGTAAAAGTCGGTGAGGCTAAAAAATCCCCGATTTGGATCTTTCGTACCTTCCGCATATGGTTTAATCAGCGAAGGAATATTTGGGTAGGCACAGTATCGCCAACAAGGTGAAGGCTTTGTAAGGCCTTGTTCACGTGTAGTTATACTTTTACCATTATATTACACGGTTCAATTTTTTATGAATATAAAGCACTTTTGAAAAGCAGTTTGCCAAGATGCATGTAAACAAATTGATTTATTATTTATTTTTATGATACACATAGTGCACCGTTCAAACTGATGCTTGATAATCAAGTTTCAAAGCTGTATTAGGGTAAACACAATTTTTATATTCATTTTTTGCTCTGTCTTTGATTTTGTTTTGTTTGTTTGTTTGTTTGTTTTCGTTTGTTTGTTTGTTTGTTTGTTTGTTTGTTTGTTTGTTTGTAACTGAGTTAACGTTCAGTTTTTTCCTGGTCCGCTATTTCTTCACGTTCCCCATTCCTATTTCCTCGTTAGTCCTGTTCCTTGTTTTTCCATTTGGATGTTTACATATTCTACTTACTCGCTTACTCATGTATCACGTTGATCATGGAGTTGTTTGGTATTCTCGTCATCTTTTCTATCCTTGCTACTGGCTTCACAAAGAAATTTCTGGTCATAGGAGGGAACGATCTCCTTGGCAGCGAGCTGGTGGCACAACTTGTACGTCAAGAAAATAGTGATGTATCTGTATTAGACTTCTATAGCTGGCACTGGGATGAATCCAAGCATCGAAAACAAGACTCGGTGACTCACATCAAATGCGACCGGTTCATGATCAGGACATGCAGAGATTTAATCGATTTATTGTCCAACAAGAACTTCTTTGATATGGTGTATGATACAAGCACACTGCAGCCACATTATCTCCAGGTATGGTTGTATGTGACGTACAGTTTCATAACAGTCGAATGTAAACTGCAACCCCATGCAAATTAAAATGTGCCACCATGATTTCTATTAAAGGGGCGTCCCCTCTCCCTCTCAATGTTTCTGTTTGGGTTGAAATTTTAATGGATAGCCTCAGAGAGTAGAGGTACAGATCAGTTTATTGAACAACAATGTATAACAAGACGTTCTATGAAGCGTAAACTGGTTGCCTGTTTTGCACGACCTGCTGTGACCGCACTGTCTCGCGCTCAAGGACGAGATCGATCGAGGCTCACTCATCACGAGAGTTGTGAATTCTTTACCTTTTTACTCGTGCCCAGGCCTTTAGGCCGGGAACGAGTTATAAACTGCAAATGTTTTTTTTTTTTTTTTTTTTTTCCTCTTTTCGTCTCGAGAATGCAGCATTCTTGCGCAATCGGTGACGTGTGCACTCCTGATTGGTTAAGAACGTAAGAAACAATGCCCTTCATTCATCACCTCCGTAGTGAACGCCAGCGAGGAACTTTAGGAATGCAAGATGGCCGACTACAAAGAAAATAGCTTTCAGAGACGGGCTTTTCCTGCAGTAGCACAATGTAATTTGGAGCTTTTAACTCCAGGTATACCTTTATACTTATAAGAGCTTCAGAATGGGCTGTTAGTTTGAGCTTCATCTCCAATACTTTGACCAAATATCGAACTCTAAATGGAGTACTTGAAAGAGAACCCTCGCGATAAACATGGATAAACTGAGTATTTCCTATGAGCTGTGAATCTACGAATTTCTCATCCTACATGTTGCTAAACGAACATACGTAGAAGCAAGTCAATTGTATTCCTCATTCAAGCATTCAAGAGATCTTGAGAGGTTTTTGTACTGAATTTTAATACGGAATTCTAAAGCAGACCATTGCATGGAACGGATAGGTTCCATTGACCTTGTTGGTCACGTAACGTCTTTTATTGTTTAAAACATCCGAAACATGAACGAAAAAATTCACGATTTGTTATTGTGTTAAAAACGCCGTTGTAGAAGTCTTTACAGCAAACAATTGAGACACATAGTGAAATAAAAAGTTGAGTAAACTGGTATATTCGCTGGTAATATTTTGCATGTCGACTAATAGCTGCTGACAGACAAATTGACTAAACTCAGATATTCTTTAAAAAGGTCAAAAAAGGTCTTTATTATGTTACGGTTAAGTGAAGAATGCGTGAAACGGCTCGGGGAAGAGTACGAACGGGGCTGGTCATTGAAGCCTCTCCTAAAAGGGGGCTTCCGGGGCACGAGTGAACGCACGTGTGCGTCTAGTTCACCGAAGGTTCAAATTTCCCACCCTTTTCTTAACGTTTATTAATCAATGTAGGGCTATTTAGTCAGAATTTTTGGAAAAAAATCGCAGCTCCTGGATTGATCTTCTAACTGTGTTTCTTGCGAATCCTTTACAATACTAGTTGATATCTTAAAATATTCCCTGGGTTATTCCAAATTATGATGAATTATTATATTACTTAGCGTAAGAATATTCTTTGATGTAGTAGAATGTTCGAATGGCAAATATCATTGACTTGCCTCTATTCTTGTTCGTTTAGCAACATATGCGGTATTTCGATGAGTCAGTGTTTGAGATCAAGTTCAAAATAACAACCCATTCTAAAGCTCTTATAAGTGAATTGGTATATCTCGAGTAAAAAGCTCGAATTTACATTTCTTTACTGCTCAAATAGCCTGTTTTTGAAATTCATTTTGTCAATTGGCTGCCGTCTTGAATTCTTCTATATCCTCGCGAACTCTTCGAAGAGTTCGCACAAGCCTGACGCGGCCTAGTGCGTAACGCTCAAAGATAACATTGATGATCGAAGGGCATCGTTTTTCTACGTTCTCAGCCAATCATAACATACTACGTAAAGCATGTTGGGAACTATTGCGTAACTTTTCCGATTTGCGACACAAAGGGTAAAAGGACTGGTGCAGCCCTAGACTGGTTTGCCTACGGCAACCAGTAATTACCATATACATAAAATCTTCAAATAGCTAAGGCTAATTAATGCAGAGTTTATATTGTGATAAATAAAGCAGATTTACATGTTTCAATTAATTAACGCTAGAGAACTAGAGAAGAAAAACAATCAACACTGGAGAACTAGAAAAGAAATTCGAATTTTACTTTTTTTTAACATGTAAAAACTTAATGATATGTTAAAAGCATATTTGAAAAGTACTTTCATCCAGCTTTCAGAAATTGTATACTTTCCAATTTCTTATGAATATTTTAAAGCCTACGTGCTGCTTTCCCCCCCCCCCCCCCCCCGCTTACTTAACATTTCTCTGAGCCTTTTTGTATTTGAAAATACTATTCACTAGAACATATTTGAGTCTCTGAAATGAATCAACTACTAAGCCACTGGGAGAAAGGATTTTGGTAACACAGTGAGACCCCTAGGGGACCCGGGGTGCATCTGCATGTCCCCGAGGTACCACTGCGTGTCCGAACCCTTTGATATTTGGCAGGCAACCCCTTCTTCTTTTCTTCCCTCCCTCTTTTCGTCCTCAGTCTTTTTTCTTCACAAAATTTCGCACAGGAAGCCCAAAAGGTTGCCTGCGGAGGAGGCTAGAGCAGACCCCGAGCAGACTCTTAATTCTGTATGTCTGAGTTCGCATACTATTATTGATCATCGTTATGATATATGATCACTTGTACACCTTCACTCGGACAACCTTTGTTGACACTGACACTACCGACGCTGACAACCTTTGTTGACACTACCGAAACATGTCTGTATACATTATACCCGGATTATAAAATGAAGCTACAGCATTTCGTCCAATTTATTAGACTGACAACCTTTGTGAGATTAGGCTTAATTATCGATTGAAAAAATATCATTAAAGTGAAAGGAAGTTCCGAGTGTATTTACCAATAAATCGCTTTTATGATCTTTCTTATTCAGTATCTGTTATTTCAGGATATTCTGGTGATGGTTCGCCATCGAGTCGGTCGCTATGTGTTCATCAGTACAACCTCTGTGTACGCATTTCGTAAAGTACCATCTCACCACGCGATCAGAGAAGAAGACGCTCTTCGACCCGATCAAAATGACCTTCGAGTGCAGAATAACTATGATTATTATGGAGACCTGAAACTGCAAAGTGAAGAAGTTCTAGACAACGAACATGCAGAACATCAGCTAACATACATCATTTTACGACTCCCCATCATCATAGGACCACGTGACAATAACGATCGATTCTGGAGCTACTTCTTGTGGATAAAGTTTCAGGATGCCCTCAATCGACCACTCTACTTCCCGCCTCGATTGCATAACCAACAGCTAAGCATGGTATTCTCTGAAGACGTTGTCTTGCTAATGCTTGGTCTCAATGACATGAGTATTGACGTCTTTAATCAAGCCTACAACTTGGCGTCCAGGGAAACCGTGACTCTGAAAGAGTTTCTTACGATATTAGGAAAACACGTTGGTAATACTAATTTAATATTTGACGAGGCCACTGAGGATGGAAGCGTTTATTTCTCTTCAGGGATTCGTGGTCCAGTCAACATCACTAAGGCTGAGAAAACGTTGAAATGGCAGCCATTGACACTATCAGAAGGAGTTAAGAAGATCACTGAGTTCTATCATGGTGTCATCAAGGGAGACGAGTTTAAGCGACAGCTTAATAGAATAGTCGAGAATTTAGATCCAGATTCCAAAAATGAGGCATTCCGGCAACGATGCGCTGAGTTATATAGTATAAAGGAAGAGATGCATCGATCTGAGTTATAAATTAAGCAACGATAAGTGTAAAAAACATTAAGGTTCGGTACTTCTGTGACTCACAACAACTGTTACTGAAGTAGGCTCGAGATTTGGTGTTTGTGCAAATACAGTGGTTGAAAGCTTTCGGAGAAAGAACGTATCCGTCACTCGGGCTTGTAATTATCTTTCTTCTCTTGCATTCAGCAAGAATGCAAAGTAACTTCGCAAATCACCCTTCTTTAATCAGATTTAATCTTAGAATCAGCCTCGATTTTTATCATCCAAAGATTTACTGTTCATTTTGCTGTTTTCACGCATAGTATTTCAACTGTCTTTTCATGTATCAGTTAGTATATCGATCCCAAGTAAACGCTCAAGTGAGCGTTTTGTTAAGCTTTTAAGTCAACAGAAATGACAGTTCAAAAGATTTATTTAAGGCGGCGTTACACTCACCAATTTTCTTAGCAACTTGTCTCGCAGTCTATAGATACTGTATCGTTGCGGAATGCCGTGGCGGAATACTACACTGTGCAACACATTACAGCAACTTGCGGTCTTTTTTGCCCAGAAAGGCTGGAGAAGACTGGTATCAATTACGCGAGAAACTTGCGCGAGTTCAACGCATGCGCTCTTCAGGAAAAACGCGTAAAATTGCGAGACAAGTTGCTTGAGGAATGTTACACTACGCAATGACGTTGCACGTTGCTGCAATCTGTTGTGTGCAACGTTGCATGCAACAACAAAAAATGCGACACGAGCCCTGTTACACTGATATCCCGTCTCGTGCGGAATTTTTACCAGCTGGATTGTAAGTTTTCAAAAGAATTATTTATGGTTGAAAGCTTTTAACTCCCAGTCAAACCGGTTTTTGCCCTCCAGTCAAACGCAGATAATGAGATTCAACAGCTGATTGATAGCAACCTATAAGCCAGTTCAGAGTTTAAGAATCGTTTCTAATGCGCATGAGATTTTTTCCCGAATGTCTCACCTTCTTTTGTTTTGATTGAAAACAATAGAAGGTTTAAACAAAAGAAGGTTAGAAGTTCGGGATAGAAGATAGATAGATTACACAAATGGTAAAGGAAGACATTGAAGGAGAGGTAAATATTTGATATTTTTGGTTTTTTGGCAGTAATTTGGGACTGACCTGTCATCTTCTATCGCTGAAATATGTAACGGCTTCAACTTTATCGAGCCTCAAAACTTCTCGTAAATTGGTCAGTACAGTGAACAAAACACATCTCAGTGCATAACATAACACTATTTTGATTAAAACGAATCTTGAATTGTTTCTACTTAATTTTGTCGTGATTTTTTATATATAGCGAAGTTTGACTGTTTGTTTTGTGTTTTGTTTTACGTGCATGCGCTAGGCTTAGTAATGCCCCATTTAATAATCACGATGACTGCATCGGCATGTATACCAAATAAAATAGGGAAAAACATGCAAATCTGTTTGGTCTAAATTTTTTTTCATCTTGGCCGGCGTGATCTGTCTGCTCTCTTGTCTTTCACCTGAATAATACACTTTCACTTTGCTACAAGAAATCATACAAGCATTTCTTTTGATTATGATCATGACCTTGTTCCGTCGAAATACACTGTCAGCCTAGGGATTTTAAGGATATGGTTATAATGAACATGACACTATCACTTCGACTTGGTGAGGTTTGGTGAGCTGGGTTACCTGTGTAAACTTCAGGGAGGGCGGAAAATGGGCTAGGAAAAATTAGGGACAATATCTGTGATTTTGAGAAACCTCTCCTGAGTAGTCTATGGTCAGTGGTATTGAATAACATATTTAGAATAAATTGTGACCTATTTGTCCATAATCCCTTTATATATTTTTCAAAATCAACGGGCGCGCCAGCAGACCTTCTCTTTGCACAGTGTCATTACTAGGAAAGGAAAGGAAAAAGTACAAGTAAAACGACCATATTTTACGCCGATAATATAACTCGTGACAGTACTCTGAGTAAGTGATAGACTTGGGATGTAATTCAAAGTTTCCAAACAGACAGCCCAAACTCCCTAAAAACTGTTGGCATTAACAATTATAAACAGGTTCTTCTTCTCAATGGCATCAATCCATCAAGGCACTAAAATCTGGGGTGGGTTTGTTTTTCCATATATATATCTTTCATAGTTTCTGTCTGATTTTATAGCTTTCACTGAAGTCGTATAAGCAACATATCGGCCCCCTTCCTCTGTCAAAGTTTGCACACAGGTATAAAATCTCTAAAACCCGATGATGATCAAATGTCCCATCAAAAAAGCTAGGGTCTCTTTCCTCGAGTTGCCATATTCGTATTATATATATATACTTTTGGGTATATATATACTTATACTTTTGGGTGTTAACGTATACAAAAATTCCCCTCCCCCGAGACTACGGATAGGGCAACAAAAACGCAGGCAATAACATTGCTCTCGGTTTACTTTTTATTTGCGATTAAAACATTCTTGAATTTATGCAAAACTAGAATTAACATTTGCCCAGTAAGCTTTAATATCAAAATCCCACAATATATATATTACAAAATATGGCGTTATATCTGACAGAAGAGTTGAAACTTGCATAAGCTAAAACTGTATAGTTATTGTGTTTGTAATATAAAACTATGTATAGTTGTACTAGTCACTGTTACACGAACTTTACTTGTATACTGGTGTTGTCGTATCTAGAATAGGGAGCTTAAGCAGGAGACGTTTTTGTCAACACGGACGTCACACGCGCGTTTTCGTTCGCCGTTATGGATGAGGTTTCTGTCTTTGGTACAAGATGAAAAAGCCTTAACTGACCTTCTGCTTAACGAAAACGGACACATCATCTATGATGGCGAACGGATGAAGAAGAACGCACACTGCGGTGGCGTCCGCGTTGACAAAAACGTCTCCTGCATGCGCTAAAGCTCCCTAATATCTCTCAATACGATTCTTTCTTCGTTTATATTATTATTAGCTGTTAACATTTTCTAGCAAATTTAAAGTGCACAATCTCTTTTTTTTAGTTTTTGGACTTTGGAATCAACTTTAAAATGCAATTTGTCAGTTTATTTATTTTCACGCATGTTTTCAGAAATGCGTCCATCCTTTGTCCACAATCAATTTTTGATATCAACGTAGGTTGGTATTACAGCTTGGTTTCTATTTGCTCCTCCAGTCTGCAAAGAAAAGAAATAAAGGAAACATTCAATGAGCCTCCTTTGTATTAAAAGACCGATTACATGGCACGGACCTTTTTCTGGGCCAATACAGCCTGAAGGGCCCTTCGTTCATCCTCTGTTGTCGCGATGTATTCGTTTTGCTCTTGTCGATTTGATTTTGGGGCTACATAATAGTCTTCGGCACCATTATTTTCTGTGTCTCCATTCCTTGACATTTCAAATGCTGGGAACAATTGGAAATATATCTTTCTAATCATGAATATTTTCGCAAGAAAACTACTGGACTCAACATAAAAACAAAGATGGTAAATTTTGGAAGAATTCTTTCTTGACATAAAACTACAAGATTGTTAAAAGTAGATCTTTGGTTATTGAGTTCTTATACGTTTTACCTTGCATTTTAGCCACCGCTTCTTTCTGTTCTTTCCTTTGCTTCAATACGTACCAAACAGAAATCCCAACGAGAGTACCAACTAAGACTACAATGATCATAGATAAACCGACAACAGTACCATCTCCGTCAGGCTCTTCAGGCTTTGTGAGTTCATCTACAATAATTCATAACATTAGTTTAACATTTGTATTATTGATCTCACAAAGGTTAGTAAAACTTCATTTCATCAAAGTCCATTACCGTTCGGACCACTGAGCTGAGCTGGTGATTTTGTTGTAAAAGAAATAAACGACGAGTCTCCATGGACGTTTTGCTGAGAAAAAAATATAATAAAATGAAAATGAAGCCATGAAAGAGTCAAACGTTTTGATTGAATATGATCAAAAAATGGAGCACGTGTTTGAACTATGATCGTCTGCTATCATGTGCTGTTTGACCGAAGGCCAACATTGTACTCTGCAATGTTTGCCACTAAGAAAGTCCCATAAGCAGTTAAATAAACGAAACCACAGCAGCCAGGCTAGTTCTTTTTACTGTGATATCCATATTTAACTGTATCATTCAGCAACAGCCATATCGAGCTGGTTTCTACAAACCTTGTCATGTGACATTGTGATAACCCTGACATAAACACGGTATGCAGTCTTTGAATTCAACGGTGCATTGTAGTAGCCATTGTGATACGAACCGTCGCCAATCGTTATATTATCTGGATTCTCAATTTCCGCGGCAATGTAAGAGTTATTTCCTATTGCTTCAGCCATTGTGGAATTAATTTCAATGAATTTAAATGACTTTTCCTTAAAATCATTTGATTTCAGTCTTTCTTCAAACTCTTCCTTCTCAACTGCTATCTGAAATACACTAAATGAGAGAAAAAGAAAAACACATAATTTAAGGAGAATTTATGTATTGCAGATTCTGGATGTTCATTACTTGCAAACGGATTATCAGAACTTTTATAAGCATGAATGATAATCACATAGTAACTAAAAATGAAGGTTATAAAATACCTTTTAATGTGTGGTGGGATTTTCTCAGTAGCATGAAAAATAATCCTTGCTGTTGATTCTGTCAAACCCTGTAATCCTGCATCAATCTCAAATATAGGAGCCTTGGCTATTTAGGAAATGGAAATGACAAATAAAATGCTTTGCCTTTTCAGTATTATACTAAAATCTATGAATAGTCTGCATGCTTACCTCTTTTGCATGCTATACCAACATCTTTTGTATGATCGCACCTATGTTGACCCCAACCTGGATGATTACATTTATCGATCGATTCTTCTGATCCAAGGCAACTAACGTTGGAGAGCCATATAATTCGATTTTCGGAGCCAGGCTCGAAATTCGTCTTTGGAAGAAGATTACGTGCTCCGACGTACCCAAGCATTTGGCAAGCAATATGAGCGTCTTTTAAATCTAGCCCTTCTTCACACACCGTTCCCCAAATATTCCAGTTTTTTACTTCTAATCGTCCTGAATCTGGAGATTTTCCGTCTTTCAAACGAACTTTCACTTGATAGTTGTCTGTTATAGTAGAAAATAGATTTTACTTCAATTCAATTTAACTATTTTCAACTATTACATTCATTTAAACAGACTTACCTGGTAGGATGTCAGTTTTGCATAAAATGCCAGCACGATGCTTTCCTGGGCACTGGCCTCTAGGATCTGAATAAAAGCACTCGGCGATTGAGTTTTCATCCCCTCGACATTCCAATCCAACCAACCATTTTGTAGTTTTCACGTCTTTCTTGAAGCGCCTAATTGCCGCAAGAGCCCCTTTTTTGTTGTCCATCTTGCAAATCACATGAGCATCATTTATATCCCATTTGTCATCACAAACCGGTGTGGTGAGATTTTTGTTGTTATTCTTAACTTCCACTTGTCCTACAAGTTCTTCTTTTTCATGATTGATAACTGGGAAAAATTGTCTTTCTTCTGTATTATGGAAAAAAAGCACTATCAGTTGGGAGCGACATGTATTGATGCAGATATTTTATAAAAGACATGTTTTAAATGGACAGGTACCTTTTGTTAGACCTCTACAAATAATGGCTGCAGGATTGAAAGAATCGCAATCAGTATCTCCGATCTCAGAATGGTGACAATAACTGACGCCATTTTCATTTCCCATACAGCCAAATTTGTTTAAAAGAATTGGCTTGTTCAATTCTTTTGTATAGGCAGGTGCTTCGTGTGCTTTTCGATACTTTTTCAAATTTGGTGCTGATCGACAGACAACGTGAGCATCTGAAAGTTTCCAGTCTTTTGAACAAACTGTCCCAATAACACCTTGGTATTCAATTTCAACTAAATATGTTCCACTTGAAGTTTTATTAGTCATGAAAACCTTCATTCCACGATCCTTCACTGAAAATAAAATGGAAAACTAATTTTTGTTGTTAAATAAAAAAGAAACCTTATAGTGACGACTAAAAGCTTCTGCACTTACCATGGCTTCTTTCACAAATAACTCCAGCATCAAATTTTTCATTGCAGGTTGTTTGGTCCCAGCCAGCGTGATCACAAAGCTGGAAAGTCGTCTCATCACCAGTGCAACGTATCCTAGAAATTGATGGCCCACCAGATCGCTTTTCGTATTGCCTGACAGCTGCCAAGGCTCGTGGAAAACCCAACGCTCGACAAACAATGTGAGCATCGTTGATATCCCAGTCCTGATCTCCACATACTGTTCTGGAAGTATTGTTGAAAATGATTTGCACTAGACCATAGTGACTAGAAGTATTGCTTGTAAGATTGACTTGCAATTGTCCTTTGATCTCTAAAGAAAATAGGGACATTATTTCTTTAGATCAAAATTTACGACAACATTTATATTTTGAAATCTCAAGTTGAACTGACCATGTTTAGAATAGCAGACAACCCCTGCATCTCTACTGTGATTGCACATCGTTGTCCTTTCAAGTTTTTTAACACACCGATCTATATTGTCTTCAGTCCCTTTGCAATCCAATCCAGTAAACCAAACAGGTCCTGATCCTTCTCCAAAGTTCTTATATGCTGTTATGGCTCCTTCGTAGCCTTTCATTCTACAAACAACGTTAGCATCACGCAAGTCCCATCCATCACTACAAATCGTGCCATTAATTCCATGACGTTCAATTAAAACACGACCCTCGGTCTTCTTGGAACCTTTTGCTAAACGTACAGTATACGTTGTTCCGGAGTGCCCTAGAGAATATCAAAAGATAAGGAAGGTTATTTTCTCATTTGAAGGCTTTTCATCTGCATTTTTCAATGGCTTTACCTTTTTTCTTTTTGCAGACAAGACCAATAATATCACTGTTGTTGCATCTTACAACCTGGTGTATGGTAATATTGTTGCATTTTTTAGAATCTGCTTCTGAACCACTACACTTCATAGAAACAGCAAAAGCCATATTTCCACTCCAATCTTTAGCCCAAGGAGAAACAGTTATGGCCTTTTCATAGTTCAATTCACGGCAAAGAACATGTGCATCATTGAGATCCAAGTCGCTGGCGCAGACATTTCCACGTTTACCATAATAATCGACTTGCAGTGGACCAGCTGCTTTCTTTTTATCTCCAATATGAAATACTAAAGGCTTCATTTCTAAAACATTAAAAAGTGAAGCACTCACTTCAAACCTGAATAATTGATATAATTTACTAATGACGCATTTACCTGTTTCCTGGCATATCACAGCAGCTCGAAGTCTACCTGACGCGCAGGGTTTATTTTCCCAATTCCAATGAAGTTGTTTACAGTCTTCAATATTGGTTTCATTGCCAAAGCAATTGAGATTAGACAACCACACTCTGTTATGTTGACCCCTTTTAATTTTTTTATAAAAATTATAAGCAACAGCAGCTTTTACTGTTTTGGATTGGTAAGCCATTCTACATATCACATCAGCATCTCTGATATCCCAGTCATCCGCACAAATTTCTCTTTCAACGCCATGGTAAGTGACTTTTACCAAACCTCCGGAGCCTTTCACATTGATCGTTACATTGGATTTTCCTATAGCAAGAAACGGTATGACATTTTATTTTAGTTAATTGGTAAATCAAATATAATAGTATCGTCCAATATTGTGTTGTATTAGAAAATACTGACTAAGAAGATGATTATAATGACAATGACGAGGAGGGCTGAAGAAGTGGAAAAAGGAGAAAGAGAATTTGATTAACTTGCGTAATCCTTCCCTGAGAATGATAACACCGTACCTTTTGGGAGACATATCACCCCGACATCATTACGATGGCTGCATTTGTTTGGGTCAGTTTCCCAGTTAGAATGCTTACATTCTGTAAGGGACTTTTCGCATCCAAAGCATTTGACATCCTGTAGCCATATCGGTTGTGAATCTGGTCCTTGCTGAAATGTTTGGGCTTTAACAGCTTTTTCATGACCGAGCATCATGCATATTACATTGGAGGCTTGAATGTTCCAGCCATTATCACACAACGTTCCTGGACTGCCCGCTAAATTGACCTCAACTCGACCTTCAAAAGGGTTGTTTTGTTCTGTTCCGCCAACAAGTCTCACTTTCAAATCTAAATAAATAAACAAATAAACAAACAAACAAGCAAACAAACAAACAAATAAATAAATAAACGAACGAACGAACGAACGAACGAATGAATGAATAGATGAATGGATGAATGGATGGATGGATGAATGGATGAATGGATGAATGGATGGATAAATGAATATGAATGGATGGATAAATGAATATGAATGGATGAATGGATGAATATGAATGAATGAATGGATGGATGAATGGATGAATGGATGGATGGATGGATGGATGAATGGATGAATGGATGAATGGATGGATAAATGAATATGAATGGATGAATATGAATGGATGAATAAATGAATGAATGAATGATTTTTCTTTTTTAATTTGACAAAATGTATAGATTGTTTGCGGGTTAACCTACGTGATACGGTATGATATCAAGACACCGCCCTGATAAAATATCGTAGAGTATGAAGACAGTAGGTGTCGCTCCTGATTGGCTAAATAACTTTAGTGAGAGGATAAAAATATATAACATAATATAAAAATTAGGTACTACCTAATAGCGGAGCTCCCATTTAAATATAATAATAATTTTAAATACTTTGTTTTATTTTGACATTTTTGATTCAAATGAATTGGGCTTGCTGTGGTAATAGGCAAACAAAGATTGCATTTTGTTGTAAAAGTTGAAATAAAGACTATAGATCAAGCTTTATTTCTTGCCCTTCAGTCTCCTGAGAATTATAAGGCTTTCAACTCAGTGACCATAGTGATATTTATTCAGATATTTGTGTCAGATTTTATAATTGACTTAGTAGTAAGTGCTTCATAATTCTCAGAAATAGGATGCAAAAATCCCTCAAACTGATTTCATTCACATAAATACTGAACCTAATTCAACATCCTTCAATTAAACAATTAGACATTGCAGAAAATTATATTTAGATTTTTCTGTCTTGACAGTATTGTGGCATCTTGTTTTTTTTTTTTTTTTGTATTATGTAGAGTAGAATGACACTGATAAATAGTCGTCTTTACACGAAACAAGAATTCTCTCTTCCAGGTTACACTAATCATGACTTTAGATGAAATTGTAAAACAACTCAAAACAACTACTACCTAAAAGCAAAGCTCCAATTTCAATTTTAATTTTTTTATGTTCTTGATTCAAATGAATTGGGCTTCCTGTGGTAATTGAAAAAGTTGAAATGAAGATTATTTAAAAAGCATTTTTAAAATAAGTTTTGGTTTTGGTTTGTATATTGTATGGGCTTGTATGCTCAGTGACCTTTGTTACAGTAAATTTCAATATTCAGATTCACTGTCAGATTTCATAACTGACTTTGTAAGGGTTCATAATTTTCAGAAATAGAAAGCAAAATCTCCAAAACATTTTTTTAAATTGATACAAGTAATTAAACCTTTTTGACATCCTGAATATTACAGAACAACATATATTGACTATATTGATTTGTCTGTCTTCACTATATTTGTGACATCTTGTTTTTTTGTGGTTGTTGTTGTTGTTGTTGTTTTGTTTTGTTATTTAATGTAGAATAGAATGACACACTAGTTAGGTGAATACTTGTCTCCCACTTTTCTCTTCCAGGTTACACTGATAATACAATTTAAAGTGATTATAAAAACAGCTAATTGAAATAACAAGAAAACAAGGAATTAAGCATTTTCAGTCTGTATTTAAGGCTTCACAGGGCTCACTGAGCAACTTCATCCAGATGAATAAAGTAAAACAACTCTAGTTTGCATGGCAAAATTCCTTCTTTTTTTCCTGTCAATTGTTTCATTAAATTCCAGACCAAAACTTGAGCTGTATTTACACATTAGTGGGGTTGAAATAAGTTCAAAATTAATTTTTTTTACTAATTTTATCATTATTAGAACTAGTGCAAAAAGTTCACCGTAAAACAAAATGTCGTTGTACATTTCATGTAAGGCTTGATCGAGTGTTTCTTTAAACTTGGCCACAGTTCAACGTGCATAAAAGGTTTTTTTTAAAGTCATCAATCCCAAATCAAAGATAAAAGATCAAATATAGGTACAAGAGACTTTTTGATATCATTTTCTGGCCAGGGTCTTTACCTTGAAGTGCTTTCCTTGTTGTCTTTTCGAAGCATACTGGTCCTTGTTTCACGCTCAATGCAGACGATTCTTGATTTATTTCCAACTTTGGCTAGATTTTTAAGCAGCTTTACTGAAGGCATCTTCACGAAACGAAGAATACACGATCCTCAATGACTCATTCATTATGAGGAATTTTTTTAAACTACGAATCCAACTAAAAAGTCGTTCAACTTTGAAAATATCCTCTGTGTCTTTCGTCTTTCGAGCAGTTTTTGAAACGACACCAGGCCCGAAAAAAATTCAAACGTACGGTTTTTTTCGCTTTAACCTGTCAAGATTGGCACAGATTAATGTCCATCAAAATCGCTAAATTTTTACGAGGTTTCGAGAATACTATTTTTAAGCTTTGCAAGTTAAAACTGCAAGGAAACTTGTAAATTTTCAGTTTTCAAAGTGTCAGCGCGCGTCAAGTTGGCGCCAAAAAGCAATCAGCCAATCAGCATCGCGATGGGCACGGACGGACGGACGGAAGTGACGTATACTCAAGCCATGAAAAATCAACTCGATGGGTTTACCATTTTTTTCTAAAGTATGGTGCTCCGCTCCGACTGAAGGCCACGCGCGGGAGCTCCGCTATAAATTACAAGGAGGGAACACCAATTACCTTTGTAATCAGAGCAAACTACACCAACATCATATTTGTGAGTGGGGCAAGAAGAGCCAACGTTTCCCCATCCCCAATGAGAACAGCTTCCAAGTGAGGACTCTGAGCCTGAACATCCCATGCCATTCAGCCATACTTTACCCGTCCCTCGTCCATATTCCCAATATCCTACAGTTTTAGTAAAACCAAGTTGTCGACATGCAACCTTGGCATCATTCATATCCCAGTAACTATTACACACTGTTCCGGCCCCCATTGACCATTGTAGTAGACTCGTACAATACCAGCAACACCTGTACTTACTAAACCAGGTTGAAGTTGTATATTATCTGCTGGTGGACCTGGGAAAAAGACTTAGTAGGGAGCTTAAGCAGGAGACGTTTTTGTCAACACGGACGTCATACGCGCGTTTTCGGTCATCCGTTCACCGTCATAGGTGAGGTTGCTGTTCTTGATAGAAGATGAAAAAGCCTTAACTGAGCCTTAAGCCTTCGCCATCTATGATGGCGAACGGATGAAGAAGAACGTACATCGCGGTGACGTCTGCGTTGACAAAAACGTCTCCTGCTTAAGCTCCCTAATATCAGTAAACAATTACTTAAAGGAGCACAAGTCTACCCTGCTTCTGTAATATGGAGCTCGACGCAATCTCTACTAAATACATTTTCCGTTGAATATCAATATCTCTTTCTGTCACATTTTTTCTCTTTGATACGATACCAAATGAAATGCGTCATCAGTCCAAATGCTAACTGTGGCAATAGAAATAACATCTCTTGAAAATGAACCAATATATCTAGATCTTGTATATTTTAACACGTTAAAATGCTTGAATTATTTGCTTTGAATTTTACCTTCTCATCCTAAGTTGTGAGATTTAGTTAGGAAATTTCCAAACGTTTTTCCTGTTGCCCCGGTTTCCCACTATTCTGACTTATCATGTTGTAAGTCTATATATAATTTTCAGTTATGAAATGGTTCAAGACTAAATGCCAAATATAAGTACAAATGTAACTGACCTTTATAGCCAGAGCAAACGACACCCACGTCCATTCTGTGACCGCTGCAGCGTTGAGTAAGCGTTAGAGAAGGTTGATTTCCCCACGAATATCCATTATGAGAACAACTCTGTAATGATGATTCTGTTCCCTTGCAAGCTACATTGACCAGCCAGATTTTTCCCAACCCTTGTCTATAGTGCATGTATCCTACAGCTTTTGTAAAACCAAGTTGTCGACAAGCAACTTTAGTGTTTTTCATATCCAATTGCCAGTTACCATGACATACAGTTCCCCAATGGTTATTGTGAAGTATTCGTAGAATACCAGATTTGCCGGCAACCATGGTTACAGGTTGAAGTTAAAGTTGTTGCGCATAGGCTTTAAAGATATGAAAATGTAGGGATAATTTCAGTTAAAAAGTTTTCAAAAGATATATTTGGATTGCATTCATCTATAATTTGTTTTTATTACAATTGTACGCTTTAAGTGTTTGTACTCTGCATGTAGCCTGCCTACAGGCTCTCAAAGGGGAGGGGGAGGGGAAAGGGGAAAGAAGGGGAGGGGGAGGGGGAGGGGGCCGTTTCCTCTTTCCTCTTTGTTGATCTATCCCACGAGCAACAAGAGCTAGAATGACGGCTGAATATTTTACGCCAGGATTTGTATGGGTGCTGGGTTTGTTTGTATGAAGCAAGATGTTACAGCACTCGTTGTTTCGATTTTATGAAAATGCAATATGGAGCTTTAGCAATATGAAACTCATAAAACATTGTGAAACAACGTTGCCAGTGACGTGCTTTCAACAGACGTATCAGACGTACTTGTTAAGTTAACAAACAAGTGTTTCTCTGCCTACATTCTTTTGTCATAACGGCACCCAACACAGAGTGAACGTATATTTATATACAACAAATTTTGGAGAATATACATACGTTTGGCTGATTTTCTTCCATTTCGAGCAATGCGATTTCTTTCATCTCTTCTAATAGACACAGTTGATGTACGTAAAACATTTTAAAATTAGGTCAAGTACGTGGCCCGGGGGGGGGGGGGGGGGGGACTCCGATCGTAAATGGACGGGGATGCTCGTCGTACCTTTTAGGGGTCAAAATCTGCAATCTGGTACCTTTTAGGGTGTCTCAGACTTAAGTGGACTACCAGAGACATAGCTGGTACCTTTTAGGGACTGTTTTGGAGTAAATAAACTACCTAACATAAGCATGAAGGGACGATTTTGATGATCTGAATTGAATCTTCACAGCACATCGATAGCAAAGTGTTTCATTACTTTAATTCTTTATTATTGATTTTGAATTGGTACCTTTTAGGGGTAGAAATCAATTGTTGCCACTCCCACTCAGGTACCTTTTAGGGGTCATTTTCAAAATTTCCGACGAGCATCCCCGTCCTCTTATATATAGGAGTCGCCCCCGGGGTACGTGGTATGTGGGTATCATTATATGGCAGCGAATGAGTGTACCTAGAGCCTTTTTGGTCCATTGTTCTTTATATTTGAGCTACAAGAACGTCGTTAATAATGCCACGGTTTAATGACTTGGCTGTTTTAATGAGATTCAAAAGTAAGTATGTCTTGCCATTCCGCACGATGGTTTAGGGTTTATTCTAGCCGAGTATGGTTGATTGACAAATAAATTCTCCCACAGTAAGGTAAATCATGACATCAGTTAGTTATGCTTATCGGTTTGAATACTCTATACTGTAGGAAAAAGACCAACTGTTAGTGATATCCATGTGGTTTCGTTGTAAAAAATTCATGTTCTCAATCCAAACTTTTTTAATACTTTGATCAGTACAGTGTATAGTAGATGAACCATGATGGGATGAAATTTGTGCAACAAAAAGGTTGGCGCCAACGTTCTCGTTTTTTCGATATTTTGCACAATGCTTCACTTTAGTGCGTGCCTTTGGAGTTTTTCCGCTTGGAGACTAGGGCGAGGTTCTATGAAAAACAGTTTTTGCTTCTGTATTGTTCAAAAACATCCATTCTTCACATTCATTTTAGGTCATTTTTGTTGATTTTAGTTACTGATTACTTTTCGGCTTTCGTCCAAAGAGCCACAATCTTGAAAATCACGCGCTCCTACGAGCCACAGAACCGTGCGCAGTTAGCGTGCGCATCGCAAGATAATGGAATCTCCTTAAAAATTGTTACATTTTGAGTTAATGTTACATTTTGCGTCAAAATTTGTTATACTTCGCGTCAATGTTACATTTGGCGTTGATTGTTACATTTTGCGGCGTAGCTACTGTTTTACTATTGTTTTTTGTTTTATTTTAATCAAAAAGAAGCGAATTGCTTTCAAGTAATAAACTTTCAGTGTTCCGAGAATTCTATGTGGCGTTAAATTATTGTCAGAGTCACGAACGTTTCACACGTCAACTTTATGTTCCCGGTAATCTCACTGTGATCTCGTGTAGAATATCCACTCTTTTCGGTGAAAATAGAACACAGGAAGCCCAAACCAAATAAATGGCCCGTGACTTTTTTATATGATGTCAGAAATGTACTTCTTGGAACACTTCATAGTCTATGAGATTCCTTTTCAGGGCAGTAGTCAAATAATTGAAGAAAACGTTGGTTCAGCAATAACCATCGCGCGTCCAAACAATATATGAAATTTGATTGCTGGAGGAGAAACAGTTCGTATTACTGTTAGAGCGCCTTGCGTGCACTATATGGCGTCAACGTTCTGTTAATTAAAATAACCTTAAGCACCTTAACTTTAAGAATCAATTTTGACGCAAGAATATGTCTCTTAGTGTTATGGTATCTTGCCAGACAATAGAAAACAATGGGTTTAGAGTCTTCTTCTAACTATTATGGGCAAAAAATTTGTCATGGTTAAATAAAACCCCTCTATTTATAGAGCAGGAAGACTGTAGTATATTTTCATGCGAATGTACAAATATCTATTAGTTGCAACAGCAAAAATATCGTTTCTTACCTGCAGTGATTGCCAATAGAAAATATATATTTTAGTCCTTTAGCTTGTAAACCATCAGAAGTATCAATAACAATTATTTTACTGGGACCGGAACATACTGAGGTTATATAAATAAGTGCAACTGTCAAAAAAAACAAAAAACAAAACGTCGTTACAATTAATATTTTTTATTCAAAATTCACTCAAAACTTGTCAACAAGCTGAAACTTTTCTCACACAAAGTTTTCGTGGGATTGTTGCAGCTTGTTTGTTGGTATTTGTGGTTGATTATCAATCACTTTCTCGGAGTAAAGTCTGTATATTCGTCATATACTAATAGTGACAAGTTTTGCTTAATATTCAAAAAAAAAAAAAAAAAAATTTGCAAACGCGCACTGCACAAAACGCGCCATCAAATCTCAATCAACTTCCAGTTTCGTTGATATACCGGTCCACAATATAATGCTGCCCGTTGCCCGGGGAAACATCAACTTGTTCATGTTCACCGTGTATACTTTCATCCAATCAGAGCACGAGAAAAATGGACTTTGACAGTTGGGCCTAATAAATTGCATTTCATGAGATATTTGTAAATTTGTATAATTGTATAGTAAAACCTTTTTGCAATCAAGTGTATGTAGTTTTTTCTATTCTATTTATATTACTTTATGAGCGCAATTGAAAATATCCAAATTCATACTTTTGCTATATATGTAAGATATTGAATTATTATTAAATTATTATTAAGTAATGGGAAACATAAATCTCTGGAAGGATGGCTCCAAAATTTTCTGGCCAAAAGAAATAAGGCTGTATTTGGAAATGGCGGTGGTGACCACACCTTGTAAAATGCAAATTTCCAAGGTAAATTAGTTCACGACGTTAATGGACATACGTCAAAAAGAACAAAAGAATCGCCAATGACATTTACTCAGCTAAAAAGCTATGTCTGTGAACGATTTTCTGTACCAACTTTGACGTTTTTTAGCAAAGGCATTGTACTTTGGAATATGTTTTCATAACATGTGTCGTTTCAAAACTCTTGAACGAAAACTCTCAAAACTAAAACGATGGCATCAGAGAAAGTGACCGGAGGCCTGGCAAATTGCTAAGCACGAATCGAACGTATTATTTGATAGAGACAGTGGCAGTACTTTACCAGATAATCGTAGCTTGGTCGATAATGGTAATTAGAGCTTATATAGAGATATGACTATATACAAAAATTTACTGGAAGAAGAAATTGTTAACTTTTCAAAGCAGTTTTGGTGCTTAATAAGTGGGCTGCATATAGCTATTCCGATCCAGAATTGAGTGAAGATCTGAATCTCAATCAGTATCAGAAATAAAGATGTGAGCTCATAGCAAGGACTTTCAATTCACAGGACATTGAAAATTGAAGTATCCACAAACCCTAAAAATACTTATAAGTGTTATCTATGATCTTTAATTTCATCTTTTTAGTATTTTACAAATAGGTTTTAATTTCTAGGGCAATTATATACCAAGAATAATTGCATGAGGATTTTGTGATCGTAAAGAAAACATAAAAATGGGATATTAATTTTGAAAGAGAACTTGCTATTATTCACTGATACATGGGTTAAATTAATACATGTTGGTGATTCTCGGTTGACATATTTTGTACTTGATGAGCTATAAACCGTTAAAAAAGCAAAGGCAAATCTAACTCGATATATTTAGAAGTAAAAAGGAATGTTTTAGCAAAACATTTGAAATTCATGACCAAAGCTCACAGTACAGTTCGGGCAAAAGGTTTATTACTTACGAGTACGTGAATTTTTTTCGGGATTCACGTCGCCCTAAAACACCAAGAAGAATTATTTTCCGAGTGGGCCTTCTCTTCGATAAAAGACTGCTAAACGATTGCAGGAACTGAATAGGACTTCTACTTTAATTTCCTTTGTTTTGAGCCGTTTTCATCGTAAAATGACGATGAAATAATTAATGACATATAGTAAACATAAAGTAATATCAATATTGCAAATTAAAAGTGAATCTAATGCTTTATCGGATCTCTGAAAACTACATTTCCAAGCTACCTAATCTACTTTTCAGAGTATTATAAGAACTCAGTTTTGGTTGTTATGTACGCCATCCGTGACGTCAAAGTTCAGAAATCATTTCCCAACGCGCGCAAAGGTAAACCGTTTGATCATGGAGTTACCTCCTCTTCCTGGACGAGACTTTGCCGGAAGACGACGAGGATGTCGCAAGAACGTTCTTTTCCATGTAGGCACCGTCTTATTTAGGCTTTCTCAAGTTCTAAATTCTTGAAGCCGACGGCATAGGAATAGCTTGACCGAATACCAGAGATGTGCTGCTAGTAAGTAAGTAAGTAACTTTATTTAATGAGGGTAACACATGACAGTAATAGTAGCTAATGACCTTCAAATAAAACTAAAACAGATAGATAGATAGATAGATAGATAGATAGATAGATAGATAGATAGATAGATAGATAGATAGATAGATAGATAGATAGATAGATAGAATAAATATATGAATAGATCTAAAATAGAAATTTGTCGATTGGTAAAAATGTTAAAATGTAAAATATATAAAGATATACTTGCATATATATGAATAATAATTAAATTAAATTAAAATTGAAAAGTATTATTATTCATTTAATCTATTAACTTCAAATAATGAAGGCGCTATTAATGATGTTCCTTAGTGTCGTAATATAAAATACTCAATATTATAAATATCTATAAATAATCAATAATCAAATCATTTGGAAAACATTAAATCAACTTTTTGTTTACTTAAGATGTCCTTTCTTAATAATGCTTTAAAGCTATGAATATCTTTGGATTCCCTAAGTGTTTTAGGTATATTCCATTCCTTAATTGAACGCACGGTAAAACTACGGCCGCCCTCTGTAACATTCTTATATATTGGGCACCTTAAATTTAAATTACTATATCTAGTGTTCCTATTATGAATATCTGAGTTTGTTTTCAATATATCGTTCATATATTTAGGAGTGTTCCTCTTGATTCTCTTATAAACCAGTAAGCATGTTGATGTATGAGTCTTGGTAGAATGGGATCCAATTTAGCGTATTAAATAGGTCCACAGATCTTGATTTGGGAGGCGCACCTAGAATTACTTTTGCTGCTCTCTTTTGAAGTCTTAAAATGTTGTCCAGATTAGCCTTGTTTGTAGATGACCAGACACTTGATCCATATAAAAGAGTGGGTTTGATTACTGCATTGTAGTACAATTCCCGCTGTGGGCGCTTTAAAAAGGGGCTGATGTGCTTCAGAAGCCCAATTTTCGTAGACAGCTTTTTACATAAAGTTTCAGTTTGTGCATCATAGTTCAAATCCTGGTCAATTTCAACACCAAGGAGTTTATGGGTCCTAACTTGCTCGATCTTGGTATTATTTAAGTGGATATCAAGATTTCCTTCTGTTATGTCCAACCGCTTCCTTAAACTTTTGACAGCTAACAGCATGGATTTTTCGTTTCACTGATGACCATTTTGTTTCTTCTGGCCCAATTTCCAATGTTTTCTAAATCCTCTGAAATATACTTTTCCATTGATGATTTGTCGTTATTCCAGCTTGAACTATATGAAAGGGTTGCGTCATCAGCGTAAATATGAACATCAGAATTACTAACATACAGTGGCAAGTCATTTACAAAAAGCAAGAACAGTATTGGTCCAACAATTGAACCTTGGGGAACTCCTTGTTTAATTCAAATAGAGAGGACATAACGCCATTAACCTTAACAGACTGACTCCGGTTAGTTAGATACGATTCAAACCACTTGACGGCTTGAACAGTTCCACCATATAATCCAATCTTGTCTAACAGAACTTTATGGCTTACCAGGTCAAAGGCCTTTTTGAAGTCATAAAGATAAGGCCTGATACTTTATCACTGTCCATGTCAAACAGACGTTTGTCAGTGAGCTTGATGAGAGCCGTCTCTGTCGAGTGATTTGGACGGAATCCCGATTGCGCTCGGAAGATCAAATCATTATCTTGTAAATAAGCAAGTAAAGACTTTGCAACATGCCTTTCGATAACTTTAGAGATAACTGTAAGGACCGAAATTGGTCTGTAGTTATTGCAGTCATCGCGCGGTCCACCTTTGTATATTGGAGTTACTTCTGCTATCTTCCACCTTGCTGGAAAAACACCTAGTCAGACTCAATTTATTAATATTGATGATGCACTTATAATATATATTTAATATCTATTTTTTTATAATTAAGGGTTGAGGATATTTTATTATTAGTTTATTAGTAAATACGTATATTATATTATATGATCATAATTATATATATGATTTTTTTATTTTGTTATAATATTGTTCACGGCTCTCAGGAAGAGCATCAATGTATGATGGGATTCCGTGTTTGAAATAAAGTATCTACGGCAAGCAAATCTGATTTCCTTTCAGATTTTGCTTTAACCACGCGAACCGGTAGCCTGACTTCGTCTGATTGTAGTATTGTGAGCACAGACCAAAGTTGTGCTGTCTATATTAGACGCAAATTAAGCTATGAGCAATTCGCATACGACATTTGTAGGCAAAAGTTGTGCAGTGTAAATCTGTCTTTAAAGACGTTCTTAATATTGCCCTCTGTGACCACTGTTTTAATAAGCAACAACAGATTTTACTGTTTTTGATAATTATATAAGCCATTCTACATATCACATCAGCATCTCTGATATCCCAGTCATCTGCACAAATTTCTCTTTCAACGCCATGGTAAGTGACCTTTACTAAACCTTCGGAGCCTTTCACATTGATCGTTACATTAGATTTTCCTATAATGAGCAAGAAACGGGGTGACATTGTTTTTCAGTTAATTGATAAATAAAATATAATAGTATCATTCAATATTGTGTTGTATAAGAAAATACTGACTAAGACGTTGATTATAGTGACAATGACGAGTAGGGATGAAGAAGTGGGAAAAGGAGAAAGAGAATTTGCATTGATTAAACCTTCGACTAGAGCAATTTTAATTTCAGATTTGCCTATCAAGTGAAAATAAACAAAGTCCAGATTAGGGCCAGTAGTGTTTCTTTCTCTTTTGAATGTATTGCTTTGTTATCTTCTTTTCTTTTTAACTTGACAATTTTCCAGTCAATTAAAGAATGCACTCGCAATTTAGTAATCAAGTCGATCACAACATAGGCGGCAGTAAAACTGAAATTCGAAATGCAAACTTTTAAATCACTTTAAAAATCAAATATTCCAAAGTACTTATTATCATACAGATTTGCAAATAAACAAATTGTTCTAATATGCACAAAGCCATATATTCAATCCGACACTAAAATATGCGCAGTACATAGTAAATATCAACATATGCCACCCAATCCTGAAAGAACTCATGAAGTTGTGACTATTATGGCACGTTGTTCAGGGTGCAGGAGTGTGCACGCCCTTTCTTGAGACAAACTTAGAGCTTTTTTCCTCTGGATCCTCTTAACGGTTGACGATTTTTATCCTGAACGCCTCGGTCCCCTCCGTAAGAATATTCCTGAATCCACCCCAGGTGGTCCGTCACTGAACACTAAGTGAAATCTTGACACTCAGTGTCTAAATAATAATCATTAATCAGGAGCTTAAAAACAATTATGATATTTATCGTGGTATAGCCTATCTACTAAAGCTGTTACGGTATTGAGTTACGTTGGTAAATAGAAGAGGAGATAGACAGTGATAAATATCAATAAGTATAATCTATTTTACTGGTAGATCGCGTACCTTTGGGAAGACACACAACACCAACTGCCTTGCCACCCTGCTTGTCACATTGAGCTTTATAGTCCATGAAACTTGGGTGTTGACATTCTTCGATGGTCTCTTCGCATCCTTTGCATGACACATCACGTAACCACACGTCCTTTTTCTCAGATGGTTTTTTAGGAAATAATTGTTTAATAGCTTTTTCAAAACCAAGCATTTTACAAATGACATGTGATTCCTTCATTCCCCAGCCATCGTTACATATTGTACCATAAACACCTGAATATTTTATTTCGATGCGTCCTTCATGAGGCTCTTGCCCATCAACCATTTTTACTGCATTTACCAAAAAATATAAATAGTTAAAGAAATTTTGTTTTGTACATATTTTGTGATGCTATACTTTTGCACAAATAATAATAATATTTTGATATAAATCATATTACCATTGAAACCAGAACACACGACACCAACATCCTCCTTGTGATTGTTGCCGCACCACGTTCCATCTCCCCATCCAGAGTGTGAACAGTTCTGAAGTGAGGTCTCTGAACCAGAACATCCCAAGTTAGTAAGCCAGACTTTTCCTGATCCTCGCCCAAAGTCCCAATATGTCACAGCCTTGGCAAAACCAAGTTGACGACATGCAACTTGTGCATCATCCATATAAAACTTATTATCACAAACTGTTCCCCATTGGCCATTGTGGTAGACTCGTACAATACCAGCAACACCTGAACCTATTGTACCAGGTTCAAATTGTATGTTAACTGCTGGTAGACCTGGAATTTTAGAACATATAGTTTTGAAAGTGGTAGAGTAATACAATACTGACTAAAAAAGATAATGTTCAAAATGCATGGGTGGGAATAAAAGAGATTTCTTCTACGAGTAAACTGCAAAGGTTTTTTGCGCATTACAATCGCAATTCTTTTTTTCTCCCCTTTTAAATTATTTTTGGTTCCCCTAACTAAGAAACAAATAATACTTTAATCAAATGGTGTATTTGTACAGTGATCCAAACTAGCTTTACAAACCTGTATAACCAGAACAAACGACACCAACATCATATCTGTGACTGTTGCAGTTAGAATGAACATTCCCCCAACCATAGTGTTTACAGTCATGAAGTGAGATCTCTGAACCTGTGCACTTCATTTCATTCAGCCAGACTTTTCCCGACCCTCGTCCATAGCGCCAATATCCCACAGCTTTGGCAAAACCAAGCTGTCGACATGCAACCTTGGCGTCTGGCATATCCCAGTCACTATGACAAACTGTTCCCCATTTGCCACTGTGGTCGGCGACTCGTACAATACCAGCAACACCTGAAACTATTGTATCTGGTTGAAGTTGGATCAATTTACGTGCGCCAGCTAAAGAAAAAATAATAATTCAAATAGTTATTCGTTTTTTTGCATCCAGTCATTTTCAAAGCTTTAATCATTTTCTTTCGTATTTCATAGACATATTTCATTCATTTCTTCAGTGTTTTTGTTGTGTTTAATTTATTTTATTAATTTGTTTTTAATGTAAAACAAAAGCAATAACGATAAAAAGGTTGGCAATACACTGTAATGATTGCAAAATCAATTTATAAATCAATTTTATAGAATTAAAAAAAAAATAATAATGTGAATACAAGAATGTTAAGGTAAACCATATCTACCATAAATATAAACCATTCTTCTGACCGGCAATTTGCAAGTGTTTAGTTATTTCTTTTAGTTTAACTAACTTTTTAATAGTTAACTATTATAAATGTGTAATTTATCAATTCTATCAAAACATAATGTCTTTATCAGTCATGGCTCTCTCAAGATTATCAATAATATTCTTACTAATATTATTCAAAATTCGCTTTTTTAATCGCATACAAATGCAAAGTCTCCGGGTTGACCTTCTTTATGAATGACAAAGATTCAAATAATCATTAAAACAAAGTAATAACATATAACAACATTCACTGGGTCAAACAATACCACATTTATATAAATAAAACGTGCTTAAAAATAACGTTTATGCTACAGTTACATTTTTTTTCGTGGTGTCGCTGGTTAATTTTTTCCGGACATTGTTTAATTTAACTTTCAAATTAATGCCGAAACGTCTACTATCAGTTTTTGTATTTACTATAAATATTATCCCAAAGTCTACTTTGCTTCTGAACCGAAACTTTCTCTCAGTTTGTTTCCCTTTACAGCTAACCCTAACACATAATCAACTTACACACAATTGAAAATTACACCTAATCTTAACATATAAAAAGGATGGAAAAATGGAAAGCCGTAATACATACGGGACAGCTAGAAATGAAGAGCATAGTAAAATCTTGATAAACAATTTGAAACCAATTGATAATTCATTTCAAATATGTTCTGTGTCTGGGAAATCTGATTGAGCACTCGCGCGAAGTAGCTTTTTAAGTAATATAATTGTGTTTATATTGTGTTCACTATTTTGTTCACTGTGTTGTCATATGCATGTCCTTATTACTTCTAGTGTTTTAAGGTTAAAATCCCGATAATGTAGTATATATAGTTCTATTGTTTCTAAAGGTAGTAAAACCATTATTTCCTATTGCAATAAGATAACTAATTAAGAGGCGATAGAAATAGAAAGAAGTCTATTTTTCATGCCCTCCTTTTCATATATGCACCGTCGCCAAGTATTGAAACTTTTCGCAATTATTTGTATCAGTTTGGATTGTCTCATATATCAATAATTATATCAAAGCAGAAGTAGGCAACTTTGCTCATAGATGTTACATACTAGACATCTTTTATAAATCAAAACATTTTGAATCATTGGTGTAGAATGCATGTGTCTACAAGTTTTAGCTCAAGTAGCTTTTAGCTTCTTTTGCTCACCCGCCAAAACCAAAAAGGAATTATACAAATGACAGTTCAAACAAACACAAAATGCCAAATCAAAAACAAAACAAAAACAAAAAAAACCTTACCAGTTACATCTAGCAATATCCAGACTACCAACAAAACCTTGGTAAGCATTTCGCATTTCATTTCGTTGCGTATTCTCATAGCTTGGATTGTTCGCGACACGAAATTTTCTTCGTACGTTGATCTATCCCACGAGCAAGAGCTAGAATGACGGCTGAACGTTTTCGCCAGGCTTTTTATGGGTGCTGGGTTTGTTTGTATCAGTGAAGCAAAATGTTACAGCACTCGTTGTTTCGATTTTATGAAAGACCAACATTCAGCCGGTATTCACTAATGAGCCATTTTAAAATATGATACTGATAGAACATAGTGAAACAACGTTGTCAGCAAACTCCATAGATTCGGAAAGAACAAAAGTTAGAATATCTTAGAATTTGTCGCAATAATAATAACTGATATATTCATCAAAAAATGCACAGGAAGAAATTATTTTTAAAGATGCAGTGAAAAACAAAGCCGTGCTTGTGTTGAATATTAGAAGCCCTCGTTTCCTCATTGAATATCAAAACATGCAACATCAACAAAAGTCAAAATTTAATGAACGTAATATTTTTTATATCAAGTTGAAGCTGAATAAGAATCTAAAACGTAGTTGTTACAGTTTGTAAATGCACGTGAGAATGTGTGAGTGTGTGAGTGTGCGTGATGTGCCATAAAACCATGAAGTATGTCGAAACATGGAAGAGCACCGCGTTGGAGTTTTGGGAACTATGGGGAACATAAATTGGTAGCAGAACAAGGTTTTGAAGGTTTTGGAATTTTTCGAATTCAAGATTTCAAGGACGTGCCGACGAAGACGACAGGGCTTTAGTGAGGTTTCGACAGCATGTCCATGAGCTCCAAAGTCACCGCTCGCTTGTACATTTAACGTTTCGACGACATGCAGCCGGCATCGAAGAAGTGGACTCTAGTAATGCCGAAGAATTATGTGTAGTGTACAAGAATTTGTCTTAAAAGAAGACTCAAGGTCGTCAACGACATCAAAAACAACGTGAGATCAAGACCAGAATGGATTTTTCAGACTTTTCAGATTTTTCAGATTTTTCAGACCTTTGGCACGACCAAGTCGAGAACAATCCCCAACGGTATCAAGTACAGTAGCGTGAAGTCGTACCAGCATAGTCGAGAAAGTGGAATGTGCTCTTTGTAACAAAACACACCACGTTGATATTTGTTGTCAAGAATCAAAATAGCTTAGCAGCAAGGAACTACTGAATAAGGTATTTGAAAAAAAAACTGTGTTTAAGATGTTTGTCAAAAAAGAGCCACTTTGCAAGAGATTGTCAAGTCAATGCTGTTTGTCTTGTGTGTAAGAAATCAGATCATCGTACGTTATTACATAAAGCACTGGACAAGAACAGTCCAAAACGTACAAGTCAGAATTTACAGTCCAATACTGGAAATGAAACAGATGCTAGAGTATTGTTACAGTCGCAGCTGTTGCAAAGTTAAAACTACCTAATGGAAAGCAAGAAGAAGTAAGAGTGTTACTTGACTCAGGATCAAACAGAACTTTTGTCAACAAGAACCTGATTGAAACGTTTGGACTTCAAGCCTCTACAAAAGGAAACGTGAGCGTCAAAACGTTAGGAGGTAACAAGATTAAAATGGAGAGAATGTGTCAACCTAGAGCTTCACCCAGCATTTGATGGTCTACCAAGAAAGTTAGTAAAGATACAAGCTATTGCTTTACCCAAAAAGTGTGAGAAATTGGAAGAAATCCAAGTTGATGTAGAGCAATTCCGTCAACTTCGAAGACTGAACCTGGCCGATAAATACCCTAGAAACAGAAAAGACGTCGACATTCTTATTGGTATGGACTACTATCATCATTTCATGAAAGCAAGAACCGTACGTGGCAAGAAATCTGAACCAGTTGCTACACTTTTCTTGTTTGGATGGATCTTGTCAGGACCTGTTCCAGGAAGCAAAGCTATGGAGTTGCTGAATTGAAAGATCGTATGAAAGAAGGAGGCTTTGAACTTACCAAGTGGTCAACCAACTCATCAAAAGTCTTAGAGATGATACCAAGTGAAGACAGATCTCCTATTAATACTGAAAGACATGAATCAGAGCCACTGAAAGCATTAGGAATCATGTGGAATCCCACGAAAGATGTTTTTCAGTTCATCGTCAATAAGAAGATCACGTTAAATGAAGCTGAAACAAAAAGAACACTCTTAGGAGCCATTTCAAAGGTATTTGATCCACTAGGTCTAATTTCACCTTTTGTTATAATAGCCAAGATGATTATGCAAGATTTGTGGGTTAAAGGAATCTCATGAGACGAGCAGCTAGATGAAGAGACGTTGCGTCGAAGGACAAATGTTGGTACGCTCAGTTGGAGAAATTGGAACACTTGGAAATTCCCAGATGCTTTCTTCCCAAAGAAGGAGAGATTGTTAAAGTAGAAGTACATGGATTTTCTGATGCCTCAGAGAAAGCATATGCAGGAGTAATCTACATGTAATGTATAAAGAACGAGAGAGAGTGTTTTATCGGATATAAAGATCCGAGCCGTAGGCGAGGATCTTTATACCGATAAAACACTCTCTCGAGTTCTTTATACGGCTTAAAAAACTCCAACACATATTAGAGTGGTTCTCTAAAAGAAATTCAAAAATATCTTCATTTATCTTGGAGAAAATCGAGGTTAAAGTTTATGTAAATTAGGCCGAATCTTTATCAGATTTAAAGACACTCGTCACGGTGGCGATTTTCATTGTGTTTGCCTTATGAATTATTAATGAGTTTTTTAATATAATATAAAAATAATATAATATTTATTAAGTTATATAGCGCGAATATCAATTGGGATATTTTCATCCGCGCATTAGAATCCAAATAGACAACGAAGAAATCAAGACACGTCTTGTAATGTCTAAAACGAAAGTAGCACCTTTACGAAGAATAACTCTGCCAAGATTAGAATTAATGGCAGCGTTGATCACTGCAAGACTTGCCCAATATTTAATTGGAAGTCTACAAGTGCAAGTCAACAGCGTTCATTTGTGGACCGACAGTATGATTGTATTGCACTGGATTCGTGGATTTCCCAACAGTTGGAAACCATTGGCCGATAGAGTGCAAGAGCTACAAGACACCTTTGAACCAGAGTGCTGGAGACATTGCCCAGGAAACGAAAATGTCGCTGACCTAGCCTCAAGAGGATGCACCTTAGCTGAACTACAAGACAAATGGTGGACAGGGCCGACCTGGCTAGTTCAACCACAAGCAAGTTGGCCAACAACACATATCCAAGAAATCCAAGACAAAGATCTTGAGAAAAGAAAAGTGAATCGAAAGGTAAAAATATGTCCTGCCCAACGTTGCTCAAGTTAAAGCAGATGAACCACTATTTGATGCATCTAAATTTCAAAAGTGGTCTAAGATTATAGCTGTCAGAAATGCTTTTCAATTTGGAAACGGAAAGCTTTAGAAAAAACGAAAGTCTGTCACGATCTCGTCAGATATAACGTCAGAAGAAATCAAACAAGCTGAAAGGTGCTGGATAAAAGAGATTCAAAGTGAATGCTACAGTGATGAGATTAATGCTTTAAAGCACCAGAAGAGAATCCATTCTAAAAGTCATTTGCTATGTTTGGATCCTTTCCTTGATGATCAAGACAGTTTACTTAAAGTTGGAGGAAGACTAAAAGATGCAGATCTAGAAGAAGAACAAAGACAACAAGTTATACTTCCAAAAAAGCATAAGTTGGTGGAAAAGATTATTCAAAGTTATCACAAGAAACTTCTACATGCTGGTGTAGAACATGTGCTGTCGTGTACAAGAGAAAAGTTTTGGATCATTCATGGAAGAAGAGAAATCAAAAATGTCATCGCCAAGTGTAAAGTTTGCAAGAGATGGGCTGCGCCACCAGCAGGACAAAAGACAGGACAGTTGCCAAGGGAACGTGTTGTTCCAGATCCATGTTTTACTAATGTTGGAGTGGATTTTGCTGGACCATTCTACCTAAAAGACGCCAGGGCCAGTAAAACCAAAAACAAATCCTACGTATGTTTATTTTCTTGTATGAGCTCAAGAGCCGTCCATTTGGAGTTAGTGATGTCAATGGACACTGACAGAGTGTTAATGGCATTAAGGCGTTTGTTTGCAAGAAGAGGAATCTGTAAAACCATATGGTCAGATAACTTCAAAAGTTTCAAGTCAGCTGATCGACAACTTCAAGCCTTATGGAAAAGAATCGACATGAACAGAATGTCCAAAGAACTAGCTGCACTACAGATTGAATGGAAGTTCATACCCGAAAGAGCACCACATATGGGAGGATTCTACGAAAGAATGGTAAAAAGCCTAAAAGCTCCGCTAAAGAAAGTTCTTGGCAAAGCGTTTGTAAATGCAGAAGATAAAGTAAATAACAGAGATTGAAGGTAAAATCAACTCGAGACCACTGACACAAGTAAGCAGTGATCCCAACGACCTGAGTGCTATCACACCTGCACATTTTTTCATTGGAAGAGCGATCCAATCACTACCAAGTCCACAAAAGGATCCTGAAAACATCACTTTGGTGAGAAGATGGAAGCATCAACAAAGACTTAGTACTCACTTTTGGAACAGATGGAAAAAAGAATATCTAACAGAATTAACACGCTATAGAAAGTGGATGAATGTGCAAGATAATCTCAAAGCTGGAGATATCGTGTTGGTGAGAGAGGACAATGCACCAAGAGGGGAGTGGCGTCTAGGACGCGTAATTCACACTTATCCTGGTACTGATAGATTGGTGTAGTGAAACTGAAGACCTCCAAAGGCGAAATCAGAAGACCCATTCAGAAGCTTCATCTCCGATCCTGGAAGAAGACATCCAACAGTGAACATTGTGAACATTTTGAACATTGCAGACATTAATTTAAAGACTTTAATCGTAATTAAGTTATGTAAAGTTGTAATTTTCAGTAAAGGGTTGATGCCAGATGCATCAAGGGGGGAGTATGTTACAGTTTGTAAATGCACGTGAGAATGTGTGAGTGTGTGAGTGTGCGTGACGTGCCATAAAACCATGAAGTATGAATAAATTAAACAGTCGAAACATGGAAGAGCACCGCGTTGGAGTTTTGGGAACTATGGGGAACAGTAGTTAATGAAATATTTTATTTAGGACAATTGGGTCTCCCATGCAAAACCCTTGCCCGCTCATTCAGTAAACGAATACTCAGGAATAAAAAAGAACCGACAAATAAAACAAACATATATGGTTATATCTTTTCATAAAACAGGGCTGTAGCCACAATTTAAACAATGGTGCGGTTTTTTAAAAATTGGTCCGTTTTTTTTCGTTTTTCTACACGGATTCATGCTTTCAGTGGTTTTAATGGTAAAAGTTGGTCCGGTTGAAACCTGACTAACCGTACCGGTGGCTACAGCCCTGTAAAAATAAGGCATGCTAGGTAAAACACGACAGTGTTTTAAAAATAAACAATACACAAAATACACAAAAAAATGTTTTTCCATCAAAATCGATAAATTTTGAATGAAAATGAATCATGAATAGACCGTTTTTGAGTTTGTTCATACCGCTGTAAAACTAAACGGCTACGTATGCTATCTTCTAGGGCAATTCAGTACCCAGGATACTTGCATGGGGATTTTGTGATCGTAAAGAAAACATAAAAATGACATATTATGAACTATAAACCGTTAAAAAAGCAAATGCGAATCTAACTCGATATATTTGAAAGTAAATACAAAGCTAACAGCACAGTCAGGCAAAAGGTTTATTACTTACGAGGACGTGAATTTTTTTTTCAGGATTCAAGTCGCCCAAAAACACAAAGAATAATTTTTGTCCGAGTGGGCCTTCTCTTCGATAAAAGACTGCTAAAAGATTGCGGGAACCTAATAGGACTTCTTTTCATCGTGAAATGACAATGGGATAATGAATGACATTAAGTACTAAACATAAAGCAATATCAATATTGCAAAAGTGAAGGTAAATGCTTTATCGGATCTCTGAAAATTACATTTCTAAGCTACATAATCTACTTTTCGCAGTATTATAAGAACTCAGTTTTGGTTGTTATGTACGCCATCCGTGACGTCAAAGTACAAAAATCATTTTCCAAACGCGCGCAAAGATAAACCGTTTGATCATGGAGTTACCTCCTCTTCCTGGACGAGACTTTGTTGGAAGACGACGCGGATGTCGCAAGAACGTTCTTTTCCATGTAGGCACCGTCTTATCGCCAGACCAACTATTTAGGCTTTCTCAAGTTCTAAATTCTTGAAGCCGACGGCAAGCAAATATTTCCTTTCAGATTTTGCTTTCACCACGCGAACCGGTAGCCTGATTTCGTCTGATTGTAGTATTGTGAGCACAGACCAAAGTTGTGCTGTCTATATTAGACGCAAATCATGATGTGAGCAATTCGCATACGACATTTGTAGGCAAAAGTTGTGCAGTGTAAATCGGTATTTATAGCAGCTTTCACTGTATTTTATTTGGTAAGCCATTCTACATATCACATCAGCATCTCTGATATCCCAGTCATCGGCACAAATTTCTCTTTCAACGCCATGGAAAGTGACCTTTACTAAACCTTTGTCTACAGCAATTTTAATTTCAGATTTGCCTATCAAGTGAAAATAAATAATGTCCAGATTAGGGCCAGTAGTGCTTCTTTTTCTTATGGATGTATTGCTCTTTTATCTTCTTCAGTTCTTTTTAGCTTGACAATTTTTTCAGTCAATTAAAGAATGCACTCGCAATTTAGTAATCAAGTCGATCACAACATAGGACGACAGTAAAAGTGAAATTCGAAATGTGAACCTTTAAATCACTTCAAAAATCAAATATTCCAGAGTACTTTTTTATAAATACACAAAGCCAATATATTCATGCCGACGCTAATATATGCGCAGTACATAGTAAATATCAACATATGCCACCCAATCCTGAAAGAACTCCTGAAGTTGTGACTATTATAGCACGTTTTTTAGGGTGCAGGGGTGAGTTTGAGACAAACTTAGAGCTCTTTTCCTCTGGATCCTCTGAACGGTTGACGATTTTTATCCTGAACGCTGTGCCCCCTCTACAAGATTATTCCTCGACCCACCCCAGCGCTCACTGAACACTCAGTGAAATCTTGACACTCAGTGTCTAAAATTATTCAGGGGCTTAAAAACACTTATGTTATTTATCGTGGCATAGCCTATCTGCTAAAGCTGTTACGTTGAGTTACGTTGGGAAATAGAAGAGGAGATAGACAGTGATAAATATCAATAAGTATAATCTATTTCACTAGTAGATCGCGTACCTTTGGGAAGACACACAACACCGACTGGCTTGCCACCCTGCTTGTCACATTGAGCTTTGTAGTCCATGAAACTTGGGTGTTGACATTCCTCGATGGTCTCTTCGCATCCTTTGTATGACACATCACGTAACCACACGTCCTTTTTCTCAGATGATTTTTTAGGAAATAATTGTTTGATTGCTTTTTCAAAACCAAGCATTTTACAAATGACATGTGATTCCTTCATTCCCCAGCCATCGTTACATATTGTACCATAAACACCTGAATATTTTATTTCGATGCGTCCTTCATGAGGCTCTTGCCTATCAATTGGAACCATTTTTACTGCATTTACCAAAAAATATAATTAGTTAAACAAAATTTGTTTTCTACATAGCTTCGTGATGCTAGATTTGCAAAAATAATAATATTTTAATGTATTTCATATTACCATTGAAACCAGAGCAAACTACGCCAACATCATCTTTGTGATTGTTGCACCATGAGGGAAAACTTCCCCATCCATTGTGACGACAGCTTCCAAGTGAGGTATCTGAGCCTAACATTGCATGTACTGCAGCCATACTTTACCAGTCCCTCGGTCCATACCACCAATGTCCTATAGTTTTAGTAATAACCAAGTTGACGGCACGCAACCTTAGCGTCATCCATACCCCACCAATCATGACAAACTGTTCCCCATTGGCCTTTGTAGAGGACTCGTACAGTACCAGCAACACCTGAACCTATTGTACCAGGTTCAAGTTGTATGTTATCCGCTGGTGGACCTGGAATTTTAGAACATATAGTTTTGAAAGTGGTAGAGTAATACAACATACTAAAAAAGACAATGATCAAAATGCATAGTTGGGAAAAAGGATATTTTTTTTCTAGGAGTAAACTGCAAAGGTTTTTTTGCGAATTACCATCGCAATGCTTTATCATATATAGAAATTAATTTTTGGTTCCCCTAACTAAAAGCCAAATTAAAATAATCAAATAATGTATTTGTACAGTGATCCAAACTAGCTTTACAAACCTTTATAACCAGAACACACGACACCAACATCCTCCTTGTGATTGTTGCCACACCACGTTCCATGTCCCCATCCAGAGTGTGAACACTCCTGAAGTGAGGTCTCTGAACCTGAACATCCCAAGTTAGTAAGCCAGACTTTTCCTGATCCTCGCCCAAAGTCCCAATATGTCACAGCCTTGGCAAAACCAAGTTGACGACATGCAACTTGTGCATCATCCATATAAAACTTATTATCACACACTGTTCCCCATTGGCCATTGTAGTAGACTCGTACAATACCAGCAACACCTGAACCTATTGTACCAGGTTCAAGTTGGATCGATTCACGTGCGCCGGCTAAAAACAAAAACAAAGTATATCAATTCAAACAGTTATTCGTTTTCGCATCCAGTCATTTTCAAAGCTTTAGTCATTTTCTTCCGCCGTATTTCATAGACGTATTTCGGCATTCATTTCTTCAGTGTTTTTGTTGTGTTTATTTCATTATATTTATTTGTTTTTGATGAAAAACAAAAGCAAAAACGAAAAAAGCAAATAAATCAGTTTTGCATGAAACATAAAATGTAAAGGTTTGAAATACACCGCCATGATTGCAAAATCAATTTATATATCAATTTTATAGAATGAAAAAAAAATGTGAATGCGAATGTGAATACCAGGATGTTAAGGTAAACCATATCTACTATAAAAAAAATCCTCTGACCGACAATTTTCTTACTAACGAAAATACAAGAATAAAGCCCGCTTTTTCTTAAAACAAGTGTTAAGTTAACTTTTTTTGGTTTAACAGTTTTAATAGTTAACTATTATAAATTTGTAATTAATCTCCTCTATTAAAACATAATGTCTTTATCAGTCATGGTTCTGTCAAGATTATCGATAATATTCTTACTAATATTATTGAAAATTCACTTTTTTAATCGCAAATGCAAAGTCTCCGGGTTGACTTTCTTTATGAATGACAAAGATTCAAATAATCATGAAAACAAAGTAATAACATATAACAACATTCACTGGGTCAAAAAATACACATTAATGTGAATAAAACGTGCTCAAAAATAGCATGTATGCTATAGTTACCTTTTTTCGTGGTGTCGCTGATTAATTTTTGTCGATCGATCATTGTTTATTTTAACTTTCAAATTAATGCCGAAACGTCGTCAATTAGTTTTTGTATTTACTACAAATATTATTCCAAAGTCTACTTTGCTTCAGAACAAACTTTCTCTCAGTTTATCCCTTTACAGCTAACCGTAACACATAATTAACTTACCCACAATTCAAAATTACACCTATTTTGTTCACTGTGGTGTCATGTCCTTATTACTTCTAGTGGTTTAAGGTCAAAATCCCGATAATGTAGTATATATAGTTCTTTTGTTTCTAAAGGTAGTAAAACCATTATTTCCTAAGATAACTAATTAAGAGTCGATAGAAATAGAAAGAAGTCTATTTTTCATGCCACCTTTTCATATATGCACCGACGCCAAGTATTGAAACTTTCCGCAATTATTTGTATCAGTTTGGATTATCTCTTATATCAATAATTATAGTATAATGTAATATATCAATGCATGTATCAATAATTATATCAAAGCAGAAGTAGGCAACTTTGCTCATATATGTTACGTACTAGACATCTTTTATAAATCAAACCATTTTGAATCATGGGTGTAGAATGTGTCTACAAGTTTTAGCTCAAGTAGATTTTAGCTTCTTTTACTCACCCGCCAAATCCAAAATGCAATCATACAAATGACAGTTCAAACAAACACAAAATGCCAAATCAAAAACAGAACAAAAACAAAAAACTTACCAGTTGCATCTAGTAATATCCAGACTACCAACAAAACCTTGGTAAGCATTTCACATTTCATTTCGTTGCATATTCTCATAACTTGGATTGTTCGCGACACGGATTTTTCTTTATACGTTGATCTATCCCACGAGCAACAAGAGCTAGAATGACGGCTGAACGTTTTCGCCAGGCTTTTTATGGGTGCTGGGTTTGTCTGTATGAAGCAAGATGTTACAGCGTTCGTTGTTTCGATTTTATGAAAGACCAACATTCAGCAGGTATTCACTAATAAGCCATTTTAAAATATGATACTGATAGAACATAGTGAAACAACGTTGTCAGCAAACTCCGTAGATTCGGAAAGAACAAAAGTTAGAATATCTTACAATTTGTCGCCATAATAGTAACTGATATATTCATCAAGAAATACACAGGAAGAAAATAATTTTTAAAGATGCAGTGAAAAACAAAGCCGTGCTTGTGTTGAATATTAGAAGCCCTCGTTTCCTCATTGAATATCGAAACATGCAACAGCAACAAAAGTCAAAATTTAATAATGAATGTAACATTGTTTATATCAAGTTGAAGCTGAATAAAAATCTAAAACGTAGTTAATGAAATATTTTATTCACGACAATTGGGTCTCCCCGGCAAAACACTTGCCCGCTCATTCAGTTTTATAATAATACTCAGGAATATATAAAAAAGAAACGACAAATCAAACATATTGTTATACCTTTTCACAAAAATAAGGCATGCTAGGTAAAACACGACAGCGTTTTAAGCATTAAAAAATACACAAAATACAAACAAAGTTTTTTCCATAAAACTCGATAAATGATTAATGTAAATGAATCATGAATAGACCTTTTTCGAGTTTGTTGATACCGCTGTAAAATTAGACAACAGACGCACTGGCGCAGGGTTAGCCTCGAGTCAAGGTAAATTATTCGAAAATACCAGCGAGAAAAGCAAAACATTTTGACTAAGAACAATACAAAAATCGATTTTAATCCTATGGGTCTTTTTTGAAAAGGAGGCTAACCCTGCATAAATGCGCCTTTTGTCAAGAAGCTCAGCGGACTCTAGCAATGGAAACTGGACTATAGAGGGCAGCCATGTTTGTGGTCAAAATAATAGAGCATTTTTTTCCAAGAGAAATAAAATCTTTTGTCATTCAAAAGGTTTCTATTGTACTTGCCCACAAACATGGCTGCCATGAAATCCCTCTATTGCTTGAAAAGGGCTGCGTATGCTGCTTTCTATAATTTTTCTCACTTTGTAATTACGATTCGGTTATTATTGTTTTTGTTGTTTATTTACATGTGTTGTTTTGTCAACTTACACCATGCTAAAAAAACTAATTCCTATTTTTTATTGGTACAGTACAATTATAAAAATAAAGTGCTTTTGATGTTTTAAATTTTATTTGAATGTACCAGACTGCAATTCTGCAAGACAGTACAGTTTTTCTCACATTAATTTACGTTTCCGAAACCCTCCCCTCCCTTTCATAGGAAAAGAAAGAGAAACAGCGCAAATTTTACCTACTTGTCTTTGATTAATTCGTTTAGATTTGTCGCCTTTGTGTTATGATATAAAAAATATGTACAATATGCGAAAATGTAACAGATTTTAATTTAGAAAGGATTTTTTGCAACATACTTGAAAGTAAGATATTGTACTTGTTCTTGGCTCTACATACACGTTGATAAAAACCTTTATTTCATTCGATTCTCTTTCCAGGGTTTGTGTAATTCTCGCATTTTTTAACATCCAGGAATCATATTGATAATAATTCAACTTTTTGACTTAATCTTAAGCTTAATCTTTTAAAGAACATTGTACATACTAAACCGATTCGTTTTTGCTCACTTCGCGATCTTTAGTGTTCAATTACGTACAAACGTCGCATTTGTTACCGGTATTGTAAGTTTGCTTAAAGTTACAAATTAGATTTTGAGCTAAACTGTTTATTCAATTGTATGATATTTATTTGTAATATTTTCATAACAGTTATTGATAGTTTCAAATAATTAAATAGCGACTAAATATCGAAGTTTTTACTACGAATTATGAACCGACTATTAAGTTAAATTAAATTTAATTAAATTATAATGAGGCAATCAGCGCTTGGATTTATAATTTGTTTCCCTTTTTCCTTTCCCCTTCGCTCCCCTCCCGCTCCCTAACGCCCTGGGTCTCCGAGATCGTTAATAAGTGTTCTGCAATAGCTAATACAATCCAGCTGAACCCTAAATCTACTTATAAGTGTTATCTACAATCTTCTATTTTTATCTTTTATAGTATTTTACAAATGAGTTTTAATTTCTGGGGCAATCACCAAGAGTGCTTGCATGGGGATTTTGTGATCGTAAAGAAAACATAAAAATGGGATATTTTGAATTAAAACTTGCTATTATTCACTGATACATTGGTTAAATGAATACATGTTGGTGATTCTCGGTCGATATATTTTGTAATTGATGAAATATAAACCGTTAAAAAAGCAAAGGCAAATCTAACTCGATATATTTAGAAGTAAAAAGGAGTTTTTTTAGCAAAACTTTTGAAATTCAAAGCTAACAAAACAGTTCGGGCAAAAGCTTTATTACTTACGAGTACGTGAATCTCAGTCGCCCTAAAACACTAAGAATAATTTTCGTCCGAGTGGGCCTTCTCTTCGATAAAAGACTGCTAAAAGATTGCGGGAACTGAATAGGACTTCTACTTTAATTTCCTTTGCTTTGAGCCGTTTTCATCGTCAAATGTTAATGGGATAATGAATGACATAAGTAAACATAGAGCAACATCAATAAATTAATATAATGCTTTATCAGATCTCTAAAAATTGCATCTCTAAGCTACCGAATCTACTTTTCGTAGTATTACGAGAACTCAGTTGTGGTTGCTATGTACGCCATTCGTGACGTCAAAGTGCAGAAATCATTTTCCCAACGCGCGCGCAAATTAAACCGTTTGATCCTCCTCTTCCTGGACGAGACTTTGCCAGAAGACGACGCGGATGTCGCAAGAACGTTCTTTTTCATGTAGGCACCATCTTATCGCCAGACCAACTATTTAGGCTTTCTCAAGTTCTGAATTCTTGAAGCCGACGGCAAGCAAATATTTCCTTTCAGATTTTGCTTTAACCACGCGAACCGGTAGCCTGATTTCGTCGGATTGTAGTATTGTGGGCAAAGTTGTGCTTTCTATATTAGATGCAAATTAAGCTATGAGCAATTCGCATACGACATTTGTAGGCAAACGTTGTGCAGTGTAAAACGGTTTTTACAGACGTTCTTAATATTGACCTCTGTGACCACTGTTTTAATAAGCAACAGCAGATTTTACTGTTTTTGATATATAAGCTATTCTACATATCATATCATCATGATCTCTGATATCCCAGTCATCTGCACAAATTTCTCTTTCAACGCCATGGTAAGTGATCTTTACTAAACCTTCGGAACCTTTCACGTTGATTGTTACATTAGATTTTCCTATAGCAAGAAACGGGATGACATTGTTTTTCAGTTAATTGATAAATAAAATATAATAGTATCGTTCAATATTGTGTTGTATTAGAAAATACTGACTAAGACCAGGGCCGTAACCAGGAAATTTACCGGGAGGGTGCACATCAAATAAAAACGGACCTATGGTCGGTTTTTAGTAGCCGTTTTTATAAGCAACTGTCGTGTTTTTGCAAGCACTGATCTTATTATTAACTATCTTAACTTATTCATATCAAGTGATCATAATTGCGGCATACTATATTTATTGTGTAAAACAAGCAAACAAGTAGAAACACAAGTTAGAGCACGGTAGTGAAATTTTACTCATTCAAAAAGATGAATTGAAATGAAATTGTCGCTGGTACTGCTCTATACTATTCATCAGGTGTAAGATATGGAGCAGCAGATGAAAACCACGCGTTTCGTAACTTTTAGCACCAAAAGTCTTGCCCTACGCGTGACCAAACGACTGACAAGAAATGCCACAGGGGATGGTGGGTGGGTCAAACAGGATAATAGGCATGAAAAAGGCGTAGTTTAATGGTCAATGGAGCTGAACAACTTGTGACTTACTTGGAAGGTCTGTAGGTCTAGTGAGGGTAAAACGGATGGTCATGCGTAGGGCAAGACTTTTGGCGCCAAAAGTTACGAAACGCGTGGGTTTTCATCTGCTGCTCCATATCTTAGTTTGTTCCTGATGAATAGTATAGAGCAGTACCAGCGACTATTGACACTTTTACAAGTGGTTCCATCACAAGAAATGTCCACATTTTTTCTACATGAGCTCATAGTAGACTTCCCTATACATACATCTGTTACACGATTTTATTCAGTCCAACTCTGTGTGGTACAAAGAAATTGCATGCATTTTAACAAATTTTCCAGTCCGGGATCCCTGTATGTTCAATTGAAAAATTAATGTTCCTTGTATGCAAATGATTTGGTTGTAAATTGCATTGCCTTATATCAAACATAGGGCAAGACTTTTGGCGCTCTACAGGTAATCCAACACGCTGAATAAAAAAGGTCATCCTGACCATTTAATTAAATTCGGCAAAAGTAATAGTTTTGTTCTCTTGCTTAAACAAAAAATATTTTTCATGCAATAAGCAAATGGTGATGTTTGTATGAGCGGACCTTTTGCTTTTATGGGGAGGTGCACGTGCACCCTGTGCTCCCCCCCTGGTTACGGCCCTGAAGACGTTGATTATAGTGACAATGACGAGTAGGGATGAAGAAGTGAACACTCAGTGAAATCTTGACACTCAGTGTCTAAATAAGCATTAATCAGGAGCTTAAAAACACTTATGTTATTTATCTGATTTATCGGGTATAGCTTATCTACTAAAGCTGTTACGGTATTGAGTTAGGTTGGGAAATAGAAGAGGAAATAGATAGTGATAAATATCAATAAGTATAATCTATTTTACTTATAGATCGCGTACCTTTTGGAAGACACCCAACACCGACTGCCTTGCCACCCTGCTTGTCACATTGAGCTTTATAATTCATAAAACTTGGGTGTTGACATTCTGCAATAGTCTCTTCACATCCTTTGCATGACACATCACGTAACCACACGTTCTTTTTATCAGATGGTTTTTCAGGAAACAATTGTTTGATAGCTTTTTCAAAGCCAAGCATTTTACAAATGACATGTGATTCCTTCATTCCCCAGCCATCGTTACATATTGTACCATAAACACCTAAATATTCTATTTCGATGCGTCCTTCATGAGGCTCCTGCCTATCAATTGGAACCATTTTTACTGCATTTACCAAAAAATACAAATAGTTAAACAAAATTTGTTTTCTACATAGCTTCGTGATGCTAGATTTGCAAAAATAATAATATTTTAATATATTTCATATTACCATTGAAACCAGAGCAAACTACACCAACATCATATTTATGACTGTTGCAGTAAGAGGCAACGCTTCCCCATCCATTGTGAGGACAGCTTCCTAGTGAGGTCTCTGATCCTGTACACTGCATATAATTCAGCCATACTTTACCCGTCCCTCGTCCCCACCACCAATATCCTACAGCTTTGGTAAAACCAAGTTGTCGACATGCAACCTTGGCGTCTGGCATATCCCAGTAACTATCACACACTGTTCCCCATGGGCCATTGTTTTTGGAGACTCGTACAATACCAGCAACACCTGAACCTATCGTACCAGGTTCAAGTTGTATGTTATCCGCTGGTGGACCTGGAATTTTAGAACATATAGTTTTGAAAGTGGTAGAGTAATACAACATACCAAAAAAGACAATGATCAAAATGCATGGGTGGGAAAAAGGATATTTTTTTTTCTGGGAGTAAACTGCAAAGGTTTTTTTTTTGCGAATTACCATCGCAATGCTTTATCATATATATCAATTAATTTTTGGATCCCCTAATTAAGAAACAAAATAATCAAATAGTGTATTTGTACAGTGATCCAAACTAGCTTTACAAACCTTTATAACCAGAACACACGACACCAACATCCTCCTTGTGATTGTTGCCACACCACGTTCCATGTCCCCATCCAGAGTGTGAACACTCCTGAAGCGAGGTCTCTGAACCTGAACATCCCAAGTTAGTAAGCCAGACTTTTCCTGATCCTCGTCCATAGTCCCAGTATGTCACAGCCTTGGCAAAACCAAGTTGACGACATGCAACTTGGGCGTCATCCATACCAAAGTAATCATCACAAACTGTTCCCCATTGGCCTTTGTAGAGGACTCGTACAATACCAGCAACACCTGAACCTATTGTACCAGGTTCAAGTTGGATCAATTCACGTGCGCCGGCTAAAAACAAAAAAGAAAAAAATATATATCAATTCAAACAGTTATTCGTTTTCGCATCCAGTCATTTTCAAAGCTTTGGTCATTTTCTTCCGCCGTATTTCATAGACGTATTTCGGCATTCATTTCTTCAGTGTTTTTGTTGTTATTTTATTTTATTTATTTGTTTTTGATGAAAAACAAAAACAAAAACGAAAAAAGCAAATAAATCAGTTTTGCATGAAACATAAAATTTAAAGGTTTGAAATACACCGCCATGATTGCAAAATCAATTTATAAATCAATTTTATAGAATGAAAAAAAAATGAATGTGAATACCAGAATGTTAAGGTAAACCATATCTACTATAAAAAAAATCCTCTGACCGACAATTTTCTTGCTAACGAAAATACAAGAATAAAGCCCGCTTTTTCTTAAAACAAGTGTTAAGTTAACTTTTTTTGGTTTAACAGTTTTAATAGTTAACTATTGTAAATTTGTAATTATCTCCTCTATTAAAACATAATGTCTTTATCAGTCATGGTTCTGTCAAGATTATCGATAATATTCTTACTAATATTATTGAAAATTCACTTTTTTAATCGCAAATGCAAAGTCTCCGGGTTGACTTTCTTTATGAATGACAAAGATTCAAATAATCATGAAAACAAAGTAATAACATATAACAACATTCACTGGGTCAAAAAATACACATTAATGTGAATAAAACGTGCTCAAAAATAGCATGTATGCTATAGTTACCTTTTTTCGTGGTGTCGCTGATTAATTTTTGTCGATCGATCATTGTTTATTTTAACTTTCAAATTAATGCCGAAACGTCGTCAATTAGTTTTTGTATTTACTACAAATATTATTCCAAAGTCTACTTTGCTTCAGAACAAACTTTCTCTCAGTTTATCCCTTTACAGCTAACCCTAACACATAATTAACTTACCCACAATTCAAAATTACACCTATTTTGTTCACTGTGGTGTCATGTCCTTATTACTTCTAGTGGTTTAAGGTCAAAATCCCGATAATGTAGTATATATAGTTCTTTTGTTTCTAAAGGTAGTAAAACCATTATTTCCTAAGATAACTAATTAAGAGTCGATAGAAATAGAAAGAAGTCTATTTTTCATGCCCACCTTTTCATATATGCACCGACGCCAAGTATTGAAACTTTCCGCAATTATTTGTATCAGTTTGGATTATCTCTTATATAGGTAAATTCATTGGCTGACGAGGGAATTCCACGTTGAATTCACGAGAAAAGCGATATCGCACGAGTCGCGAAGCGACGAGTGCGATATCGCCTTTTCGAGTGAAATCAACGTGGAATTCACGAGTCGAGCCAATGAATTTTCCTTGAATCGTATAGCAGACAAGAAAAAAAGTTAAATAATACTAGTTTTTTGACAATCTTGCTGCGAGCGCACGGGAAGCCATTTCATAGCCAACAAACAAAACTAACTGACGAATCAGGTTGAAGCTGTAAGCATGAATGAAAACCCCTTTGCAAACCGGCCTCGCCGTGAGCTGAGGAGCAAATAAATTCAAATTACGTCGAAACAAACTTTCTTTTACTGCAATCGAAATGAAGAATCACCGGTGGGCATTATCCTGGAGGAACAGTTGTCTGAGTTGTCTCATGCATGAACGGCAAAACAAGACGTTCTAGCTAAAACCGGGAAAGTTTCGTTTGGATCACTGACTCTGGTAGTCACTGACACCGTTGAACAGAAAAACGGTAAGCATTTATCTACTTTTAATAGCTCTTATATCAAGCTTTTTATCTTTTGATGTTTTGAAAAACTAGTTTGAGCAATTGTCGGAGTTTTTAGGCCACAGGTTCGATGAAGAGTCACGGAGAGTTGCCTGAGTTGAAGTCGCTAGGCCAAGGGACTTCGCTAGATTTTGGCTTAAAACAAACTCAAAAATGAACTTTCATTAAGGAAAATACTGTTTTAAACAATTAATTTTGTTAAGATTTTTTAAAAATCAATTGTTGTCTTGTCTTTGAACTGATTTTCGGCATGTTGTTCGGGCACTGGTTTTGCCGAGCTTGAGAAGTGTGATTTTACATCTCCTGCTCATCAGAAATATAATAAATAGGCTTATACAGTACTCTAGAAAGACTGAAGTATTCACTCATGTTTACCTTTTCTTCTTTGGATGTGTAAGCAAATCTTTTAGGGCAAGAACATTTTTGAAAGTAAGTTGAAAACCGGGCTGAACATGTCTGTCGACGGTGCAGCTGTTTGTGATCGTTTTCCTTTTAGTTTTTGTTTGTATTTGTGTTAATATTTTTCGAAAGATTATATGATTGGAGATGAAAATATTCTAAATTTATTCTAAAAGTGTAATGAAAGAGTAAAACGCTTTTCTATAGAAAGGATATCCAAATTTTGACTAGAAAGAAATTGATAATCATTTATATGCGGACGTAAATGGAAGCCCCTCGATTCCACAAAATATCACCATCCTTCTCGACCAATCGGCGCGTGATTTAGCAGTTTGCTATACGATTCTATCAATAATTATAGTATAATGTAATATATCAATGCATGTATCAATAATTATATCAAAGCAGAAGTAGGCAACTTTGCTCATATATGTTACGTACTAGACATCTTTTATAAATCAAACCATTTTGAATCATGGGTGTAGAATGTGTCTACAAGTTTTAGCTCAAGTAGATTTTAGCTTCTTTTACTCACCCGCCAAATCCAAAATGCAATCATACAAATGACAGTTCAAACAAACACAAAATGCCAAATCAAAAACAGAACAAAAACAAAAAACTTACCAGTTGCATCTAGTAATATCCAGACTACCAACAAACCTTGGTAAGCATTTCACATTTCATTTCGTTGCATATTCTCATAACTTGGATTGTTCGCGACACGGATTTTTCTTTATACGTTGATCTATCCCACGAGCAACAAGAGCTAGAATGACGGCTGAACGTTTTCGCCAGGCTTTTTATGGGTGCTGGGTTTGTCTGTATGAAGCAAGATGTTACAGCGTTCGTTGTTTCGATTTTATGAAAGACCAACATTCAGCAGGTATTCACTAATAAGCCATTTTAAAATATGATACTGATAGAACATAGTGAAACAACGTTGTCAGCAAACTCCGTAGATTCGGAAAGAACAAAAGTTAGAATATCTTACAATTTGTCGCCATAATAGTAACTGATATATTCATCAAGAAATACACAGGAAGAAAATAATTTTTAAAGATGCAGTGAAAAACAAAGCCGTGCTTGTGTTGAATATTAGAAGCCCTCGTTTCCTCATTGAATATCGAAACATGCAACAGCAACAAAAGTCAAAATTTAATAATGAATGTAACATTGTTTATATCAAGTTGAAGCTGAATAAAAATCTAAAACGTAGTTAATGAAATATTTTATTCACGACAATTGGGTCTCCCCGGCAAAACACTTGCCCGCTCATTCAGTTTTATAATAATACTCAGGAATATATAAAAAAGAAACGACAAATCAAACATATTGTTATACCTTTTCACAAAAATAAGGCATGCTAGGTAAAACACGACAGCGTTTTAAGCATTAAAAAATACACAAAATACAAACAAAGTTTTTTCCATAAAACTCGATAAATGATTAATGTAAATGAATCATGAATAGACCTTTTTCGAGTTTGTTGATACCGCTGTAAAATTAGACAACAGACGCACTGGCGCAGGGTTAGCCTCGAGTCAAGGTAAATTATTCGAAAATACCAGCGAGAAAAGCAAAACATTTTGACTAAGAACAATACAAAAATCGATTTTAATCCTATGGGTCTTTTTTGAAAAGGAGGCTAACCCTGCATAAATGCGCCTTTTGTCAAGAAGCTCAGCGGACTCTAGCAATGGAAACTGGACTATAGAGGGATCTCACGGCAGCCATGTTTGTGGTCAAAATAATAGAGCATTTTTTTTCCAAGAGAAATAAAATCTTTTGTCATTCAAAAGCTTTCTATTGTACTTGCCCACAAACATGGCTGCCATGAAATCCCTCTATTGCTTGAAAAGGGCTACGTATGCTGCCTTCTATAATTTTTCTCACTTTGTAATTACGATTCGGTTATTATTGTTTTTGTTGTTTATTTACATGTGTTGTTTTGTCAACTTACACCATGCTAAAAAATACTTATTCCTATTTTTATTGGTACAGTATAATTATAAAAATAAAGTGCTTTTGATGTTTTAAATTTTATTTGAATGTACCAGACTGCAATTCTGCAAGACAGTACTGTTTTTCTCACATTAATTTACGTTTCCAAAACCCTCCCCTCCCTTTCATAGGAAAATGATATAATAAGACTTTATTTTAACAGGGTAGCCCATTCAGCTACTGGGCTGATATCCATAGGGGCCCTGCGTATAAAACAAATAAACTAATTACAAACAATAGAAAATAAACTATATACTAACTAATTAATCTATGGTAAAATCTATAAAAATCCTAATATTAATATAAAATATAAAATATAAAATATAAAAATAACGTGTGCGTAGGAAAAATAACTTTAAGCTGAGAAATACTTTTTTAGGCGACTCTTAAAAATACTTAAAGATGAAGTCTCCTTAATGTCTTTGGGTAATGTATTGAATATAAGAGATCCTGAATATTTAAACGTTTTCTTACCTAAGCTTAATTTAGGTAAAGGTAAATGTAGGTCATTCTTTCTCCTAGTATTATATGTATGGAAATTACTATTCCTTATAAAGAAATCACTAAGATATGAAGGAACTAGGCCATGAAGGCATTTAAATACTAATATGCATTTATGCATTTTTCTTATCTTGGCTAACTCTACCCATCCCAATATTTGTAGAGCTTCCTGAGAGCTCTCCCTATTTATAATAATACGAGCTGCCCTATTTTGCAATCTTTGGAGGCGCTGGCTATTTCCAGCTGAAAGTTCCCCCCCAAACTGTATCTGTATTTTGAGGGCCACAGGTTTATCAGTATGTAACTGTTTCGTGTAACTCTCTTTAAATAAAGTCTTATTATTATTATTATTGTATTGGCAATATCAAGCTATTATATACACATTTGGACGCTTTTACTGTTAAACAAGATCGTATGCGAGAAAGCAAACCTAGTCGTTTGTTAACCTTATTGCATATTGCATCAACATGCACATTCCAATTTAAACTCTCATCTAAATAGATTCCTAAATACTTAAATTCTAAGACTCTATCAACGTTCTTCCCTTAAAGCTGGATTCTAATTCCAATTCCAATTCCAATTCCAAGCTGGATTCCACATTCCAATTTAAACTCTCATCTAAATAGATTCCTAAATACTTAAATTCTAAGACTCTATCAACGTTCTTCCCTTGAAGCTGGATTCTAAGTTCTTTTCCTTGTAGTCTTTGCCTTGTACCAAAAAGCATCCATTTGGTCTTGCTTGGATTTAGGATTAATCTGCTGCTCAGTGTCATCCAATTCTCCAATCTCTTTAGAAAGAGAAAAGAAAGAGAAACAGCGCAAATTTTACCTACTTGTCTTTGATTAATTCGATCTTTTGGTTTAGGACGTTTAGATTTGTTGCCTTTGTGTTACGATATAAAAATCTAATGTACAATATGCGAAAATGTAACAGATTTAAATTTGAAAAAGGATTGTTTTGCAACTTGCTTGGAAGTAAGGGGCCGTTTACATGATTCCGCAATGAGTTTCATTCCGGAACGAGTTCATCCCGGTTGCCATATATTTCTTTGTATGTGTTTACATGATACCAGAGTAAAATTTCATTCCGAAATGAGTTCATTCGGATTTTCATTCCAGAACGAAACGCTCATTCTGGAACGACATTTCGTACCTGTATCATGTAAACACGGTACGACACTCATATCAGTATGAAACCTCTTTAGGAGCGAGGGAAGCATGGAAAAAGACAGAAAAGGACATAAATACCTGCTTTACAGGCTATATTTTCTTGCATGTAAACGTAGTATGAAACTGAATTTCATACCGGAACGAAACTCATTCCGGTATCATGTAAACAGCCCCTAAGATATTATACTTGTTCTATGGCTCTATGTACACGTTAATAAAAAGCTTTATATTCATTCGATTCTCTTTTCATGGTTTGTGTAATTGTCGCATTTTTTAACATCCAGGATTCATATTGATTTTAATTCAACTTTTTGACTTAATCTTAAGTTTAATCGTTTAAAGAACATTGTACATACCAAGCCGATTCCTTTTTGCTCACTCCGCGATTTTTAGTGTCAATTACGTACAAGCGTCGCATTTGTTACCGGTATGGTAAGTTTGCTTACCACCGTGTGCAAAACTACGCGTGCTGCCAGACAAAAGTCTTGATTGGGAATTTGGTCAATATATAGTCTACCAAAAATCCAGACAGAAGCGGAGTTTTCTATACAATGTCTGTAAACTTTTTGCTGGCTTCCCGGTAGCCTATTGACCAAATCCCAATGGAGACTTTAGTCTGGCTGGACGCGCAATTATGCACACAAAAGTAAAGTTACAAACTAAATTTTGAGCAACACTGTTAATTGAATTGTATGATATTTATTTGTAATATTTTCATAGCAGTTATTGATAATTTCAAATAAATAGCGACTAAATATCCATGCAGGTTTTCACTACGAATTATGAATCGACTCTAGGAGGAATAACGGATCGCAGGTCTAAACTAACCTTACAGCACCATTGTTAGCGAGGCTTTCTTGCTTAGGCCTAGTTCAAACGTCGCATCTCACATGTGTCGAATTCAATGCAAATTAGTCAAATCTTTTGTTTCTACTCATTATCATCTCATTTGCATTGAATTCAGCACATGTGAGATGCGACGTTTGAACTAGGCCTTACACCCAGTTTCAAAATTACGCGACCTAGTGGCGATGGCTTGTCTGGATTTTAAGCTTCTGTCCATCAAATTGTAACGACTAGAGTTTGTAAAATTTTAGCTTTCTAAATTCAGAAACAAAACAAACTTGAATTTATTGACAGAACATTTAGTATTTTCCGACTTTTGATGTAAATTTAAGCTTGCTTCAGGGAAAACGAATAGTCGAAGATTTGATTGACGGTTGTCAAAACACTGAAAAGATCTGAAAAAGCGGCCATTCAAGTGTCGTCTGCAAAGGTCGCGTAGTTTTGAAAATAGGTGTAACAGCTTTACCATTTTGGTTCAAACTTCTTTATTTTTTCACTTCACAGTTAGATCTGCTTAGATTTGATAACAGATACAATAAAATAAGCTAATTTGTATATTTCATTGTAGAGCGATAACACTAAAACCGTGAAACAAGTACTAACTAAAAAGTACAAATAGTACTAATGAAACAATAGAAAACAAAGGGTTTTGCTACTATTTGTCTCTATTTTGTTGCTAAGTTATTTCACGGTTCTAGTGTTATCGCTCTATATTCTACATACCCTGTTTTTTACCTATCTGTAACTATATAATTCTTTAAATAGTTTGTTATAGTCTAGGTAGTTTATCATAATCTGTTCTCATGTAATTTGATTAAAAAAGGAATGCAAAACCTACATTTAAAACTGAATCAAAAATGGAAACGCTTTTTTAGAAAAAAATGTGACATTTGGCTATTTTGTAAGAACGCATTAATTTTCTCAATTTAAAATGTTATTCGAACTAATTGTTTGGTTTTAAAACATGACTTATGATTTCAACAAGGCTCGACGTTTAGAGGAGTACTGTATCCAAGCGTGCCAGTCACAATGAAATGAAGAAATACCTTGGCTTTCAAAGAATCTGATTGAATATTCAAAAACGGTAACAGTACTTTGATCAATTTTTTTATGTAAAACTGAATCAATTAGGATTGAAACCGTCACTAATTCTTTTTAAAAAAGCCAAGATGTTTCTGGAAAAAATCTTTGATGATATAACGGTCCGCCATGACAGGTGACAGGTTTGCCCACTGTCATGACGGATGATTTCGCTGTGACATGTTTTGAAAATTCACTAACTCAAATAGTATTCAAATTCAGTACATGACAAATACAACAGAAGCAACAAAAACAAACAAACAGATAAAAAACTACCCCAATGTTGTGCATAGAACTATTTCTATACTTACTCCGCGTGTTACGTTTTACATACAGGCAAAGATTTTAAAAGTTGAAACCCCAACACAAGATTTGAGCATATAGACGACGTCCAGAAGTAAAATATCACGTCTCGATGTTTAAAACTGATCTTACCTATTTCGATAAACACTTTTGTCGCTTACGTCTTCAGCTGACTGGTACTAAATTTAGTCGAGCCACGAAAATCAAGTAATCGTTTTGATAAAAGCAAAGTTCAGGATGTAAAATTCAAGTATCTAAACATGAGGATTAGGAGGTCTTCCAATGCCTACTCATATAAGCGGGCCAAAAAGGCAACTGAACTTACCGTTTTCCTGTCGAAAAAAGTGCATTTTCGCTTCTTTGTTTGATTTCTTCTTGTCATTGTGTTGCACTAAATCGTTCCTCATTAGCCCTTTTCCTTCCAATGTCACATATGTGTGATGATAAATATATATGCACTTCTTAGGGGAAAAAATTACCTCTCTCACTTCCAGAAGCACGGCCCAGCACGGAGATCACTTGATTTTGCCAAGTAAGTTTTCTAACTTTCACAGCGAAACAAACGATTTTGAATCCCAATTTGTGTAAGATTTATTCGTTTGTTTCAGCACGAAACCCAAAATGCGCATTTCTATATGTTGCACCGATTGCATTTTTTAGAAGTCAAAACTCCCCCAAATTGCTTTGGTAGGTCCAGGAATCCACCACAGAACGACCATGGAAGCAATTTTACTCAAATGTCGTCATTTTGAAACACAAACAGATCCGATGCCATCTTCTTCACAAAATCGTTTCCCACCCCTGAATTCTTCCAGAAGAGCGTCTCTACTGCCTAGTCAAGCTTTATGATGCCAGCCTAGAGGCTCCTATGGTAGCAAATAATTCAAAAAGCACTTATAATGGATATTTTCCCAATTCAAGCCATGTTTGTGCTTTTGTAAACATGCAAATTTCGCCTTTTACGCTTGCCTTCGACAATGGTTTTCACAAAATTGAATGCCAAAACTAAGGTCAATCTGGCTTGAAACTTAGGGCCAATATTCACATACGGTCTTCATTAATGTAATATCTTTATCTCACAAAAGTATACAAGATAAATTTTATTCAGTTATGCACCGATAACACGAGCACTTCATTTCAAGCTGAAACTCACACATTTCTTAAGAAAACATCGTAATATGCACGCATGCACAGACGTTTTTCACTAGTGCCGCCCAAGCAGCACTTCGTTTCTTTCAGGTGGCGAACAATGATTTTATGTCACAAAACGTCATCAATATGAAGGATTCCTGTGTTTGTTCTCGAAATCTCGTTAGAGTTGATTGTTTTCGAGTACAGTTATACATTATAAAGCTCGATACTGCCTTACTCTAAGTACGCGTGGTACTTAGAGTAAGGCAGCAATGCTGTCATATTTACCACTGACAACTGATTAAGTAAAGAGACTCTGAACTTACTCAAGCGTACTTTGGCTTTGTAATGAAATGATTGATATACATCTAAACATAGCAAAAATCTATAACCAAAATATTTTATAAGTATATAATTATATCAAAGGAGTCAGCATGGCCTCAGCTTTTTGACCTAAACTTTTAAAACGAGACACAAGGCGGTGATAATTAGGACTTTGCCTAGCAGCATACGAATTTAGGAGAATTTCGTATAAATGGATTTTGAGTTATTCGAGGCGCAATTTTTTAACCCCAAATGTTAAATGTCCAGATGTTGCTCATATAAAAGGAAATCGTACGATCTTGAGTACAATTCGGAATTAATAGGTACGAGTAATGTTTTGAAAGTTCTCAAAATAGGATGAGCCTTTAGGCGAAGATCGTGCGATTTTTTATTTATAATACACTATACAAAATTTCTTCGAGGAAAGACAAATGTCTGACATATAGCATGTTTTCATAAAAAGTGCAGGCTTAAAAGAGAAGACAATATTTCAAAGAGGGAAGAAACTTCGAAAACAAAATAAAATAGTGTTAATTTGTATTCTGAGTGAATTACAGTTCTTTTACATTTCCTAAAGCATGTGGTTTATTCACTGACAGGTTTGTTTATTGAATGAAGACGAGCGAAGAGCCCAAGACATGGCAAAGAATTTGAGTTCATTCACAGAGAAATATGGTCAAATTTACGTTGTTTAAACAGCCTGGCCTTTCAAAAGCTTCAAAACTTTATTATCTTGAGCTTGATTTATCAGATTCTTTCGGAAAAGAGTAAAAAAGTTTGACCAAGTGACCATTTCTCTCTGGCATAGCCGTGAATCGATGTCCTTCGCTTAGTTTTGCAGCACGGCGTTTTTCTCTCCAGTGCTCTTGTTTTCCGTTTAAAATTGTCATTGTTTTGACAAATAAATTACTTTTTTATCTTCTATGATAATCATCAAAAACTGAACTAGCAAAACTGTAAGTTTTCATCGAAAACGAGTGGCTTGTCAAAGAAAATCCAAATGGAGAACGATGTTTATCGTGCGCCGTTGTTGCCATGGCGACTTAATAGGTACTCTACAGAGTGCAATTAACGATTTAATTGTACTCCTCTCGTCCAATCAGAATCGAGTAATTTTGTATAGTGTATTATAAGCAGAGTAAAACTCCCCTCTATTCAGATTTATTAGTTAGTTTGCGTGTGCTGATGTTTTGAGCCACTACTCTTCATTTCGAGGTAAGTGTCAGTTAGATAATGGAATGAAATCATTTACTCTACTGCCGCCATAATGTATTTAGCTGACTACATTTTTTTAAAGGGGTACTTGGATGAAAATCGATAAAAATTTAAAATGACTTGAAACTTGGTTCAATGTATCTATATGTGACCAATAGTCACCAAGCAATATATTTTCATCAAATTCCAAAGGTACAGATAAAAAGTTATCACGTATTTTAGCATCTACATTGTGTATCTATGACGTCATAAGTACAACCCTATTGTTCTTTTCGATCTTAAACCAAAATTTCTTGGTGATAATATGATTAAAATGCAGAATTTTTGGGATAGTAGGTTTTATATTTATCTATATTGGTCGTTAATTGACGTCAACTTAGGAATTAACCACTTTCCAATTTTGACCTATTTTCATCCAAGTACCCCTTTAAATGATTGCATTCACTTGCTCTCAGGAAAAAATATCGATTTAAAAGTTTTATTTTTTAGTTTTAAAAGTTTTCAATACGCTGTGCTATAAATGGCAAATACACGTCTCGAAAAATCGCATGACAAAATTTTCTCGAACATTTTTGTTTATAACATTCTTTTGGGAATAAACTCTAATAAATATAACTCAGATTAAAATAACTTTTTCGACCTGTTAGATATTATCGGTGTTTCTTATTTTTTAAGATAATACAGTGTATGCTAAAATCCAAGTTTTGGTAGTAATAAAGTATGTATGGTTGACTAGATTCTCGAACAGCTACTTAAACATAGCTGCGAAAGCAAATTTTAACGAGTAGTCAATTAGCTTTTAAAGTGTGCAACTCCGTTTAAAAGCAAGAGGTGTTAAACGTAACAAAGAAAGTATTTGTCAATTGTCAAGGTGTGGTATTAGATTCCTAAAGAACACACAAACGTTTTACTGAATGCTTACAGAAGTTAAAAAGGATATTATCCTGATGTTTTTACATTCTACGATGATAACTAAACCAATTCGTTGTTTATTTTATAATCAATGTATTTATTTTGTGAAAGGAAAAGGAAAATGGAAAGACAAATAAAATTCAATAGATAGTAGAAATAAAAAAAAATGGCGAAATTCTAAAATTCAAAAAAAAAAAGAATAAATAAAAACATCATTTGTAACAAGATTAAGTAGTGTATTGCATGCAAGACAACTTGTCCGTTGAAAAAGTAGCGACGCAGTAAACGCAAGCGTAAAAGAACGTAAAGTATTGTTCTAATTTCTGATCTTGCGTCTTCTTGAATGTTTACGTTGAGATATTTCAATCATAAATGTTTGTGTGGAGTGTATGATGTCACTGATACCTCTAAAGATTCATAAAATTCTTGTACTTCCCATAAGAATTTTCAGAAAACAAATTAACCAGTTTTTGAACAGATCTTTTAGAGTCTTTCAGTGTAGTTTCAATGAAGTTTCAGCTAAATCGAATGTTGACCAATTTTGATGTTCTAATATATTTTTAACTTTTACGTGCTGCAGTACAGTTTTAGTTAATCTTACCGAGCACTTACACTGCATAAATTTAGTAAATTGATTAATACAGCTCTTCTCAGGCGCGTTTTAATCTGAGTTGATGTGAAATAATATAACGATTATTCTCGGCTATTTCTCGGCACAAATTTATAGACAAGGGGTTCGTACGGCTGTTTTGAAGTTTTCATGAATTGTTTTAATCTCTATTTTCTATAGCACGAATCGCTGCCTTACAATGGCTGTTAAGTTTTTTGGTTACCCCAATTTTTTGTACAGTCATATTTTATATCCCTGAATCTATATGTTAGTTTCCATAGTTATAGACCCTTATCACGCTAACGTGAAAAAAAAACGAATTCACTATCAAACTTCATCGCACCCATATTAGTAAATTGCAGAGTTTCGTAAATATTGCCCTTAAACGGACGAAGTTATGAATTTTGAAGCTACAATGATATTATTTCTATATAAGAAATCTATGTGTTTAGTATGATAACGAGGCTCGCCGGGCATGTGATGCCCGTCCACCGTACTTGTCATTTTTAACTCGTGGATTGAAAATCCACGAGTTATTGTGAGGGGTCGAATATGCAAATCAGTCAGGTTACTACTTCGTGTATGACAACAACTATTTAATCTATCTATTGTCTAACTAGAATGGTGCCATACATAAAGTAGTAAGCTATTGTGTCACTCACTCACTCACTCACTCACTCACTTTCCTGTAAACTTCCGGTCTGTCAAACTTTACTTCCGGTCTATTCTTGATAATACGATACGGTGCTAACTTGCGTTAGAGTCGTTTTCGTATGAGTGGGAAACTTACCGTACCGTATCGTAACTGTACCAGTATCATAGTTTCTATAAAAACATTCGAAATTCCTGCTGTAACCGTATCGTATCGTCGGTCGTACGGTGTTCCCCCTCATACTCTATAATAATTTTTGGCGACCAGAGCTTTGAACGTAATGTAACTGTTTTAGATTTGTGTACAAGCAACAATTTTTAGGCACACGATCTAAGCTGGGTAATACAAGTTTTTAACATTACCTCGTGCTCTACATGTAAGTTACATGTACACGGGTCTGCACTCCGCGAAGATCGATTGTACGTGTCGGATGTTAGGCGAAATTGCCAATAGATTTGAATAAATAGTTTCTTATTCATTGCCACATTCTGTATTGAACTACTCTCAGTTCCCTCTGCAGCTTGGAATAATTTCCATCGCATCTCCAAGTTGATCGAGCTGTTCGATATACTCGGATGTGAAAACAATGGACTTTGTAGTCATTGTCTTCAAACAAAAAAAAATCGTCGCAAGTCCAATGTCAATGAGTCATCCAAGCATTTAGTGTTTGTACTCTATCAGCACGAGAGTAAATGTTGAAATAAAAAGTAAACGAAATCATATTTCAGTACGAACTGACGCCTGCTGAAACTGGAGAAACTGCATGGCCGTGGAATCGCTACGGCCCGGCTGGCCGAAACGGCATCAAAAAAGCGTATTTGAGTTTAAGTTTGGTGGCTATTATGAGTACTTTTATGGAGTAATTTATTTTATTCATAGCAACATTTGGTTCATAGAGAAACTTCTTTCATAATTTGTACATGTTCAATAGCTTTGCTAAGCGTACAGCCATAAATTTACAATATGTATAAAAATATAACCTTCCCAACGTTCAATTGCTCAGTAGCTCAAGTGGTTCGTTGCTGGCTGAGAACTCAGAGGTACCCTGTTCGAATCACGGGCAGACCGGTTTCTTTTTTTTTTTTTTTTTTTTTTTTCCTTTGCTTCATTATCTTTTTTTGTTCTTTCATACTCAAGTCAATTATTTTTCGCTAAAGAAACTACATTAGCTGATATTATTAATAATATTATCCAAATGACTCTTTCAAAATTCTTTACAGATGGGCCCAATCTTAATTTTTAGATTGTGAGAGCAATGATTTATCATTTAGAAAAATACATATTGTATTAATTGATTCATATTTTTGCCTTCAAATAAAAAACTCATTATTTAACTAAAATCCACGAGTTACTTCGCCATTGGCGGGTTGATTATGTACGGTGGACTTATAGTTTACATGCCGTATACATGTAAAAATGCTAAGATTTAAAAATTCATATCCTCGTCAGCTTAAGAGCAATCTCTCCGAAACTTTGCAGTTTTACTAATATCGATGCTGCAAATTTGATAGTGAATTCCTTTTTCCAATAAATCAAATAATTTATAATTAACTTTTTCTTTCTTTCTTTCTTTCTTTCTTTCTTTCTTTCTTTCTTTCTTTCTTTCTTTCTTTCTTTCTTTCTTTTACTTCAAAAAGCAAGAAAGATATTTTTGGTCCCGCGCATAAATGAGTTTTCATTGTAGATAGATGACAAACGTTTCGATGCGCTTCAGCCTTCCATCCGTACGCGTATTGTATTTTCCTTTAAAAGAAAAATGGACTCGTAACGTAAACGAGTGGTTATGTATTTATATGTCACTTTAAAAAAGATGAAAGCGCTCACAGGTGAACATCAAAAATACAGGAAAAACTAAAGACAACAATAAATAAAGCGACAGTGTTTCGTCGTTTACTCTGGGGTTGAGCTTCACGATTCTCTGCGTGAACACCAAGTATCGAAGGCCAAGTTCTTCGTTTGCAGACGTATGAAGTTATTCATAGCAGCATTCTTGTCAATCTATATTTTTGTCAGATCTTTGATAAATCCATGATTGCTTCGTTCACGATCAAAGTCACTTAAAAACTTAGTCAGTTGGTCCAAACACGGTATGAAATTAAACGGTAGCCATAGCTACGCTAGAAACTGTACGGAATGTTGAAGTTAAGTAATTTAAGTATGATTATGGAGTCTTGACTTAGCGAGATAAAGCACCCCAGCCATCTGACCATGATGTACAAATAGATATTGTAACATCTAAATCCACCAATGTATGTCTTTCAATTCTTGGAGGCTTAAACACACAACGTGTTAATTTGATGAGTTCATCTTTCTCAAGCATTGTTCAATAAGGTATATAGCAGAACAAGAAAAATTGTATAGGGCGGACCTTTCTAGGGCCTATCATTGATGAGAACCGTCCAGATGGCTTACAAATGAGACCTATTGTCTAAACTGTATTTACATATAAAGCACAGATTTATAAAGATAAACACACAATAATTAACGGATGCAGGGTGATATATGTTACTTTGCATCGTGCTCTATATCTGAGAGCGGTACACGGTACAGAGTATACACTTACTAGGAGTGTCTAAAGGTAATTTTATCTTATTCCTTACAAATCTAAGATAGCGAATTTGCGATTCAAAGAAGAAATACATATCAAAAATGAAGAGAGTTGAGCTGAAAAAAAGTAAAAAAAAAAAAAAAAGATATAGAAGCAGGAGAAAATGACGACCATTTTTAGCTTCCTCCATAACAAAGTTGAGGTCATGAAGATAACCCTTCAAGCCTGAACTAGGGTCATATGTTGTTAGGTTGATATACTTTTTATTAGCCGTGTATACAATATACTTGAAGGTTGTGTGGTACTGACCCGAGGTTTACTATCCTCTCATTAATACGGAATTGCGTCACGGCTAATAATGGTCTTATTTCTAAATAAAGCAACAAGTAGAAGAAAATTTTAAAATAAGGTAAAGGTAATCATATTTTACTTCAAAGAGCTTGAGAGTGGTTGCCTAATAAGGTCGAACTCGGGACCTTTCGCACTGAAGGCCCCGCACTACTAGCTCTGCATTGAATTAGAACATCATCATCATCATCAACAACAACAACAACGACAACAACAACAACAACAACAACAACAATGTAAGAAAAATATAGCTAAATTAAAGTACAAATTGTAAGAAAGCAACTTACTTGCAGTCTTGCCATCAAGGTTTGTTTAGGCAAATTGAACTTTTATGGTTATCATCATTTAATTGATATCTTTCGCCCCTTTGTTTGATTTGTCAGTCATACATATATTTCACTAGCAATAGTCATAGTAATAGTTTGTGTATTAATGATTTATTCAGTTCCATTTTCATTTAAGTCATGCAGAGGTGTCCACGCTTCACCATGATTGCTATTGCAGTTTGCATAATTGTACTTTCACAAGAGGTTGTGCAAAGCTATAGCCGTGGTAAGTGTTTTTTATCTGTCTCCACTGTCAAGTCTGTTAACACACCAAACGATACGTATTGGGGATGTGTGTGTGTATGTGCAGGGGGGGGGGCAAAATTATTAGATCGCATGGTACAAGCTGGAGGCGAGAAAGAAAACAAACAAATTAAAGTGATAAAATGAACAATAGTCCTAGACAAGGCGCAAAATTGAAAAAGTCGATCGCAAAAAGTGCAGAAGGCATTTTGGGGTAGAGGCTGGTAACATAACTATTCTAAACTAATTTTTCATGTTGAATCCGAATATGGCTGTTACCAAGACGTATTCTGCAATCTTATACGTGTAAATGACGTATTTTGTGAATTGCTACAGTCATTTCATACTAACGGCTTTTTCATGTAATTCCAAAAGTTCCCAAACTTAAAAACAATTACCATGGCTGGAAAGAGCATATCAAAATCAGTAAAACTGTGAAGTTTGAAGGATATCAGTCGAAAAATCAAGGAGATACGAATTTTCAAAAAACGAAATTTTGTATGAAAACACTTACAGTTATGCAAGAGATACCAACAAAGCTCGATTTTTGAAAATTCGTATCTCCTTGATTTTTCATCTGATATCCTTCAAACTTCACAATTTTCACTGATTTTGATGTGCTCTTTCCAGCTATGATAATTGTTTTTAAGTTTGGGAGCTTTTGGAATTACATGAAAAAGCCGTTAGTATGAAATGACTGTAGCAATTCACAAAACACGTCTTACACGTATAAGATTGCAGAATACGTCTTGGTAACAGTCATATTCGCATTCAGCATGAAAAATCGGTTTAGAATAGTTATGTTACCAGCCTCTACCCCAAAATGCCTTCAGGTATCTGATTTCTCGAAAATGCGCCTTGTCTATCCCCTTCACAGTTCTCTGCGCCATCTTGAAAGGTAGCCGTGCCTTTGCATCGAAGTGAGACGAACGGTGAGCTTGCAATGATAGATACCTTTTTGTAACACCTAGAACAATTATTCACAGGTCTCTATCATTGCACCCTCACCGATCGTCTCGCTTCGATGCAAAGGCACGGCTACCTTTCAAGATGGCGCAGGGAACTGTGAAAGGGACTATTAAAATTAAATTTGTCTGTATATGGGCCGATATTGAGACGAGGTGAAGAGAAAATGTGCATGCATCGATCTCCGTTTACTCCCCAAACAAGTCGAAAGTGAAATATAAAATAATGACTAAAGCCATTTGTTCATTTGTTCATTTGTTCATTTGTTCATTTGTTCATTTGTTCATTTGTTCATTTGTTCATTTGTTCATTTGTTCATTTGTTCATTTGTTCATTTGTTCATTTGTTCATTTGTTCATTTGTTCATTTGTTCATTTGTTCATTTGTTCATTTGTTCATTTGTTCATTTGTTCATTTGTTCATTTGTTCATTTGTTCATTTGTTCATTTGTTCATTTGTTCATTTGTTCATTTGTTCATTTGTTCATTTGTTCATTTGTTCATTTGTTCATTTGTTCATTTGTTCATTTGTTCATTTGTTCATTTGTTCATTTGTTCATTTGTTCATTTGTTCATTTGTTCATTTGTTCATTTGTTCATTTGTTCATTTGTTCATTTGTTCATTTGTTCATTTGTTCATTTGTTCATTTGTTCATTTGTTCGTTCTTTACATGTTCATCATTCGTTCATTTTATTTGTTCTTCTATTCGTTTGTTTCTAACCAGTTGTATTTGTTTTAAGCGACAATTGTCTTTCCAAAACGTTTGGATGCTCACCGTCACAAACGTGATTTATCTACGGCAACTGAGGTAAATCTTCCTGAACCTCCTCAGTTTTAACAATTTTATTATTTCAAAATTATTCATTCAAAATGTTACTTGTTCTTGTAATTGAGTTGATTCCACTTTCCTCATTTGTCTTTTTCAGGAAGGCCACGAGGACACTGCTTCTTTCTCATTGAAGACATTCAATGATAAACATTGGAAGATCGATGTCAAACGTAACAAGTAAATACTATAAATATAGAGCACGCCTTTAAAAAAAGGGCAGTCATACGCTAGAAAGGGATAAGCACAATTCTTACAAGGGACGCAAAGCCGTCAAATTTCAAACCGTTTTGTATGTGAATTCACCAATTCATCTCAAGTGGAAATTGTGCGTGTCATTCAACTGAAAGAGCTTTCCGTTTGAAGACGAGCTTCACGACCAAGAAGGTTTTCCCTCTCTAATACGAATGCGTCTATTTGCTTTATTTACGCTTGATCGTAGTTAAAATTACAATTTATTCCAATTTGTATTTGCATATGTATTCCATTCTATGAACTCAAGTTCTCTGGTATGTTTTATAGGGAACTGATATCACCGTCGTTCACTCTGAGATATTTTAATCCAGACGGTTCGGAGGTCTTAAAAAAGGTTATTTTTACTATAAGTGCTAATAAGAACTATTGATACATTAGTATTTTTCCTTTATTTTCTTCTTCTTTTTTCTTTTGTTTGTTTGTTTGTTTGTTTGTTTGTTTGTTTGTTTGTTTGTTTGTTTGTTTTCTTTCGGTTTTTCTTTCCTTCTTCCTGCTCTTGTCTTTTCTTTTCTTTCCTTTCCCTTTATTTCATCCATTCATTCGTTCTTTCTTTCTTTCTTTCTAACTTGACAATACATTCGAAATCATTATTACCGTTGGCCAGTAATCTATATAAAACGTTGCTAGCAGTTGTCTAAAATACTGATAACTTGTTTGGGTCTTTCACACAGGAAAAACCTGAACACTGTCATTACCAAGGAACGATACGAGACCTGCCCAAATCTACAGTTGTCTTGAACACTTGCAGTGGTTTAAGGTTCTTCATTTCTGCTTTTCTTTAACTTGCTATTCAAAAGCTCAATCCTCCATTTCACAAAATGTACGTAACTAAAATGGGTTGCGAGTTAGGGTAGGATAGTTGGCAGGCATTAACCCTGCGTAGGTAAGCCCTCGTGAAAACTTACCTTGTAAGCCCTGTAAACCCCTACGTCTTGTAAGCCCTATAAGCCATGTAAGAACTGTAGGCCCTGTGAGTCTTGTACACATTGTAAGCCTTGTAAACTTTGAAAGCCTCGTATATCCTGTAAACTTGTAAGCCTTGTAAGCCTCGTAAATCCTGTAAGCTCTTACAGCTCTGCAGCTCCTGTAAGCATTGTAAGCCCTATAAGCCATGTAAGCTTCAAACCTTGTAGGCTGTGTTACTCCTGTAAGCCATGCCATGTAAACCCTGTAAGCCATGTAAACCCTGTAAGCCATGTAAACCCTGTAAGCCATGTAAACCCTGTAAGCCATGTAAACCCTGTAAGCCTTGTAAACCCTGTAAGCCTTGTATCCCCTGTAAGCCTTGTAGACCCTGTAAATCATGTGAACCCTGTAGACCTTGGAAACCCTGTAAGCCATGTAAACCCTGTAAGCCTTGCAACCCCTGTAAGCCTTGTAACCCCTGTAAGCCTTGTAACCCCTGTAAGCCTTGCAACCCCTGTAAGCCATGTAAACCCTGTAAGCCATGTAACCCCTGTAAGCCATGTAAACCCTGTAAGCCTTGCAACCCCTGTAAGCCATGTAAACCCTGTAAGCCATGTAACCCCTGTAAGCCATGTAAACCCTGTAAGCCTTGTAACCCCTGTAAGCCATGTAAACCCTGTAAGCCATGTAACCCCTGTAAGCCATGTAAACCCTGTAAGCCTTGCAACCCCTGTAAGCCATGTAAACCCTGTAAGCCTTGTAAACCCTGTAAGCCATGTAAACCCTGTAAGCCATGTAAACCCTGTAAGCCATGTAAACCCTGTAAGCCTTGTAAACCCTGTAAGCCATGTAAACCCTGTAAGCCTTGCAACCCCTGTAAGCCATGTAAACCCTGTAAGCCTTGTAACCCCTGTAAGCCATGTAAACCCTGTAAGCCATGTAACCCCTGTAAGCCATGTAAACCCTGTAAGCCTTGCAACCCCTGTAAGCCATGTAAACCCTGTAAGCCTTGCAACCCCTGTAAGCCATGTAAACCCTGTAAGCCATGTAACCCCTGTAAGCCATGTAAACCCTGTAAGCCTTGCAACCCCTGTAAGCCATGTAAACCCTGTAAGCCATGTAAACCCTGTAAGCCTTGTAACCCCTGTAAGCCATGTAAACCCTGTAAGCCATGTAACCCCTGTAAGCCATGTAAACCCTGTAAGCCTTGCAACCCCTGTAAGCCATGTAAACCCTGTAAGCCTTGCAACCCCTGTAAGCCATGTAAACCCTGTAAGCCATGTAAACCCTGTAAGCCATGTAAACCCTGTAAGCCTTGTAAACCCTGTAAGCCATGTAAACCCTGTAAGCCTTGCAACCCCTGTAAGCCATGTAAACCCTGTAAGCCATGTAAACCCTGTAAGCCATGTAAACCCTGTAAGCCTTGCAACCCCTGTAAGCCATGTAAACCCTGTAAGCCATGTAAACCCTGTAAGCCTTGCAACCCCTGTAAGCCTTGTATCCCCTGTAAGCCATGTAAACCCTGTAAGCCTTGTAAACCCTGTAAGCCTTCTAATACAGCTACAAAGAGCTATGTTGTAGGTTGCATTTCATATTTTGGTTGCCATGACAACTTTTAGCCTGTAAAGGCGTATATGAAGGGCTTAACGTCACCCATCCACCCCATTTTTGTGTTTGTATAACAACTTCAGTACGAGTGCTGGTAAATCTAAAAAAGTAACGAGCATTTTCCCGCGGATTTACAACAATTTAGTATTTTTAACAACAAGAAGCTTTTATTTTGCAATTTCTTCTACTTTTATCAAGTTTACTTGTAAAAATTGCCCCAGCTTCAAGGACCTGGAGGTAGCTTTGTTTTAGAGGGAGAGATGGGGACGAGGGACTAATCATGCCGACACTATAAACGTAAGCCAGCTAGCCATAAACGTAGATTCTAAAAGGAGGGTCTTAGCCAACGGCCCCTACCTACCCTACCACCTGCGATTCCTGAGTTAACGATACAAATTTTTATCAAGTACTTGTAAGTTACACGCACTTTGTGAAACAGGGGCCTGAGCACTAGATTTTAATACACACGTCTTTATTAAGACACATGCACTGTAGCCAGTTACGCGTATTTAATTGCTGATTTGGATTGTTGCAAACACCTACACCTTTGCAAAACGTTTTTGTGTGTTTGTTTCAGAGGCATAATTGACACTGAAGATGAAACATACCACATTGAGCCACATGACAACTTTCAGGTATTCTACTGAAAAAGCTGCCATATCCTTTTTGTACATATTTTTATTTATTTGTATATAGTATATAAACTGCATTCCAGTTAGTTTTCTAACAATTTTTTTTACTAATACCTTTAGAGCACTGGAGCGCACAAATTATATCCATTCAAAGAAGGGTTCAGTGAGAGAGACTGTGGTAAGAATAATTTTTTCTCCGCTCTTTTATACAAACATAAATTTTTAAGTCATCTGCAATTTACTTAGTTAAATAATCTGCTGGTAAAATATTTGTAAATATGTGAATTACTTTTGTCATAATTATCTCGAGTAGCTAATTCAATATGATGTAATCTGCTCCCAGGAAACTTTCATGGTTCAATAATGGATGATGGGCATTTTCCTAGTAACCATGGCAACTTGAAGCAAACATTTGCAAGAGTTAGTATTACTTCATCTCTATTTTTGTCTGTCTGTCTCGGTCTGAGTGTTTGTTTGTCTGTTTGTTTGTTTCATTGTTTGTAATGTTGGTGATGTTGAGTCTATGTTGATGGTTATTATGGTTATTATCACAATTAAAATACTGTGAACTGCCAAATTCCCAAATAACCATCATCATCAAGTATTTGAAGCAGCAGCAAGTGATAACATCTACGCATGTCTCCAACATTGTCTCGGACAAATGGATAATTTTGAAAGGCTAATTTCTCTAGCTGTTCGCACTTCTGCACTCGACTGTAATGCTCCGAAAAACCTTGGGGAGACTATATACGACTCTCTTTATGAGAGAGGTAGCCCTAAGCCAGGTTAAAACCGTAATTGAGACCACTGCCGTCCAGCGGTTCGCGCATACCATGTTATCACTTGCTGTTATTTGAAGCATAATACTAGTGCCTTGTGTTCATACAATGATATTAATAAATACAGCAAATATTCTAGCTTAAACTATAGTGTAGCAGACGTCTAAGACTGTCGTCAGTCAAAACCTAAAAACCACTATAAGTATATATAGGCGTAGGACTATTGTCAGTCAAAACTAGTCTAAAAATTATAACGTTCAGTGTTCGAAACCTATATAGTAACAGTTCTTAGAATATTATTTGAAAGAAGATTAATCGCCAAATTGGCCATGGTGTGTTAAGTCGTGTGGTGTCTAAAATGAGACATTTGTTTTAGGCTCGTCGTAGCTTGTTGGCGTCAAATATTGATGAGTTTTACCGTCCCTACTTGACAACCAGTGAGACAAGATACAATGAGTTGCTACTCGTTGCTGATCATGGAATGGTAAAAATCCTTCAGTCTTTCTCCTTCTGCTTTTACTTCTCCTTCATAATCATTAGACATCATTATTATCAGCATCATTATAATGATCGTGATCATCTTGTTGTTGTTGTTTTTCCTCCACTCCAACCATCTTGTCCTGCACTAACTGTTGTCAGCAAATTTGTTTTACTTAACGTCTAATGCATGTATTTTTACTTACGCTTTAGTTCATGAAATACAGCAATGACACCAAGATTTTAACTGATAAAGTTATAACACTTGTTAATGCAGTAGATGCTGTAAGTCATTAACAACCATTATAAACTAACCACACCCTATTTCCATTGTTTAATGTAGGTTTTGAATTTCGGGGGAAGACCTGGGACAGGTTTTGAATTTTGTATTCAAGACCTGCATTAGGTTCTTATGGACCCGGGACAGGTTCTGAATTTTGAATTCAAGACCTGCATCAGGTTTACCAAGTTACTAGTCATGCCATACACACATTACACACATTTTAGAAGTTTTACCTTCAATGCACTGCATTTTAGATTTTAGACACACACTAGAAGTCAGAAAGTCTTAAAATTTAAGGAATTGACTATTCTGATCTTAAAAAAATCGCAAATGATATCTTACGCATCGACCCTACCGAGCCTCGAACTCTCAACCCGTTGAATCTTAGTCCATTCACTTACCACTATGCTACCCGGTAAATCGTTGACCTTGATGGAATTTTAAGAAGCTTTATCTCAACACACATTGTGTAAATTAGTATTCAAAATCCCCTCTGGGAATTACTAATAAACGTATTGTATTGTATTGTATTTTAGTTATTGTTCGACGTTAATTTCATGCAAATATAAATTACTCGATATAACTCGGATTTGATACTATAACTCAAATCCGATGATTTGAGTTCTTATTTTCAGAATTTTTGCATTGAAACAATAAAAATAGGGTTTGGTTAGTTTTTAAACAACTTAAAACCCACTTGGTTTTTAACCTATATTTAAAGGCGATGTTTAAGATTTGATCACTGACATTAGAAGGGTTTATCTTTAGATTTATCAACGGATCAACATTCGCATCGTCATGTCATTCTTAGAGATATGGACAACCGGTGATCGCATGAAACGAAATACCTTAGGCGGAAAAGAACTGGAAACTTTCCGAACCTACAGAAATGATGAACTTCTCCCAAAATTTCCACACGATAATGCACAGTTTTTGAGGTATTTATTTTTCCACTTATTTATATATATCATATATACTTAGGTCACATATAAGATTTAAGCTGTTGACACTCGTACGTCGAATCGACGGGAGAGTCCATCATATATATATATATTGAATATCATCCATGATTGATCAACAGTAGAAAAATAATTACAAAAATCACATTTTGTTTTTAAAGTCACTATTTCTGGACCGACTGTGCAGGCATGGCTTATGTTCGTGCTATGTGTGGGTCAAACTCAGAGGGAGTAAACGCTGTAAGTATATTGTATATATCTACAACAACAAAATAGTAAATTTGTTCTCCTACATTTCATTTAATTACCAAGCATGGCTTGTAACGTTTTTCTATTATAAATACCTTATTCCCCTTGTCCATATCAAGAAATTTCTTATAAAAATATGCTGTTTTCGCGCGAGCATCTTATATTGTATATTGTATATATCTACAACAACAAAATAGTAAATTTGTTTTCCTACATTTCATTTAATTACCAAGCATGGCTTGTAACGTTTTTCTATTATAAATATCTTATTCCCCTTGTCCATATCAAGAAATTTCTTATAAAAATATGCTGTTTTCGCGCGAGCATCTTATTTGGAAGTTGGAATAAACTTTTATAGCGAAACAAGTGATTTTTTCTACAATTCCATCCACATTTACAGTCATTCGAGTGAAAACATGCTAAGTCAGCCATCTTGATTTTGGTCGAAAAAGGACTGGAAAAGTGTAAAAACAGGAACCCGCGGTTTGCTTACCACAGGAAGCCCGAACACCGCAACGATTTCTTGATATGCAATTACAGATATAAAAATAGAAAAAGGGAATATAAAGGAAAATGAAAAAAAAACAATAAATAATAATGATGATGATGATGACTTTATTTAACCATGCTAACATATTTAACAGTAGCTGATTTCCAAAATGGGTGTGCGAATAAAACCTTAATATAAATAGAATGCACGCCATATATATGTGAAACAACTACAAACTATTTAGCGCATAATAGTATTTAGTTATCAACTATTTTGTTATCCGACACTCAGGCACAAACTACACAAAGAAAGACAAATACCACTGGATAACTTGCTATTGTTATTTGCACTGTTCTGCTTCAGTGATATGAACTAGCTAGTTTGTACAGAATAGTTTGGCACCGCTGTAACTTAACTGAAACTTTTTTTCAAACATTCAGTTTTTGGTAAGGGCATAGCAACCTTATTTTAAGAATCACGTAAGTTATAGTTACTAGAGTTGCATATCATTCCCTAAATATTTTCGAAAGTCTGCTTGGTGCCAAATTATGTATTATTTTAAATATTGTCTCAGCCTTAATCTGGGCTCTGCGCTTGGCCAGAGTGGCCCAACATAGCGAACGCATTGCTATTTCAGATTGACTAGTCTCGTTCCGAAAATACATAATTACCCTAGCGCACCTGTTTTGGAGTCTCTGTCATCGATCAGAAAGTCCATTACTTATAGTATCCAATATCTCTGAACAGTATCCAAATTTACAGTTATTCGAGTGAAAACATGCTAACCAATTCAGCCATCTTGATTTTGGTCGAAAAAGGACTCAGTGGAAAAGTGTAGAAACAGGAACCCGCGGTTTGCTTACCACAGGAAGCCCGAACACCGCAATGATTTCTTGGTATAAAATAGAAAAAGGGAATATAAAGGAAAAAAAGAAGAAATAAATAATAATGATGATGAACTGTTTTGACTGGGTCATTTCCAATAACAACATATTTTGTTCTACCAAAAGAGCACGTAATCCGTTTCTAGATCAGATCCAACCAGGATATGTAAAGTTCAGAAGTAGTTTGTTTGCTGCAAGCCACTTCAGGTTCTTTATACTGTTCAGCTCATGGTTAAAAAACTACTTGAGTTTCAGAAATTGTTTTTCCTGCCGCGGTTGAGCTAGTATCGTCTGCAAACATCCTAGGTGTTGTGTACTTTAGACAATTTGGCAAGTCATTGATGTATGAGAGGAAGAAAATCGGGCCCCAATTATAATAAATACAAACAAAAAGACAAAGACAAAGAAAAAATACGTAAAATGAAAAATTGAAAATATGACTGTGCCACTGATTCGAAGTATAAAGTCTACATTTACGGCATAAGTCTTGCAGTTGTAATCTGCAGAAGATGACTACAGTTGTAAAGTCGAAATATCCGAAGTAAAGGAAAAAGCATGATTCATCTTCTCGTGTTTACGTTTATTATAAAATGTATGCCCAAACACATACAATTAATTCCAATAGAATACAATAATTCTCAAACGACAAGTTTTATCCTGATCGAAATGTAAACAGTGCATAGTCGTTGATCGAAGCTTGAAGTCAAATGTGATCATATCAAGGTCAAAAACCATAGATTTCGTGATTTTGAAAGCTTAACGCCGATTGGTCAAGAAAGAAATGCTGTGGTCGAGGCGACAGACGTTACGTACGTGGGGAGCTAAGCATTGCGTGATGATCCAAAGAACGTCTCCAAAGGAGGCCACTGACCACCAAGTAAAGATTATTTTATCAATTAATCTGATAAGCCCTTTTTTGAAACCAGTGGCATTGATCACAGGACGACGTGCATGGCTACATTTATCACCACTAGTGTCAATTAATACGCCCAGTTTACATAACGACAATCACTGTTACCTATCCAACACGCTGTGGCCAACCACCCCCCCCCCCCCCCCCCCCCCCCCCCCCCCCCAAATGTCTCATCACAGCGTGACAAAAATATATATTTCCTTATATCTTTTGACCGAAAAAGAGTTTCTGGACTAAACTTTGGCTATTGCGAGACACTGTACGCCGCAACATTTTGATTGACGTTTGACAGAAAATGTCGATATTATGACGTCACCAGAAATGTTGCAACTTTTTGATGATGTTACAAACAAGGATTAATCTACATTTATGTGAGCAAAATGAAAGACAAGATAACGAGGAGATGTATGCCGAAAACAGATTGTTGATAGCATAAATATGTGAGAAGTTATAATTTTTTTAAATTTTAGTTGCTTTTGATGACGTCATATCATTGAGGGATTTCAAAATTAATTATTTTTGTATATTTCTATCGTTGTATGAAGACCAAATACAATTTACATATGTAGTACTTGTCTAGAACGAAAAGATGCGATACACATTTGGGAACAACTTTCTCTTATTGTCTGTTTTAAACAAAAAGTTAAAATCTTGTGACGTCATCATATGACGTCATGATGAAACTTTCCTTAATATCTCCACATTGAGAACGAAATTCAAAATTCGGAAATCATACGATTTTAGAAAAACATTTAGTAAAGTATGTTAAGTCAAAAATAGACTGATTTAAATCATTACAGAAAAAATTTTACCAAGAGGTTTGTTTTCCTAAATCTTCCTAAAGAAATTGGGTGAGGGGGGAGGGGTGGTTTGTCTATTATTTAATTTCTCATAACTCATCAAATATTGATGCTATCGAAAAACGGTTTTCAGATTTGAACTCCTCTGGATAGTACCTTTCAAACTGGTCACTTAGAAAAATTGAATTCATAATTTCAAAAATTGACAAAAAATTGCAACATTGATAATAACGTCATAGTATCAACTTTGTGTCATCAAAATACCAAGAAAAAATTTTCCAGAATGGTTTTATTTCATTGACAAAGTTTCATCAAAATACATCTAATGCTTAGAAAGTTATCAGAAAATGATTCTTAAATGATACATTTTGGGGGGTGGTTGGCCGCGGCGTGAACGTGAAAAAGGGGCAATAGATTCAGGCTAGGTGTTGCTGAAATTGTACGACTCTACCACAATAACCAGTACGAAACAGTGTGTGATGTGGTGTTGGGATATGCCAGACGCCAAGGTTGCATGTCGACAACTTGGTTTTACTACAGCTGAAGGGTATTGGGGCGGAGGACGAGGGACGGGTAAAGTTTTGCTGCATCACATATGTGCAGGCGACATCTAGGGCTAGAGTGACCTGAACAATATTGTTGATAATCCTCGACACTTGTACACTTGCTCACTGCAATATGAAAAAAATATTTTATAATATTTTGGAATTGTGAGCATTTTCTCTTAAAATTGCATTTTGTAAGATAGGCGATAACTCTATAAATGCTACTCAACTCGTAAAACATTTTGTTGTCGTTGTTTTCTTTTGTTGTTGTTGTTGTTATTTCTATGAAATTCGATCATTGAGAATTTAGTATTGCAAATGTATTAGAAATCGACAAAGACTATGAAGCTGAATGATGCGAATAAAATTTACACCTGTCAACCAAATGAATAGGCGCCGACCACCTTAATAAGCTAATTAATTTGTTGTTATTTGCAGTGGGAATTTAACAGCATCATTGGTCCTTATGTAACCCTTGCCCATGAGATGGGACACAACTTCGGATTCAATCACGACAAAGGTTTAGCATCATACGTTTATTATGAATTTCACTATCTACATCTACAACTTTAAGCCATAAAGGTTTCCCATTACATGGATGAATATAATACCATTTCAACAAAAGTCCAGTATTCGTTGGTCACAACAAATTCAAAATGTTTTTTTTTTTTTAATCGTAGCGCCCGTGAATTTAATATAAGGCACTAACAGGTTTTGGTGAACATCCGTGTTACCTTTAAACACGATTGACAGACACGGAGAAATTCACTGAAATATGCGAACAATAAAACAACCACCTAACAAATAGTTTCAATATTGAAGAAATGATTATGAGTACAAATAAAGAGTTTGATGATTATTATCGGAGCTTCACATTCAAAAGAGCCAAGTAGAATTTGCCATTTTTACGACAATCAGAAATTGCAAAATTTGCAAAAACAAAGTTGTTTCTTGTACCAGTCACGTGCATTCATGACAGTCTTTTAGAATGACTGTATGGATAACCATTGCATCCTATAATCATTTAATTCGTTATTGCAGGTTATTGCAAGTGTCTGACTCCACGAGGCTGTATTATGGGTGGCCACAAGTACGTATGATAAACGTTTTATTGGAATTCGAAGCGGGCACCCTCCGAGGGAATGGGGAGGCACAAAGAAAGGGTTTGGAGAAAAAAGAAAAGGGATGAAAGGGAGTGAGATCCACTTTCCTACTTCCCCCCCCCCCACCCCCCCTTCCTTCCCCAACCTCCTTCCAGTGCCTCAGAGTTCCACTACGTAGGCTAACGATCCATGTGATATCTTTGCTTATTCTTTTCTGTGCGCCTTATTCAGAACACGTGTTCCTGGCTTCTCCAACTGTAGCATGGAAGGACTTAAAACAATTGATGACAGTTGTTTCTACAACGTACCCAATAAGGTAAAGGCTGGATACCTCACCTCATTATAATTACTATTCCTTATTAATGAAAAAAAACCATCATCATTATTGTCGGAATGGAAGTGAGACTAAGTAATTAAGCGATCGTTTTCTAAAATTAGCATTGAGTCTTACGTTCAAAATTACAGCATCAGAATGTTCGTATTTTTTTGTAAATTCGAAAGTGGATGATTACAAAGACAAGTTTGCTTGCAAAAAGAAGATAGGCAGTTTACACAAAAACCGCGATGAATGACTGAATAGTACTTTTTTCCTTTCACTCGCGAGATATGGTGACCCATAATTTAACTTTTTTATTTTTATACAAAACTTTCAATAATACATGTGCAAGAAATATTACTAGTCACTGAGAAATAAATTTTTGCTCATTTCCTATGATAGGAAATATCTAGGAAATATCTAGAAAATTGCATTTTCCTATGATAGGATCACTGGACAAAAAGTAGGAAAATATATTTTCCTACATATTTCTTAGATATTTCCTAACATAAGAAATTTGGATTTTCCTAGATATTTCCTAACCCTTCTAATTTCCTTTGATAAAATATGTAGGAAAACGTATTTTTCTACATTTTGTCCAGTTCCTATCATAGGAAAATGCAACTTCCTAGATATTTCCTAGATATTTCTTATCATAGGAAATGAGCAAAAATTTCTCAGTGAGTACGTAGTTGGAACTGATATGTGGTATAGCCCTAGACGTCCATGTATATGCTAGCTTTACTTTCGCCTTAAATTCTCTGATTACATAGGCAATGAATGAAAAATGCGGCAATGGTATCCGCGAAGGGAACGAGGAATGTGACTGTGGTACACCTGAGGTACATAATTGTATTTTCTTTCTTGTAATCACTTCGGGGACCACAAGTTTTTATAGAGGGATTTCATGGCAGCTATGTTAATTTGTGGGCAAGTACAATATAAAGTTTTTGAATTAGAAAAGATTTCATTTTTGTTGGGAAAAAAGCTCTATTATTTCGACCACAAACATGACTGCCATGAAATCCCTCTATTTTTCAACTGTAAATTATATGCCATGATTACCTTATCAATGATAATTGATTGCTTTCATTCCATTCCATTTCATTTTGCTTTTATCTTATTTTACTTCACGGAATTTCACTATGGTGAATCCTATTTCATTTAATTTCATATTTCAACAAAACGAAATGATGTATAAGCATTGTATCCTTTTTGATCAATGTTTCAGACTTGTGCAGCCAAAGATCCCTGCTGCGAAGCACACGACTGTAAGCTAAAACCTTCCTCTCAGTGCAGTGACTTTCATCACACATGCTGTCAGAATTGCCTGGTTAGTTGGAAATATAGGGAGCATTAGCTAAGGGGACTCAAACTATAAAACGTAGAACTTTAAATCTAATTGGAAAAGTAGCCTAACGACGTTGCTTTAGCTCAAAATAAAGAAAGCTGCCCAAACAAGCTCTAGGTACACGCATTTGATGTAACCTGCATTTAAAATGCCAGAGCTTTATTTAATTTGGAAGTCAAAACAAAATGTACACTTGACGTTGTATAGACCTAAAATGATCCGAACAAATGATTGATCTACCGTTCTATAGCTGGATCTTTCAAACACACATCTACCTTAATTGGCAATTGGAATACGGGATTTTTGAATGTTTGAGGCGGAGGGGGGGGGGGGGGGGGGGGTGTGGTTGGGTGATGAAAAAGCTTCGAAGCCTACCCTTCAAGGCCCGATTTCAAACAAACTAAAGATGTACACTCGGGTTCATATAGCCGAACGATTAAGCTTTAAAATAATACCTTTCCATTGCAATCAGATGCGAAAAAACTCTACCTGAGAAAAAGAAAATTCATCAAACTCCGCGGAGGACTCTACACTATCTACACTCGAAGAAGCATATATACACATCT